>CM052892.1:50793682-50905966 GCA_028534135.1 Potos flavus | reverse complement strand
GATTGGACTGGAAGAGATTATGTTGAGTGAAATAAGTCAAGCGGAGAAAGTCAATTATCATATGGTCTCACTTACGTGTGGAGCATAAGAAGAAATGTGGAGGACATTGTGAGAGGGAAGGGAGGGATGAATTGGAGGAAATCGGAGGGGTGAAGAACCATGAGAGACTGTGAACTCAGAACAAGGGACTGAGGGTTTTGGAGGGGAGGGGGTGGGGGGATAGGCGAGCCTGGTGGTGGGTATTGAGGAGGGCACGTATTGCATGGAGCACTGGGTGTGGTACATAAATGGTGAATCTTGTAACACTGAAAAAATAAAATAAAAGTATTTGGGAAAAAAGAAAAAAGGAGGTGTGGTGTTGAGTGGAAATGAACATTCTCTACAGTCCTCCCAGGGATACTAAGCTTTTGAATCAGTTGGAGACAGAAAGTGACAGTGATATTCAAATTATTACTTTAATATAATTCATAATAGTATTCATACACTGATGATGCTTTAAGACATCAGTTATATATTTTAATAACAGTCATTCATTAAAAACAGGGTGCATGTAAGCATATGGTGAACATACTCACTTAACTTGGATTTATATTTAGTTACTTTACAAATGCTAAAAACTATGAAATTTCCAGTATTGACCACCAGGCATTATCCTCAATCTAAATATCCTTAGTTTGTTCAGCTATTTTTAAAGATATTCTTTTATTTTTTTTAAAGATTTTATTTATTTATTTGACAGAGAGAGATCACAAGTAGGCAGAGAGGCAGGCAGAGAGAGAGGGGGAAGCCGGCTCCCTGCTGAGCAGAGAGCCCATGCAGGGCTCGATCCCAGGACCCTGAGATTATGACCTGAGCCGAAGGCAGAGGCTTTAACCCACTGAGCCACCCAGGCGCCCCAAAGATATTCTAATTAGGTAAAATATCTGTTAGTATTATTTTTAAAACAATAGTTAAACACAAAGAATCACGTATCCCTGGTGATTTAGCAATTTTAAGTGAAAGAGAATCTTTTCACCAAATTTACTTTTATTAGCTAATATTCATAGGCTCACATCCTAATTTTCTTGTCTCATTATAAGGCATTTCAAGGGATATGTCTATATTGCATGCTTCCTTTTACTCCTTTCTCTATAGTTCCTTAATAAATATCATCTAAAATGATATGGCTGATAAGACTTAGGCTTCACTTCAGATGGATAGACTAAGTATTTGTTACACAGTTGAATCATTATCTTCCATTGTTCCCATTTTAACTCACTTTTCTTTTTTCAGTCCTATTTTGAAAATGGATGACATTTTATCAGATTATCAAAGCATCGTAGTAACAGAGTTGCAGTTTTGCATGTGTTTCGTCTGCACTATTTATAAGTCACAATTCACTGCAGATGACAAGACAAAATCTTTAGTAATAAGATTTGGGGTATAGTTACCAAATAGACTTTGAATACATAGGCATTAACTGTCTGGCTCCAATTAGAAGTTAGTATAATAGAAAGGATTGTACTGGAAGAGTATGTACCAGCTGTTATCATTTTGGTAACAGGAACATCAAGAAATAATAATTATAGCATAAACAAAAGATAAATTTTATCTCAAGAATATCCACCACAGGTTTAGCCTACCAAGATGGTTTTAAAATATCATTTCAAAACCTTTACTAAAGAGGTTGGACACCACTGATATTATTCTAGACCTGGTGATTTCCTATGATTCCTTACAGCTTTCTTAGTCTATGTGATTAAAAAAAGATACAGGGGTGTCTGGGTGGCTCTTTCGTTAGGGTCCAACTCTTGATTTTCAGGGTTATGAGATTGAGCCCTGTGTCTGGCCCTGTGCTGGGAGTGGAGCCTGCTAAAGATTCTCTTTTCCCTTTCCTCTACCCCTCCCCACCTTTCTTTCTCTCTTTAAAAAAAAAAGAAGATACAAACTAAATGCTAAAAAAAATCAAGGTACAAATTTCAAGTAAAATCAAGTCCTTCAAAAATACTGGAATACTATTTTCAAGAAAATACCAAGAACTTTACATCTTTATGAAATTACAAAGGTACAAAAATGGCCCCGAATCTGGAGAACAGAATAAAGAACCATACAACTTGCTGGAAAAAAAAAAAAAAAAAGAGAGAGAGAGAATTAAGAAAATTTAAAGAAATTAGCTAAAGAATAGTATAAAGAAATAAGAAATTAATCAAAGTAAAAATTTAAGAGCAAAGCTTGTGTAAGCGCATATGACACACATTTATAAGCCTTGAAAAAAAAAGGAGAAAGTTTCTAAATTTGCCAGCAAAAGGACAGTTTCACCTTCTTAAAGAGGTAAATTAGAATTAAAAAAAAAAAAAAAAAAACTCCAAGGGATTATCTTCTTTTACTGAAGTATTCAATTGCTATTTTTGTTTCATAAGCCATGATTTAAACTTTTATTCTAAATCCTAAATGTGAACTCTCCCTGGGTTTCTGAGATCAGTCTTGCCCCAAAGATCCACTTCCTTGCTTTTCCCTCTCTCTCTTCAGGGTGGAGAAGGCTCACAATGCTGTTTCTCCTTCCTCCATCTGTATTGCTCAACAGTCCTAATTTTGCAGGCTGATTTTCCACCTCGCATAGTCTGTTCTCGTATTTCTACACATTGGAATATTATGTGTTCTTCCAAATTAACCAGGAATACTTATTTTTTTTTTTCTAAAAAGGTGATTACTCTAGCCCAAAGTGGGTTCATTCTCTCTTTTTTAAAGTTCTGTATGCTTTTCATTGGGGAAATATAATATATACTCTCATGTTTTGGTATGCAAGTGTGTCTGTGTGCATGTGTATATTTTATCTTTTTCATTAAACTTAAAACTCCTTAAGAAGAAGTAGAGTTTACTTAGTAGTTATTTCCTCTGGTAGTTTCCAGCATATGTTCTTCACAGAGGGGTGCTCCAATCTGTGAGTGATGGAAACAACATATTTCTTTCATATATTCAGCAAATACGCTGAGGGGGCAAGAAAAAAGAGGGTACATTTCAGTGACTCAATGTAAGTAAGATAGAAAACTATAAGCTCCAAGCTTGCATTCAATTTATCTTTTTTCCCTAAAATAAAGGGATATCATCATGGTAGAATATGAAGGGTATTTTTTGTCAGCGAGACCTGGCTTCTGCTTAAATGGTATGTGGTATTGAGAAAATTAATCTCTCTGAGCTTCAGTTCATTCACTTATAAAATATACATGATACTTAACTTACAGTTTATCACAAAGGGCAAATGGCAAATACATGAGTGTTCAGTTTTTAGTGCCTGATACATAGATGGTTATTATAAAAGGAATGGACATTGTGCTCGCTGCGGCAGCACATACTTAAAAGAATTGACATCTGTGGGAATTAGTAAAGATGGTCAATCACAAGAACATTGGTTTGTTTTCTTTAAAGTCTTGGACATTATATTTATGATTACAACAGAAAATGTTTTACACATAAAAAAATTACAAGGAGATCACATATTCCATTTTCTTAAAATAGTAACCCTTATACAATTATTTTTCTATGTATTTAAGTCAATATAACTATTTGCCTTTGGAACACTTTTAAATTTTTCTTTGAAAGAGGCAAAAGCAAGCTAACCTAATCTTTTGAACTACGTTTTAATTTAAAAACCCAAAGCCACACAATTCAATCATTATTTAGCAACAGGTTTTCATTATACAGATATAATTAAGATATACTGTATATGATAAAACATATACAGACAAGCTAAGATCCAAGTTTTAAAATGAGTCTGTATTTCTGACTTACCCTAGGTGGGAGGACCACCAACACAGATATGTAGAGATATTATTTATCTCAAATAGACACACTTTCCTGTAGAAACAGGATTTTTTTTTTCTCCCTCCCATTGCTATAGAGTGGGTATTTTGGTCTGTTCGTTCCCTCAGGTTTTAGCATAACTAGTATCCTGGAGAAAGTCCCTTTCCCTGTGCCTGCCTCTCTTTCCATCAGCAATCTATCTACATCATGTAGGGGTGAAGGTGTGACTAAGGTCTGGGGATAAAGAACATTTCATTTTGATGCCCCCAGGGATTGTGCACATGAAACAATTCAGAAAATAATAGGCCCAGGAACCAAGTTTACACCTTGGAAGAAAGGGAAACTTTCCTTCCATCATCGAACTGAACCTAGGACGCTATATCTCATTAGCTGCTGGCAGCCATCTTCCTGTCTTATAAAACTTAACAATAAAGCCCTAACACAGTAAAAGAGAGCCAAAGTAAACTATGGAAACTTTCCTTTAGGAATTCTGGAGATCTCGGGATCTTGTCTCCCTGGGTATTGATAGTGAAGATCAGGGTAACCAGGCATTCTCCTCCTGCTAGTACCTGAATAGTAAATTTCCCCAGTAAGGACTATTACTTTAATCATATTTTGTGTTATTGTATAATTCACCCTAAGCCCCGGTGCACAACATGTGGAAACCTTAAAGGATCCACCCTGCATGACAGCTTAAGTACTTTGAGGCCATTTCTGTCATTTCCAGCTGAAATGCTGTTACTGATATCTGGTGATACAGTAATAGAATGATTTTGTCTTTTCCTAGAATTCTTTTAAGCATTGATCCTAAATTCTCTAAAGTACACTGGAGATTTTCCTTTCTTCCTCCCACCCTCCCTCCTTTCCTTTTTTCCTTCCATCCTTCTTTCCTTCCTTCTTTCAGACAACACAATTCATTAATAAGCACACAATTATAATCTAGATGCTAAAAACATAAAGATAAATACGGTATATATTTCTCCTCAAGGAATTCATGGATTAAAAGGGCACATGGGTAAATAAGTAGAAATTACAATGCAATATGATATATGCTACAATATGGGTATGTGTAATGCAAGGGAATAGGACAAGGGAAGTGTGATTAAAAGACTCATGGATGTTAGTTATATATAGAATATGGACTCAACTATAATCATTTTCTTCTCAAATGGAAAGGAAGTACATCCTGAGATAAAATGATTAGAAAGAAACATGCTTCCTAACTAGAGAGCACACGTCTGCATTTCTTGGCAAGAAGAGCAACTAAATATGTCAACTCAAGCACAGAGGCTTGACTATCCTAGGTGCTTAATGAATACTTGTGGAATGAATATCTAAATGGATAATTAGCCAAAAAACAGCTGATGGTGCCTAAATGATGTTACTAATTGTCACAGCTAATAAACACATGCATTTTGAAGTGATTTATAATTATACTTAGAAAAAAATAATCCTTGCATTGAATTTAGCTTTGACAATAGCATATTGAATAGTGACAAAAAGAAACTGGGGCTTTGTGGTTAAGAAAATTGTCTTTAGACACCAGGTAACCTGTCTTAGAGCCATGTGTATTCTACTTATTGGTCACTGTGACCTTGGTTAGACTACCTGACCTTGCTAAATTTGTTTTCTCCTAAGAGGAAAAATAATTGGTATCTATTCTTTAGGAAGTCTTAAGATGGAAGGAGTTAATGCATTTGAAATGATCAGGAGAGAGTCTAGAATTAGTAAGCACTCAATAAATGTTATCTCTAATAGTAACTACTTCATTTTATTCATATGAAAATAACCCTTAAACATCAAGTGAGATGGAATAAAAGTTGAAATATTTAATCTGAAAAAATATTAACTATAGTTATATAACTATTATTGTAAGTGATCCCATTGGAGTAATCATTTCTTGTGATTTTGTCCCATATGTTTATGTCAGAGAAATGGAACATGGCCAAGGATTTTCAAGTAATTGTGTAAAATTGCTCCTGTTATGTAAAATTAATTGAGGGCTTGCTCTGGCAGCTGTTATGTGTACATAGAGGCTGTGAACCCTATTAAACAGAGTGATAACCATATAATCATGTTTTTCACATATTATTTTATGCTAGCTATCACAATTAAAGGTTTACAAATAACAGTGACTCATTTAAATATTGCTGACACAATGAGATTCTCCCAGTGTGTAAATTACTCCTTGGAAACAGATCTGACATTTTGGGAATTAGATGATCTCTCACTCTCTATCAGAGTACTATTTTAATATAATATAACATTGCAAACTATATTTCAAAACATCCAGTTCAACTGAAATCTATTCAAGCTACACATTTGCACTGGCCAAATCTACCAAGAGCAATCTAGCATCACCGTTAGCTGTTTCCTTTATCACATAGCCAAGAGCTCCTGTATAAACACTTGCATAGTGTTTTTTTAATGGGCAAAATATTTCATATATGTTACCTAATATGCTCTGCACTCTATTCACTTATTTCTGTAGTACATATAAAAAACTCAACATTGGAATGATTAAAAGACTTGCACCCCAAACTATAGCATATTGCCTTAGGGTCTCTTGTGACTCCATACTTTTGACTTTCTCCACATCACACATCAGTCTTCACCTCTACATCATTCTAATCAACACAACATAAAATAATTTCCAAAATCATATGTGCACATTAGTTTTTCAGTTTCACAATCTAATTTTAAATTTATGGCAGTCATCTGTTTCAGATCATTTTTTTGTCTAATGTCATTTGACTTTGAGAACTTTGAAAGAACAGAACAGGTGGGGACTACCATTGCAGACAAGGGCTCTTCTGATCCAAAGATTCTGTTATTAATTTACAAGGTCCATAGACTTTGTAATCAATGCACAGCTAATATTTAATGAGCTTGAGTTAATTATCCTTTTCCCTTTAGATAATTTTATGTAGCTCATAACTACAATTATATTTTAGATAAATTAACCTTTAGGAACAAACAAGGAACATAAATATAGTTCTATCTATAAGGGAAACATATACAGTATACTTTAATACAGTATAATTTTCATACATATTATTCCATATGTTCTGCTCTTCATTTAATTATCTCTGCATTACAGAGAGGGAAATTGACATTTACAATGAGTAAAGCACACCGCAAATCATAGAACATGGTCTTAGACTCTGTCAAACCCTTGACTTTCACTATGTCACCTCCACATTATTACAATCAATGTACCACATCCTGACATGTCTGAAATCCAGGTTAGACCTCAGCTGGATGAGAGCAGCCTCATCTCTCCTTCTCTTGATTGACCTGTGAAGGCATTGGTTGTCTGACTGGGTAAAAGCAGTTGAAGAACACCATTTATAGAAAACTGTTAAAAGGAGGCTTATCTTTTCCTAAGGGTGTGCCAAAACAATAGGCCTCTTCTGAGAATGCAAGCATTGTATGTGAAACCTAGGGTGATTTCAATAGAGTGGCATGTGTTTGACTAGGAAGGTTAAGCAAATTTCATGGAGGAAAAATAATTAAATAGTATTCACTTTTGGCCATGTTCTCTGAGATGAGAAAATCATTTTCTATTCGGGGTGGGGAAATAAGTGAGAGAGAGAGGCTCTTGGGACTAAACACATGTAAGAAAATGGCAGATTCCTTGGAGTAGACTTGTTCCCCAGGCCTGCTTTATTCATATGATACATGTCTGTGGGCTCGAGACTTAAGTCTAAAATTAAATATTTTGCTAAGAGATTTAATATGGATCTTGCTACAGGTTTTCAGGCTTAAAAATAGACAACAAAATTTCCCAAGGTATTACAAAATTATTGGTCTACTATCAATATTTGTCAATGCCCCCAGCCAAAGGCCACCAGTAATAATATAGTTGAGCAAAACTTGGTTTATTCCTTTGCAATAGAGGAGATTGCTCACCATGGGAACTGTGGGGTATCTCAGTAAGAAGCTGTGAGAAGGACTTACTATAATATTGGTCTCGTGTTAAATTATTTGGGGAAAGGTTAAGGAAAGTAAGAATTTTATCTGGATAGAATGAATCAGAAAGCAAGGGTAATTCTACTGTTAGGTATCTCAATAATTCTTTTAAAAATATTTTATTCATGGGGCGCCTGGCTCAGTCGTTAATCGTCTGCCTTCTGCTCAGGTCATGATCCTGGCGTCCTGGGATCGAGCCCCGCATCGAGCTCCCTGCTCCGAGGGAAGCCTGCTTCTTCCTCTCTCCTTCCCCCTGCCTGTGTTCCCTCTCTCGCTATGTCTCTCTCTCTGTCAAATAAATAAAATCTTTAAAAAAAATATTTTATTCATTTATTTGCCAGAGAGAGAGCCAAGCAGGGGGAGGAGCTGCAGGCAGAGGGAAAAGCAGGCTCCCCGCTGAGCAAGGAGCCCAATGCAGGACTTGATCCCAGGACCCCGGAATCATGACCTGAGCAGAAGTCAGACGTTTAACCCACTGAGCTACCCAGGCATCCTGATATCTTAATAATTCTAATCTAGAAGACAGAAGGAACAAAGTAAGGCTCTGTGATTGGGGAAGTGGTAATGAAGCAGGGTTGGTTTTTATGGTTTGGACAGTTTGGACAGTATTCATGTATTTATCTGCATTTGGATCTGTTTAAAGAATGGTCTTCCTTTTGTCTTGACTCACTATAATCATAGAATAGCCTGATGTCCTAATGTGATGTTGGTCTTCTGTTATATTGTTTGTGTTCAACATGAGGACATCACTGTCTAGCCATGAATGTCAGAGAAGCTCCCAAATATCACTAAGGTGTAGCCGACAGTACCAGGACAATTCTCATCTATCATGGGCTGCTTCTTCTATTCACAGCTAAGACAGATATGAATGCCTTTACAGTGAGCAGCAAATCCCTATGAGCAAGTCCTTTAAAATATATCCTGATTCTGTCCATTTCTCAGTCCTTTCATTGCTACAACCCTCATTCAAGTTAACATTATTAACGACCTGGATCTCTATTTCTAGTGGGTTTACTGTCCCCTAAAGTCTCATCAGCACTTAGCAGCCAGAGTGATCTCTTCCAATATAATTCAGATCGTGTAACTTTTCTGCATATAAACTTCAGGTCTCCCATTACCCCCAGACCAGTATTCAAAATCCTTACTGTGATCCAACTGTTGGCTATTTCCCAGATATTTTTTACTGCCACAACATGCCATCTTGGGTTTTTTGCATTTGCTATATCCTTTATCAAGACTGCTTTTCCTCCAGATCATCATAAGGCTCACTCCATACTTCACGTAAGTCTCTGCTTAGCTTGTTACCTGTTGGGGAGGACTACCTTAAATACTGTTCTTTCTGTCTCTTCTGTTCCTTACCATGTTTTTTATCTTCTCTTTCATCTTATCTTTCTCCCCCATCTCCTCCTTTTCATTACTGAATTTAAATTATTTATTTGAATAACCTATTTTCTGTCTCTTCTTCTAAAATCCAAATTTCATAAGGCTTGGAACTACAATTACTTGGCTACGGCTCTCTCTTCAGAACTGAGAACATTTCCTGGCACATAGTAAAAATCATGAATAAAATCTATATCCATAGTATGTGTTTAGTCAGTAGCCACATAAAGATGAGTTTAATTATTTGATTAAGTGGTATAATGTTGAACCATATGAAAATAGCTGTTTCTGCACATTGAGATGGTTAAATATTGGTGATGTCATATCACTTCAGTAGATAAGAACTCCCCCTTACTATGCATGAAGGGGAGTCAGCCCCACTCTGAAACAGATCAACTTGGGCAACAAAGTCCCTACTATATGACGTTGTACCCTAGGTATGCTTTTATTCATTCTGTCATTTAACAAACATTTTTTTGGAATTTATCATCTCTGTGTCTTACAAGATGAAATGAATATAAAGACAAAGAAGGGAAACTTCTTTCTTTAAAGAATACACTACAATGAAGAAAGATAAATACAAAGGATAAAATTGGATGAAAATGCCCTCATGGAGTTATAGTAAGTATTTTATGGTAGTCCAGGGAAGGGCATTCTGAATTCTGCCAAGACGTGATATCTAATTTGAAGCTTTGTGAATGAACAGGAGTTCACAAAAGAGATAGGGAAGGCTTGGAAAGAAGGCCATTCAGGTGGAGGGGTGAATTGTGGCCACATGAGAAAGCATGTTTTGTTTGGGGAATACAGATATTTGCCAGAACAGAAAGAATGGAACAGATTCCCAAGGCCTTCAGCAGAGGATGGGCAGGGCCCGGCGTACAACACAATGATCCATTATTATGAAGTCTACTGGGCTCTGGGTCCTTGAAGCAGCAGAGTGGTTTTCGAGCTTTTGGAGTTTGGGCCTCCCACTATGAGTAATATACCAGAGGTACCAACGTTTTATAGGTTGAGATTCATAAAGAAAGCCTAATCAATATTGTTGCATTCAACAACCCCTCCTATAGATGCTTTACCTATAACTTTACCTATAACTACTGTTCATGAACTGGTGATTTTCCAGAATTCTCTTGGAATTAAGAATTTAGATAGATGTTAAACTGTACTTATTTAGATATAATCTTTATTATTTACATAATCCATTTCTTACCTGATTGTAGTACATTTTCAGTTTTTAATAGCTACAATTACAAAACTAAAATTCTTTGAAGATATATAACAGGTAGTAAAAGAGATGCAGATTTTTTATATACATTTGCTTTGTAAGGGAGGCCTTGATAGTGACGTAGCTGAAGGATGAGTAAGCGGTTATCATTGATTTGGTTAATCGAG
Source organism: Potos flavus (assembly GCA_028534135.1). Lineage (NCBI taxonomy): Eukaryota > Metazoa > Chordata > Mammalia > Carnivora > Procyonidae > Potos > Potos flavus. The sequence goes on along the minus strand of CM052892.1, from coordinate 50,895,442 downwards.
CTACAAAGTATGCTCTATGTAATAAATCATGCAAGATAGGTATTTTTTTTATTGGCCACATTTCCTAGTTGATTCACTCTTTACTACAGCACACCGTCACCTTTTCTTTTAGTAATATTGCAATCTTAGAATTTTTAATTATTCTCTTCACTGTTTCCAGAGTGTGTATTATAAACAGAAATATGACAATTTCATTTGGCTATATTATACCCTCTTGAATAGATGTTTATGTGTTAATTTGTCTGATGTGAATAAAATTCTTTTTTCCTTCAATATAACTTTTACTGAATATGTGAGGTCCAAGTTTACTTAAAAGCTGCAATTTAAGTTTTCAATGATTGATCACCCCCCCACCCACTGAATAACTGAGCAACAAGTAAGGAATTCCTCCTTCTTAATTAAGAATATACAAAAAACTGGGGTGCCTGGGTGGCTCAGTTGGTTAAGAGTCTGATTCTTGGTTTTGGTTCAGGTCATGATCTTGAGGTTGTGAGATCGAGCCCCACGTCAGGCTCTGCGCTCAGCATGGAGTCTGCTTCAGATTCTCCTTCCCTCCCACTCTCTCTCTCTCTCTCTCTCTCAAATAAATAAATAAATAAATAAATAAATAAATTCTTCAAAAGAAAGAGTATATAAAAAACTAACACTATTACCTAGTAACTATATGGTCTTGTTAAAGTTATCTAACATTAGTAAGCTTAACTTCTCTCAACAGTAAAACTGTCACATGAATTAAATGAGACTTCATAGAATAGGATGAGCACCATGAACCATCATGACACACATAAATTTCCCAAACCAGATATTCTATCCAACAGTTCCTTCAATGAGTAATATGTACAACCTAATAATGATAGAGGGTGATGATTAAGAACCTTTATCAAAATAGCCTTTTGTGGCACCTAAGGTACATTATTAATTACCTTTTTAAAATATAAATACATAATTATTTTACATAAGTAATTTAGTGGTTTTGATTAAATTTTTGTTTAGGTGACTATAAAAAACGATCACTATATAGACTTTTAAAATGAAATTAGAAACCTACATGTTGTGGAATATTTTAGGTATCAAGATAGTTATTCCAAGCATTTTTGTATCGTGATGATAAAACGAAAACGTAGTATTAATGAACACATTGGTGCATTTACTGAACCTGCTTATGTGCCACCAATTTTTCTGATCAGTTGTCAGTGACTCTAGGTGCTGGTGCCTGTACTTCCTCAATATACATATGCTCTTCCACGGCTTGGTAAATACCGAGAAATGTGTGTTTGGGAACCGCTTGCTCTTGCTTTCTAAGGGCAGTAGCCCTACCCTCCATTTTTTTCAAAACACTATCATCACTTCTTCAATAAAAGGTGCAGATTTCAGGTGAAAAACCAAAAAATAAAATATGATTATTGACCTCAAAAGTATTCACCCTTTGAGAGGCAAATGTGCACATAACTGAGGATTAATTGCTGCTCTGCCATCTCATATACTATAGTCAGCTTCACAGCCTAATTTGTGATAGTCATATACATGAGCTGACCCAAGGGGGGGATAAATTCTCATTCCAAAGGAATTACAATTGGGTAAAGAGACCATCGTTCTTTCTAGAATTGATCAAAGTGAAATAATTACAAGTGCAGATGAGAAAGGCGAATAAAACAATAAAAACTGTGCAACGTCCAGGAGAAATCAATGAACTGACTGTGTATTGAGTAGCAAGACATAGAAACACTGGTCCTAGAGAGGCAAAAAGAGATGAAGATGAAGAGAGGGAGAGGAATAAATAATTTCCTGGACCTTCTAGAACTTTCTAGTCTCTGGTTTCAATCCCCTCATGAGCCTAACAGCATCCCAGCCCATGAAAAGCCTTTTGATTGTCATGTTTTCTTTCCTTTTCACTCTAGGTAATGCAAAATAGATTTTTTTCTTTTTTTTTTTTCAAAATGGATTTTTTTTTTTACTTATAAAAAATCGTTTCAATTAAAATGAGTGTGATATAATGAGGAAAGCAGAAGCCTCTAAATTTTACCCCAGAAAGAGCAATGTTATTTTAATTTCCCTAAAATCTTATGATCACAGGGAAGTTGGAAGAATGAGCTATGGTTTGAGGTGGGAGGCTGCTGGGGAAGGTGGAGGGAGCTGGCTGGGCAATAGACCATATGAGTCTTTAAAATCACTCTGTCTACTGGAATCAAGTGGTTGGGGAGGGTTGTAAAACATGTTGATTATTTAAGACCTAATTATCTAAATTATTAATCATCCTTTCCTTTTCCCCCAAGTTCTAGTCTGCTGCCAATTCTTTCAAAACGAGCTTTTTTTTTTTTTTTTTCAAAATGAGCTTTAATCCTATTAATCCCTCTGCCAGATTCCAGGAAAAGAATTCCATAGACAGTGAAAGTAAAAATCAATGTATCTGGTTATCTTTTAGCCACCTAGTAAAAGATTTGGTGGAAAGAAGTATAAAGTGATGTCTTAATGAGATTTAGGAAATATCTGCGGATTTCATTTATGTCTGTTCAACCTGACTATTGGGGAAGTATACATAACAATTGGCTGTAATGCAATACTGAGTAAAACTTGCTGATTTTCCCCAGGGACACTGTAACTGTTCATTACTTTACACTGCAGTATAAATTGGCCCAGTGGGGAGGCAGGCATAGATTGAAGGGAGCTGAGAACAAAATTACATAGCGAACACTCCCCCGTACTTGAAGCCCTGCAATCAAGCTCTCGATACATCCAGCCAAATAATCTCTCTGACAATTGCAGGTTACACATCTAGCTATGTACCTGGGGAAAGGACAGACAGGTACGGGGCCATTTTGAAAATAGCTTAGAAATGTATACCGCTTGCCCTAACACCAACGCTGGGTAACTATAGCCCAGAACATATGGCACCCCCCTCCCCGCCACTGCTTTTATAGGAATAGAAGCTTGCTCTCTTTCTATACAAAACCACAAAAAGAAATTGAAATATATATATATTGACAAGAACAGCTATGCATTTGCACCCCAGGTCTACTAGTCAATATCTACATGACTTGAGTCAAGTTATTTATTTTCTTTGTGCTGTAGTTTTCTTAGCTATAAAATGAGCATGGGTAACAGTACCTCTGCCATACCTTTGTTTTGCCAGTCTAACACGATGTAAGTATCCTAGCAAGTAACTAGGGTATGAAAGCTCTGTACTTGTTACTTAGTCTTACTATTGTTGTTTTCAACCTATTATGATTTGACCTCAGTACTTTTCTTATTGAGAGGGAACAAAGAAAACACTAGTGGGTTAATTATAACTACCACAGTTTTGAAACTATCTATATGCATTTATTAGCATCAGGTAAAAATTTAAATAGTCACTGAACTACAACACATTTTACATTGTTCTAATATCTTTCAAGTTAAAACAATATATTCTGGCCTCCATCTGTTTGCCTAGGAAACATAAATAATATGTTAATCAGGATACATTTGTGCATATTACATAGTTGCCCAAAATAAGTATTGGAGGTGAGGTTCATGAAAGAAATGAGCTTCTATTCAGTGAGAAAATGAAGGATTATCATTTCCAGCTTCTCTCTAGTGTTTTGAGGGAAACTGGGTCAATAGGTGAAAACAGAGGTTCCCAAAGCCATCCTCCCTGAGCTGTTGGATTTAACTTTCAGGAATGGCTTACAGAATTTTCCTTTGCCTCCGGCTGTGAAAATTAGGGTATAGTTAATCACAATTCATAATTCTAATTCTGTTCTAGTCGGTTTTCTTCTTATAGCCTGAGAAGATGAGGAAGAGTGGACCCCAGGCATGATTTGGTGCTTTATTACTTATATTTTAGATGCATCAGCCTAGTGATTATGACAGAAAACAAACATAAGCCAGGGGTGGCAAAACAAAAACAGAACTAAAACAAAATTCTTCATTTGTCACAACCTTTTCTATCTCAATCCATTGATATAAAAGTCCCTCATCTCTCATACATTAGAAATACAACTTACAAATAAGAATTCTTGGATTCACTTTCCTAGTCTAGCTCCCACTGTAATCTTTCTTAAAATCAAGATCAGTGTAGTCTAAGTCAGTGTAAGTCTTGGATAATCTGATTACCTCTCTTTTTTACTGCTTACCTGGATCCAAAGTCTAATTCATTAACTCAAAATTATTTTTCAATGCTGTGTAGTGAAGCATTAATCTCACCCAAAGAGAGATTTGTCCTTTACCCTCAGCTTCTGGGAGGTCATCTCTAAACTTTGTAATGTCCTGCCTGAAGAATGTGTTTATTTGGGGACTTTGGAAACTCTGGATAGTCTACACTAACAATGTGATTTTAAGTGGGGACTTCAGGCCATACACTTCAGGCCATACATTCAGCTTTTGGAAGGGCTAGAAACTCCAGGCTCAACTATATCTATATGACCAGGCCTCAGTAAAAACCCTGAACACCAAGACTTGGGTGAGTTTCTCTGGTTGGTAATACTCCAAGTATGTTGTTACACATCTTTGCTGTAAGTAGTTAGCACTTCCACAACTCTACTAGAAGAGGACAACTGGAAGAATCATACCTGGAACTCTTCTGGACTTTGCCTCATGAGGTTTTTCCCTTGGCTGATTTTAATGTGCATTTTTGTGTTGTAATAAAACCATAACCATAAGCATAAGGTTTCAGTGAGCTCTGCCAATCCTTCTAGTGAATTATTGAGCATGAAGATGGTCTTGGGCATCCCCCATTACAGTTGGTATCAGAAGCGAAAGTAGTCTTTGTAAGTACCTACTATGTTCTTGATATTGAGTCCGGCACTATGAATATAAAGGCAAATGAGAAACATTTTCTGCTGTGATGCCCCTTGTAATCATCCAAAGTAAACTTACTTTCTACCAACCTCATAGTTGAATCAGAGAAAGTAATCTGCATTAGAGATGATGATGATGGTGGTGGTGGTGGCGGTGATGGTGATGGTGATGATAACAACAGTAGCCACTTCTTTAGTATGGAAGACCTCATCAAAGAGCTATCATATAATTTTCACAACTATTCTATGAGTAAGATACTATTATTATCCTCATTTTAGAGATAAAGAAAAAAACCTGAAGCATAGGTGAATAAGTAATTTAATTAAGGAAATAATGGAACTGGGACTTAGGCTGCATGAAATAAAAGTTGTGCTTCTATCTACAGTCTATCTTATCTCACACACAGAAATCTCCTAACCTCGTATGTGGCACAAGAAGAGTATTCAATAAATGTCAGGCTTCTCTTCTTCAGGGCTTCCCTCAGAAATATGATCACTAGTGGGGTTGAGAGTGGTTGCTCTTGCAGAGACTAAGTCTTTATTTAAAATAAAGGAAGGTTGTTAGGAAATGCGATATCACCACATTAAATACACTCATCAGGACTTTTACAGTAAGAAATTGAAAGATTCTGAGACTTGTAAATTAGAGAAGGGTATGCAAATGTGAAACAATTGCTAAAACTGGATTTAGTTCAAGAAAAGTTTAGATGTTTTTATTTTTTCCATTTTTAAAATTCTAGTATTGGATACTTTTATATCAAACACTTATTGTATATTGTTATTCAGAGGAAACATAGTAGTGATATTAAGCAAAAATAAGACATTAAAATTAAAGTGCTTTTTAAAGAAATATAAACATTTTCGAAATTATTATTTAATGCAGTCAACATTATTGAGTTTTTACCATGTGCCCAGGCAGTACTACAGATTCTGAGGGTATAAAGAACCTTTAAGAGGAATTCATGAAGATATATATGTTCTGGGATAATAATCTCTGGTGATGGTATAATTCATTATAGAGTGATATAAGGAAAATAATAAGAAGAGATTAAACATGCCTGGGTGGGGGCTGGCTCAGGGAAGATTTTAGAGATGAAGTGACATCTGAACTAGTTTTGAAGACTGATGAGGAATATTGAGGCAATATGTGGGAGAAAGATATTCCAGGGAGTGAGAATGTAAGAGAGAGCATGATGTGTTCAAGGTACTGAAAATATTTCAGTGTTTCTAGGGTGAGAGCTACAAACGGTGGGAGGAAGGGCAATATTTGAGCAGGAGGATGCATAGCTACAGAAAGAGGCAGCATGAGAACACTAAAAGCCTGGTGTGCAATTTTAAAGAGTCTAGATTTATCCTGTTGGCAGTAGATGCCCCTAAGTCATTACAAATGGGAAAGCAACATCAATTTTTTCTTTCAAAAAATTATTCTCTCAAAATTACATTTTAAAGAAAAAAATCAGGAATTTCCTATTTTATAGAGCAGAACTCTGATATAAGTGTAGGTTCATAGAAGCCAGAGGGAATGTGTTCAGTTCTTGTCCCCTCCATTTATGAACTAGCTGCGTCCTTGGGCAGGTCAATTAAAGTCTCTGGGATTAGTCTTCTCATTTCTAAAAGAAGGATAAGAACAGTTCTCACTCACAGGGCAGTCATAAGGATTGAGATGATACATATTAAATTCTTAGAACAAAGAATGTTTTTAATAAATATTAATTTTAATGAGGTTGTTATATCACCTTCTCTATCCAGTACTACAGATATTTAACAATTGTTGAATTTATTAAAATAAGTTTACTGCCAAATGTTGTACCAACTATGGGTATTTTAAATGTTTAAAGAAACATAATTCCTCATGTATTTAATTGATGATTTATTTTATTTTTACTAATGTAACTTCTTGTTTTTGCAAGTTAATAATGGTAAGCCGATGCTAACAGCATAAGTAGTAAAGTTACTTCAAAATGCATTCATAGGGGATCAAAGTAAAAACTGAAATAAATCTTAAAAATTAGCTTTTGAGTTTGTGTCACCCCAGGCAGACTAAGAAACACCAAGTGGAATAGTGAAATGAAAATTTATCAAGTTTGAAAGGATTAGTCAAAATTTCCCTGAAATAAAATTTCAACTGAATTTTTAAGTCAAATTAATTTTGAACTAATGCTTATTAAACTAATTGAAAATTACAATTTTTTTTATTTTCTTCTTGGTTTTTACCAAGAATTGTATCTCTTTTGTCCCTCAGAAGCAGTGATCTAATAGTTTGACCAGGGGCTAAATTTTTTTTCTATGATGTGGATTTATTTCTTTGTAATCCCATTTCTTCCTCCAATTCCTGTCTTTACTTCATATACATACTTATGCATATCCACTGCAGCAATAACTATTTTCCACCAAAGCAATTTCCGATCAGGTCAAGACCAAATAATAATGTACCACTGTACATTTTCTTAGACCTAGATATTTAATTTAGATATTAAATGTAAAATACCCTATTTAGTTTTTAAGATTAACCATCAGTCAGGTACCTCAGTCTACATGCCAATTTCTCCTTCCATAGCTCATACATTCCTGCCAATGTGCTAATGTTATATCCTACTTTATTATTACATTGCCTTTGCCATTACTCTTTCTTCTGAGGGCTTTAATCATCAATAATTTGGGGCTATCACATGCTTTGAAATCCAACTCCAGATTTTCATATTTTAGGAAGCTTTACCTTTCTATCTAAAAATGACCCTCATCTGTTTTCTATTTATTCAATTTTCTCTGAACCATCTTATTTTAAACTTGCAGCTAAGCTACTTTATTTTATTTTACATAACAGTATCATGTCGGGAAATAATAAATTTCTCAAGGACTGGGGCTAGTTCTATTTCACCTGAGGTAATTTATCTGAGGTGATTTCTAAATGAGTAAATCTATCAAGCAGACATTAATTGAAAAAAGAAATCTGAGAGATAGTCAAAGACATGCATTCCCAATGGGGGTACTGTCATCCTCAAAGGGATTAGCTGGTTCTTGGGGGCAAAAATCCTAGATAAGAAAATGGTTTTGTGGACTTCCAAACGGTTTGTGGTTATACCTGTCACACTAGCAGTTTATCTGAGGTATTAGTATTTTGTGGGTATTGAGAAGATTAAGAAAAAAGATTCCTTAGGTTGGCGATAATAAAAAAGGTTGAGGAACACTGGTCCTGAATAATTTGTCATATAGAATTTCTTTTTTTGTACATCTACTCAGAGTAATTTACAGAATAAAAATTTCATATGTGTCCTACCTCAATAAGGGTATAAGTAAGTATGGGAGACTTGCCAATTTTATTCTAGACCCCTGAGTTTGAGTCAAGCCCTCACTTTCATATATCTGCATCTAATAATCATATTTTCAGTTTATCTATTTGCCCTAAGTTTTAAATATAAAAATTAAATATATTCGAGAAATATGGCACCAGACTAAATTCTGTAAGAAATTCATCTAATGTGAGCTTTCAAAAAATATTAACTAAGTCTAAAACCAGAGATATAAAATGACTGTAGATTGGAAGAGAAAAAATAATCAAAAGAAAAAGGGTATGCAATTTAAAAAATGTGTCTATGTCTTTAAGAGCAGACCATTGATCAGCCACTGTTTGGTAAAGCAATAAATTCTTAAACATAACTTATGCATCTTTGGATTGGCTGATAGACAAACCCAGGCAATAAATAACTGTATAGGGATCCATAAAAATATCTTGAGGTTGCAGAACTGATGACAATTACTTATAACTGTTATACTTCTTCCAGTGAGTTCCCTGGGCCTCTAAAGCAGATGATATCACAAATCCTAAGGTATATTTTAAAGGGCAAATTTACTCTGTGATCACAACATGAACACATTTGGAGATATGTTTTCATATCTATAGGGCATCAGATTGAATTTTTAACTTTTAAGATGAGAAAACAGCAGATCCATAAAGCAATGTAAATTATTTCTCCAGTAGCTGAAGATTTCTGAAAAGTATCTTCTGGTAAAAGTCACTTTGAATACTTTTTTTTATTAACTTCAGGGTACACAGACAAAAAAGTTGTAAATAATGTTACCCCTGACAAGAATATGGTTACTCCCTTCCCTGAATTTACATAGGGTAAAGAAACTAAACCCAAGACATGAAACACCTTAGTCGTTACCTCAAATAAATCATTTTTCAACCTCATTTAGTCTATCTGTGACAGTTTCAATCCACCCTAAACTCATCACATTTTATTGAAACTGAATTTTCTATGGTCTCCAGTGAACTAATGTGGAGAGACTACCAAGGTCTCTCCCTCAAAACTGTGAATTTCTTTATTGCCTTAGAGCCTGAGGAATAGGATTCTAGACATTTATTATGTCTCTATGTAGCCATTAGATCTATTTAAATTGGTATGCTTCTTCCACTATATTAATGGCTCTCTTCCTCACAGCAGATCAATTATTCAATCCCTAGAAACTACTGAGTAAAACCTGTCTGAAACTAAATTCTTAAACTGAATTTCCCACATGCTTAAAAACTTTCAATCCAGCACCACCAATATGCAATATGCATGACAACAGACACAAAGATGAACTTACAATTTTTAATAACAAAAACAAAAGAAAACACAAAAACGAAGCCAAGATAAGTGTGCGTGTGTGTATGAGTGTGTGTGTGTACATTATTATCAGAAAAATACATTGAAAGGTTAGTCTTTATATTTTAAATAGCAGAGTTGAAAGGATCAAACGAAAATTTAAGCGCACAGAAAGGAATAGTTAAATCATAATTTATTTCGAAAGTTTAGTCATTTTAACAAAGTTTTTTAATTTTTAAATTCTAAATAATTTTAACAAGTGAGGCAGGGATTCCGACCCAGGGGCTGAGAGCGGAGGGTGGTTATAGGTATCTAAAGAGTTACTTTCTAGGCTCAGAATAACTAGCATATTTTTTGTGAAATTGTGTAATATATGTATAGGTGAATTTATTAACTTTTTTTAAGATTTTATTTATTTGACAGAGAGAAACGCAGCGAAAGAGAGGGAACACAAGCAGAGGGAGTGGGAGAGGGAGAAGCAGGCTTCCCACTGAGCAGGGAGCTTGATGCAGGGCTCCATCCCAGGACCCTGGTATCATGTCCTGAGCTGAAGGCAGACACTTAACGACTGAGCCACCCAGGTGTCCCAGAATTTATTAATTTTTTAGAGAAAATTCAACCGCATATGTTTTTCAAACCAGTGAAGAACCACAGGCAGAAAGTTAATTAAGAATAATTAGATGGATTCTTACTTTGATTATTTATTTTCACCCTATATCTGTTTTCTCAAAATGATACGCTTTTTGCTTCATTTGTTATGCTAATCCAGAAGTTGAGATAATCATGGTACTCAAAAGATATTAGTCTGTAAATGCAGCTTTACATTAAAGTTGAATCTTTATAATATGTCAAAAATCAACCAATGAACATAAATGACAAGTATTAATTATTGAGCGTGAAATTGTAGAAATTATTTCATGTCCTAGCTCTTCATTTAGAATATCAAGGGGTGCCTGGGTGGCTCAGTCGGTTAAAGCCTCTGCCTTCGGCTCAGGTCATGATCTCAGGGTCCTGGGATCGAGCCCCACATCGGGCTCTCTGCTCAGCAGAGAGCTTGCTTCCCCCTCTATCTGCCTGCCTCTCTGCCTACTTGCGATCTCTCCCTCTCTGTCAAATAAATAAATAAATAAATAAAATCTTTAAATAAAATAAAAAGAGGAGACATTTTAAAAAATAGAATATCAAGCTATATTATTGAAACAAAGGGATCACTATGAATTTTCTATATAATTATTTTAGAGAGAGAGAGTGTGTGAGTGGGGAGAGGGGCTGAGGGAGAGAGAAAGAATCCCAAGCAGACTCCGTGCTGAGTGTGGAGGCTTATATGGTGCACAGTCCCACAATCCATAAAATCATGACCTGAGCCAAGATCATGACCTGAGTCAAAATCACGAGTTAGACACTTAACCAATTGCGTCACCTAGGCACTCCACAAAGGGATCACTATGAAATATGAAATTTTAATAACAAGATATTTAGAGACCTGGAAGTAGGAGAACTTCCATAGTTCTCAAATCAATCTCAGAGGCTTAGCCCTGGCAAACACACAACTGCTACTCTAGGTGTCTACAAGAAGTCTACTCTGTCTTTTGCCATAGTGAGCTAGGATATGATTCTCATCCTCAGCCCTCTGAAGTACTGAGTACAGCTGGCTGGCCTGAATGAGAGAACAATCATTGTGAGATGACATTTCTATGCCATCATCAAACCCTTGTATGAAATCCACAGACCCTTGTGAACAATCAGAACAACAATTGTATCACATGCTTGGATTAAAGTATGAATAACCGACCAGAGGCACATGTGTCTGGCTGGCAAGTGCTGAAAAACTGTAATATCAACCTTCACCCCCACCCCCCTACAAGAAGAAAAAGATGAAGGAGAAGGAGAAGGAGGAAGAGAGGAGGAGGAGGAGGAGGAGGAGGAGAAAGAGAGAGAAAGAGAGAGAAAGAAAAAAAGAAAGAACGAACGAACTGGGGGGGGGTCATTGCTAAGAGGTGTCCATGTTAAGATATCAGATCACTCTCTTAACTTTGGGATCTTGGCAGGTAACTAAGGTCTTCAACAATCTATGATGGATCTCCACTTGTTGATGGCATTACAACAAGTAACATTTTGTTACTTTTGTTAATTACTTAAAAATAATTCTCTGAGTGACAGTTACTTGGAATTTTTGCTTCTACTTTTTACAAATTTATTAATAAGAAAAATAAATTATCATGACTAGGAGTGGAAAAAATAAGACATATAATAATATTGTAACCAGAATAGCAGAATAAGAGTTAGAGAACAACACAGCTGCCATAGCACAAAGTATGAAAAATATAATTAATGCATTAAATAAGAAAATAAAATAAAAGCAACCGATATTAATAATTTTCATTCTTGGGGCACCTGGGTGGCTCAGTGGGTTAAAGCCTCTGACTTCGGCTCAGGTTATGATCTCAGGGTCCTGGGATCGAGCCCTGCGTAGGGCTCTCTGCTCAGCAGGGAGCCTGCTTCCTCCTCTCTCTCTGCCTGCCTCTCTGCCTACTTGTGATCTCTCTCTCTCTGTCAAATAAATAAATAAAATCTTTTAAAAAATAAAAAATAAATAATTTCCATTCTTTCCTAATTATCTGGTTCAGAACCTCCTAAACCACTTATGTGAGTTTATACAACTATGTTTAATGATTAAGGCCATGTATACAAAAGAAAATTTATAAAGATCTAATAGCAGGTTTTATCTACAAATAGATGCAATAAAATGGAAGCTCAATTGTTTGATCTAGCCCAACAGAAAACTTCAGCTAATAAATATAAATGAACTCAACAATAAAATGGTTTGGTAAAGCTCAATTATAGCAATTTGGGAGAAGTTGATAAGTATCAAGACTTTATTCAAACTAACTTTTTAAAACAATTGCTTAATAATGGAAATAGATAATATAAAAAATGTAAGGGGCACCTGGGTGACTCAGTGGGTTAAAGCCTCTGCCTTCCGCTCAGGTCATGATCTCAGGGTCCTGAGATCTAGCCCCGCGTAGGGCTCTCTGCTCAGCAGGGAGCCTCCTTCCCCCTCTCTCTCTGCCTGCCTCTCTGCCTACTCGTGATCTCTCTCTTTCTCTGTCAAATAAATAAATAAAATATTAAAAAAAAAGAAACTGAAGTTTAAAAAAAACTGAAGTTTAAAAAAGTTTAAAAAAGTTAAAAAAAAAATAAAAAAATGTAAGAAGATAAAGTATAAAATTACAGATTACATTACCTCAATTGTTGTATACCACAGCATATTAATTCTGTTGAACTCTATCACATGGAATGTGCTTGAAAATTATCAACTATATAATATACTAACTTGGATCAATGATTTTGCTGATAGATTCAATGTTTTAATACATATAGTTTAAAAATTACTGATCTTACCATTTCCCCTAGCTGATAAATCTTGAATGAAATAGAAATAAGAATGGTAGTTGGTACTTACATATGGTAAAGAGGCTTAAAATTTCAGCAAATGTCATAAGAATTAAAAAAAAGAAAAAATCATTATATATTTATTGGTCTGATAAGTGGCCTTTTAAACTATCATATAACCCAATTTTATTTAAAAAATAGATGATTTTATCTAATTGAATTTAGATTAAAATTTTTAAAAAGAAGAAAAAAGATGATTTCACATTTGTATGAAATTTCTGATATCATAGTGGAGCAAAAAGGGGAAATTAGAGAAATAGCAAAAAATATTTGTCTTATCTAGATAGTTTTCATAGCCTTCCTTTGAGTAAATACAAAAAGATGGGCTCGTATAAAATCCTGACAATATTCTAATTTTGGAGACTAAGTAAATCAATCCATATCCTACAGGGAAATTCCCTTCCCACCAACACCTGTTGCACCACAAGGAAAAAAAAAAGATGAAATGCAAAAACAAAATATCTGCAACTTACATAAAACACATTATTAGTGTATAGAGGTGTGCATACACAGACTCTTCAGCTGTAGATATCTACGACAGGAGAATTTTGACCATTAGCATGTGTGTTTCAATTTTCTCTAAGGGTGGTTTCAGCTTAATCAGCACAAGTCATGGGTGAGAGCCAGCTTTCACACATTAGCATGGTGAGCAAGGAAAAGGAGTCGCAGAAAGATTTTGAAAATTATTAGACTAAAGATGTTCATGGAGTTTCACAGGCACCCCATGGTGAGCAGGAACTGTAAGAGAGAGGTGGTGTCACCAGTTACTGATTTCCTAGAATAGTTGGTCACCTTCCGTGGTATCAGTAGTTAAGTTAAATGGACAATGTCCATTTATCTTTTCATCCAAATTATCAGACCACAACCACTATTCTCTATCAATATATTTCTTAATATTTACTTGCAATGCCCATCAAAACAAGTATTTCAGTGCCCAACTGCTTCTCACCTAAAAGGACTATATTACATGGCAGACTTATCTAGGTAGGTAGAAGTTTAATTATTGGAAGCAGTTTGGAATTTTAATATAAAATCATAAAATTAAAATAAAAATATTGCTCTATCTGATCATGGTATTGCACCCAATATAGTATTAGATCATGGATTTAAAATGCATTATGGCATAATAATTGAATGAATGTTAACACATATATAAGGAATGTCATTCACACACAGAGATCAAAGCAAGTTTGTTAGAATGTTTCCATTATTTTCGGAATTCATATGCGCTTGAATTTCACTTTATTATGAATAAACTTCTATTTATTCAAAAACTGAAAATAAAACAAAAATGGATTAAAATATACAATCTATCTATTAAAATTAGTTGCCTGATTTGTACCATTCCTGACATATGGCAGCTGCAAAGGGCTCTAATACCCTCGCAGCTCACCAAAGAGTGTTCCGTAGGTTAGAGACATTTTTCAGCTCTAAGTTTAGGAGGTTTACACCTTGTTAGAAAGTTGTCAGAAATATCCAGTAATTTGACCTAAAGAAATCTGTTTAATGAACTTTGTTTATGGATGATGGATTTTATAAAACAATATGTATAAATTTTTGGCCTATTTTGATAATGATGATATGTGCATTTATATAAGCTGTTCTTATAAAATGGTAATAGTCTGCTAGATAAATGAGAAGGAAACCATATTTTTTGCTAAAAAGCTATTCCTTGCAAATGATTCAATTCTTCAAGTGTTAGCAAAATGTGAATAGATAAAATGATACAAATGATCAACTCATGGTAATTCTTTTTAATGAGGGAATTTATGGAAGAGGCTGATGATTTATCAAAAGATTTTTTTATATAATGTCCTATATACAGATCTGATAGGTTATATCCATATATATAAAACACATACCCATACAAAAAGAGAACACTACTATTTAGTCTGATGATGAACCTAAGTTAAGTGGAACTGTTTTTTTTTTTTTCTAAAATTGTCCCTGGTTTTTGGAAAGCATTTAATATTTTGATAAAAATGGTTTTCTGATAGTTTTTTTTTTGCTAAAATGGAGGAATACAGGTAATATGAATGAGTACTTTCAGCTCTCTCTACTCCCAATTTCCACTACTACATTCCTTTCCACAAAATGACTTAACAATTTTACAAATCGGCACTGTATGCCCCTGGCCTAGTGTCTTTGTTCCACATTTCTTCTCCCTCTCTTCGTGATGCCCATTTCTCTAAGAACAAGTGACACCCAATCAAAGGAGCTAGTTTTGGATGAACAAATGAATTTTGGGTAATGATTTTAACATCAGTAATGAAGCCTTCCAAAATAGGCACTTTCAAGTTTCCCTCTCTTAAGAATGTGGTTATGGGCTGGCCTTCGCTTGCCTCAGTATCTGCTATTGCCTTAGGAGAATGTCGTGTAAACTTTCGCGCTAACCATGTAAGGCCAATATTTTCACTATGTCCATGAAGAAGAAGCAAAGAGCTGAAGACCTGTAATAATAAACATCTGAAATAAATACGTATCAAAGATGAAGTAATGGAATATTAGTGAGTTTTAATGACTCCTCACGTTTATCCAGCTAGGAACTGGGTCTAGGATGAGAAAGCTGGATTAGGCTGTCTGTATTTCATCCTTCCTGCTTAAAATAATGTGGACCTCTACAATTGCATTTATGGACTTTTGCTGATTAAAGCAGTTCTGTTGATTTGTTTCCTTTGATAGAGTATAAGTCTCATGAAGACCAGTGGTAGATCTTGCTCTTCTTTATATGCTAGTGGTACAGGGTTTATTGCTTAAAGACCTAGGTTTCATTACTGGATCTCCCACTTGAGCAAGTTGCTTAATCTTTCTAAGACTCAGTTTACCCTTTTGAGTTTCAACATCTGAAGCCATTGTGGGAATCACAGAAATCACCCTCAATGCCTTGCAAGATGTCTGGTATCGTTAGTGCTCCACATGTGAGATGTTGTTATATCGTGCTCAATAGCATTTAAAAAGTGTTCTAGTTATAAAACTGCTCAGTAACTATCTACAGTATTAATACAAAACTAAATTAAATGGAAGACTAGAGACCTGAGGAAGACAAAGTATATTCTATGGTCCAAATCTGGCCAGCTGCCTGTCTTTGTACTGCCAGCAAGCTAAGTATGATTTTCACATTTTAAGAGATTATAAAAAACAAAACAAAACAAAAACAAAGAATACACGACAGAGATTGTATATGAGTCACAAGACCTAAAATATTTATTATCTGGTTCTTTACACAGAAAATTTGACAATCGCTGCTATAAATAATCCAGAGAACATGCCTTTAATTAAAAATGTAAGAATATCTTTTGAAAAAAATAAATCTTAGAAAATTATCTTGATGAGTTTGGTATGAACTGCTGCATTTCTAAAATTTGTAAAGATTACTAGCCACTTATATAGCTTTAGTAAACTTCTCTTCTTTCCCGTAGTTTCTCCCCTCTGAAATTTATCCTTCATATCAAGGTCACACTAATCGTTCAACAGCACCAATTTTATCAGATCACTCCATTTCTCAAAAATACATACATAAATACATATACAATGAAAGTAAAGAATCAAGTTCAAATCCTTCTACCAAATATTCAAGGTCAAACTGTTTTTCATTTCTGAAATTTATCTCCCACTTTTTTAGTAAATATATATGTAATTCCATCTGTACCATACTCCTGATAATACTCTATGTATTCACATATATTGTGGTTTTAATACATTAGACTCTTTAAAAAGTTTTTGACACTCTTCTCTTTAAAGAGTGGGGCTTTATCCCCCTCCATGTGGGCCAGGCTGTGGACTTGCTTCTAATGAGTAAGAGTGGTAGAATTGGTGCTATATTGCTTCCAAATTGTGATCATAAAAAGTATAACTTCATCCTGGCTCTTTTTTGTACACATCACTCTGGGGGAAGCCAAGCATCATGTCTTCAACATATCGGGAGAAGCCCACACAGAGAGCATCTGGCACAAGGTAAAAGATCAACAAATAGCCAGTTAATTTTTTTAAATCATTTTCATTATTGTTTAGAATAAGGTTAACAGTAAGCAGGCACAGTAAAAATAAGCTAGATTATTCATATTTTTAAGTGTACTTTTTCCACTCTGAATTGGAATATTTTTGTGTTCTCAAAAGGCCTTTAAATCACCCAATGAAGAATGATTGCATTACAGACCTAATTGAAGGATACTGCTAGCTGGCCACCAGAATTCTTTACTCTTATATAGCAGAAAATTTGTAACTTGTATTTGACTGTCCAGTTAGAGACAGAATTTTCCAGTGCACCTTGAAAAGCTGCAACTATATATCTAGGCTCTTGTCAATGAAATGTAACTGAAATAAGTGTTTGAAAAGCTGCAGCCATATATCTAGGCTCTTGTCAATGAAATGTAGTTGAAATAAGTGTTTCAGTTACATCTGAACATCAGTTACATCTCACTTGCTTAAGAGGAAATCTTGACCCAACTTTTCCTTGACTTCCAGAACAGTAATACTCAAAGTGACTTAGGAAGAAATGTGTTAAAGTTGGCAGAGCTACCATCATCCTAAATTCCTGAACTATCCCTTGGATTAGAGCTGATTGCTGATCTGCTAATTTTGTGCCTGAATTGTTCAACAGGTAAGAAATAAATTCCATCTTACTTGAGCCATTGGTATTTTGGTTCTCTCTCTTTGACACAGCTATTAATGGTTCCTTAATAAACCTTACGTTGGTCAATAAACCTTACATAAGTGCGGGTAATTCCAGTGGCCCCTAAGTGACAAAACTGAGAGTTACTAGATATTTCATAATGCTAATTAAAGGAAAACATTGAAATTAACTTAAATTTCATACATAGCCACATATTTGTAAGTAAATAAACTTGAGGTAAAATTATTTTGAATGCTCATGAAGCCAATCAAGAGTGCACATGAATTAGAAGTACTTAAATCCTTAATTAAAAATATGGTGTGTATCAATATTGTCATGTATTTAGATATGTGATTATAAAAATTGAGTTTTATAATTTCTGAGGTTATTAATGACATTTGTCCATTCCCTAATAAATCCTATTTATGTAATGTTATGCTGTATATTAGAAAGAACTTAAATAAAGACATGGAGCCAAATGAGAAAAAATTAAATACTAATTTCTCAATATATAGTCTGTGCAGATCAAATAATTCCTTTGTAACTTTGCTACATCTTTTGTAAATGGATGTACCTCATGTTATTATGAGGACTAAATGGGATAACATACAAATGAACTTTCACTCTAACTCATATACTCATGCTATATGTATGCACAATGTTTCTCAAAAAATTTTTCATACATACACATATATATGCATATATACATACACGTAATCTTCTTTTCGCCAAAAATTTTAGCATTGTTCTATTTTATGTGCCAAGGAAAATGGGTTATTTAATTAGTCAATAAACATTACTGATTTCTATATTTGCCATGGAATAGTCATCATTTTAATATTTCCAAAAGTAAGTCAGTGTTAAGTCATGTTAAGGGAGAGATTCATAAAGGAAATGTCGGACAAGAGTTTTTGTTTTTGTTGTTGTTGTTTTGTTTTGTTTTGTTTTTTCCTAATGATTTCTTGCTGTTCTTAAAGAAATGACATTAAGAAACACTATCAGATTTAGGCCATTAGAAAACCATAAGGGACTCTTAACTACAGGAAACAAACTGAGGGTTGCTGGAAGGGAGGTGGGTGGGGGGTGCGTTAACTGGGTGATAAGCATTAAGGAGGGCACGTGATATAATGAGCACTGGGTATTATATTCAACTGATGAATCACTGAACTCTACCTCTGAAACAATACACCATATGTTAATTAGTTGAGTTTAAATTAAAAGAAAAAAAAGAAAAATAAATTAATTAATTAAAAGAAAAATAAGGCCATCAGTTATGTTTGAAAGTGTTTTTTTTTTTTATAGAATGACATGATTTGAAAATAATTGCAAACTATTAAAAAGTTAATCACTGATAAAGATGCGGAAACATAATATATAGGTCTTCTTCCACCCCTAATTCTTTGGTGTACAATGAAAGAAGAATGAGGAATAGTATTTCCAACTAGAAAAAGGATCTGGGCAAGAGGAAGCTTTGGAGAGAAAACAGATGGTCATTTTTTACAGGAAAAGATGGCATCACCAAGAAGGGCATTGCAAAAACTAAAAATACAGTGATAGAGATAATGCGTAGAGTGAGAAAAACTGAGGGGAAAAAGGGGGGAAGAGAATACTTTTAGAACATGGGCAGCACAAGTCCAAAATTAATTTTTAATACCTTTATTGAGGTACAAATCCAAGATTAACCTTCAAAGACAACAAAGTCTTTTTTTTTTTTTCCCTTAAAGACAGGAAACAGAGTATATTTAAAAAAATGCATAACACTTTTGAGATAGGAATGTTCAAGATGAGTGATATTAAAGTTGAAGAACTTGAAAGAGGTTGGGGAAGGGACTGAGTGTTAAAGAAAAGCATAGGGAATGAAACATATCACTTTTACTGGAAACTTAAAGCATATGCCCTGTTATAAAAAAGAAAGTGGTGAGGCTGAGAGAGTAGGTCTTAAAAATTCTCATCATAAGACAAAAAAGAAAAAAAACAGTAACTGTGTGAGGTGATAGATTTTAACTAAATTTACTATAATCATTTTGTATATATATATGTGTGTGTGTGTGTGTGTGTGTGTGTGTATCATTCTGTTGTACACCTTAAAATTAGGGAATGTTATGTCAATTATATCTCAATAAAACTGGGGAGGGGGAGAAGAAAGTGGTAAAGGAAAACAGCTTAATTTAAAGCAAGATGCTAATGAACAATAGTTCAAATTCATCCCCATCAATTACAAGCTGCCAGAAAATACCACAGAACAAGTAACTGTAGATACTGCAAAGTGAGTTCATTATTTTTTTTTTTTTTTGAGTTCATTATTACTAGTAAAACAGATCACTACTTTGACAGAGACTTAGGAATGTCTCAAGATATTTATGAGATTTGGAGATTTGGTTTAAGGTGGGTCTTCCCACACAGGGAAGCTGAAGTAGAGCTTGGGCAAGGATTCTGATGTAATAATTTAGGACTGACAGACAAAGCAAAGGGAGGGTTTTGAGGTGAGAGTTCAAAGAATCTTGGAAAATAATCAATTGTTCGATGCTATTGAAAAGTTATACAGCCTGATGATGACTTAAATAAGTTTTACAGGAAGCCCCTGAAATAAACAAATAAATTTTTCAGAACTTTTACCTTCCTGGGCAAGAGTTTCCTTGAATAATAAAGCCAACTTGAAGACAGTGGAATATAAACTTTTGTTAGTGAGGACAGTAAACTGTGTGGGTATAGAGGTTTCTGTGCTCCATTTACTTCTTTTTTACACAGAACTAGAAATGTTTCACATATAGAGCAAGAATTCCTTTCCTAGATATGGACGATGATGGTAAAATATAGACAGTTCAGTGCTAATCAATCAAGTTTTAGTAAGAAAATATTAGAAAAATTCAAAACACATTATGTTCTAATAATCCATCCTTATAGTCATTTTGCTATAAAAATATGAATATTTATTTCTAATGATTTAAATAATTCTTTGTTATTTTATTTGAATTTTACTATTTTCTTCATCCTTGAGTTCTCAAGGATGCTCTTTCTTTACATTCTTATGACATTCAGTTTGTGGATATAACTAATGAATATAGCAAATATGATATGTTTTGCTAAGTAATTGTTATTTGAACATTTTAGATGAAAAGTATTACAATTAATAACAAACGTGATATTTATCTTCCTTATAATAACTGTATATCAAGAATGATGTATGGAAAATGAATTTTGATTCTGAAACATTTATTAATACATGTTATTAGTTATTATTAGAAAATAACAGAATTTAAATTAAAATTAGAAAACAACAATGCCATGAAATATAAATAAATTTCATTATTTATCCAACTGACAAAAAAAAAAAAAGGAAAAGAAAAGCAAGCAGTGTCAAGGAAGACTCTTCCCCAGGAGGAATCACAGGGATTACTGGGACCTAAGAAACAGCTCTGAGTAAAGCCAACATGAACTGAATCCCAATTAGAGAAGCATTCTAGTTTTCACTGTTTGAATATTCAAATCTTCTATTAGTTTGCCAGCAGTACTTCATTTTTAACATATCTTCAGGACTTCATTAAATGACTCCAGATATTTTTCCCAAGGTTTAAAACATTTACACTGTGAATATATCATTTTACTTATTTATGGAGTTAAAGAGATTAGTTAATGATGTCTCCCAAAGCAGAGAAAAGGGAGAAGAAATGGGAAAGAAACCATGAAAGACAAATAATTAAGTAACGTAAGTTGTTTTCTATTAAATCTACAAGTCAGGATGAAATATACAGCGCTTGCTATTGTTTTAAAAGGCAGTGGAAATGGAGAAAGCATAATAATGGTATAATTATAAATCTTTGAAGTTCTTCAGTGTCTAAAAGCACTAAATCTATTAATGTAGTGAGATTGTGCAATTCAGTTCAAGACAAATATATTAGAACTGTCTGTTTCACAATAGTATAATCTAAAACAATATCTATAAGTGAAAAAATATACACTTTGCCCTTGGTTAATTTTTTTTGTATCCCTTTGTTCTTGGTTAATTAAACAGAAAATAGGATTAATTGGTGAGGGCTCTCCCCACGCAGTGGGATCTTCCTTGACCATGATGTTTAAAATATAGCCTCCCCTTTAAAATATAGCCTCCCCTACACACAGACACACAGACATACACACACACATTTCTGCTTTTTCTTTACAGCATTCATGACCATCTGGCATATCTGTTATTTTTAAATATTTGTTATTATTTATTTGGTTAAGTTTTGTTCCCTCCTCCTCCCGCCCTCGAATGTTCAGTTCCATAATCACAGAAACATTGTTTTATGCCTGCTTCATTCCCATAGCTCCAGTCAGTGTCTACCAAGTAGTAGGTAATCATTTATATATATCTATATCTATATATGAGAATATAAAATAATATAAATAAAATAATATAAAATAATATATGTATTCTTTCTTTTTTGTAATCATTAATATTAATTGTAAGAAAGGAGGGAAAAATAAGAAAGGGCTGGAAAAAAAATGAAGGAAATTATGTCTAAAGATTAATTGGGCAATAGAGCTATATGGAAGAAGGTCACCATTAGATATTTAAGCCCTCCTGGAAGTGATTTTCTGTTTCATTTTTATCTCACCATGCTGATAAGTAAACAGGATCTAAGACTAGATTCCTTCTGTCAGGAGCTTGTATCCTCACTTTTCCTTGGCACGTTTTCCCCTGTACTCTCACTACACTAGGCTAATTTATATGAGGGTTGTGATAGTTAATTCCATGTGTCAGCTTGACTGGGCCACCAGGTGCCCAGATATTTAGTTAAACATTATTCTGGGGTCTGTGAGTTTGTCTTCTAATGACATTAACATTTGACTTTGAAGTCTGAGTAAAGGAGATTGCCTTCCCCAGTGTGGGAAGTCTTATCCAATTCACTGAAGGTCTGCATAAAAGAAAAAGGCAGAATAACAGAATTTATTTTCTGTCTGATTATCTTGTATCTGGAACATAAGTCTTCTCCTGCTTTTGGACTCAAATGAGAACTTACACCATCAGCTTCCTGAGTCTCCAGCCTGCTGACTGAAGATCCTGGGACTTCTCAGACTCCATAACTGCATGTACCAAATCCTTATAATAAATCTCTACCTGTTTGTCTGTCTGTTTATCTGAACAGTTACAAATGCAAAGTCTTGAGATATAAGTGGTCAAGGACACCACTAAGCCTGACTTCAGTGCTGAAGTTTTCTTTTCTTAGTTTTTCCTACACAAAAAATGGTCCAAAGTAGGGTCTCTGTTGGTTTGGGGACAAAGCTTTATAGCACTAAGGAAACTACTTGGATAAAAATCACCAATGAATGTGCCATTTGCAAAATCCAGCAGACAATTTTCAGGCCTGGAGTTATGTGATATCTTATCAGTACTCAACAAAAATGAGTTTGTTTTCATCTAAATTCTTAGTTACCTTGACTTCCATGACACCATACTCTGATGTTCTGTTCCTGTAGCCCACTAGTCTTTTTCCTCTCTGAACTTATTGATGTTTACTACTTTATCAAGACTATAAATCAATGGAGGATATACTTTTTTTAAACTCTAAAACTCTATTAAAATATTTGATCAGTCTTTCACAATTTTGGTTATTATAAATTCTATACAAAAATAAAATGAAAAAATGAGATAAAGACAAAATGACAGTATTTTTAAACGTTGTTTAGTTGTAATGACTTTCAAGAAAGAATATACATTTTGGGCAAGATGCATTGTTAATGATAAAGAAAATGACTCCATGTTACAAATAGCTGTCTTGAAAACATTTTTTTCAAAAAAGGGGGAAAAAAGCTTTAGATGGATCTGTTTATTGTTTTCATCCCATGAAGTGCCAATGAAGAGGACTGATTAGTTTTCAGAAATGTGCTACTATAACATTTTCTTGGTATTTTCTATGCCTGCATTATTATCTTTATATACAACCTTAAATTTCTTTCGGTTAATATATTAAAACTGTCTTTTTAGCAAGGGATATGTCAATTAAAATTAAATAATAAATATTTAAACCTACTTTTAATATTTGGCTTTATTTATTTGGTTAAAGTTTGCTCCCAATCACTCACTCCCATACTAGAATGTTCAAGTCCACCACTTTTTAACGGAGATAATCTGATGAGTATTGCAAATTACTGATTGCGAACAAAAGAAGAAATATAGCTCTCAACACCTGTCTATTCTTTAATTTCTATTTGTCCCTAAAGAGGAAAATCATGAGCAAAATAATGGTAATAATAAAAAGTGAAATGATAAAAAGAGGAGGAAGAAGAGAGAATAAAAAGGACAGAAGCTATTATATTTTGGAGTTTATATGTGCCAGGAATTTTTCTAGACAGTTTACATGTATTAACCCATTTAGTATTCACTGAGACCCCATGAAGCATGTGATATTACAATTCCCATTTCATAGATGACAAAAAAATGGAGCACAAGGATCAGTAGAGCTGGGATTCAAAGGCAGGAGGCCAGGCTCTAGAGCCCCTACTTCTAACCACCAGATAGAGTGCCTCTGATATTTAGATTTTTCAGGATGTGGGGATCTCTAACATGACACTCAACAAAGGTGCCAGTGATGATCTCTTTGTAATTACTATCAGAGCTTATTTCTTTATTTGTTAAGGTAGAAGCAAAAATATATATGAGTTCTAATATAATCTTCCTGCGCTCCAATGAATAGAACCTTACACGTTCTTGTTTGTTGTTGGCTCCTAAATTTAGAGATTATTTTTCTAATTGTAATATTCCTCAAAGCTTATGTCTGACTTCTTTCCTGACTCAGGCTAGATTCATTTCGCAGAACGAGGTTCAAGATTATGTGCATCCTAGTAACCTGAAATGTTTATAAAAAATAAAGATCACTGAACTGTACCTCCACTTGTACTGAATGAAAATTTCTAGATGGGGAAATGGGAATGCACATCTTAATCAAAAGTCTAATACTTTTTATGTTGCACTAAATTTCAGACACCTTGTAATAGACATCTTGTCAATTCCTAAGGTTTAGCAAAGAGGAAAATTCAACATCATAACATTGTAATCCAACATTACAAGAATTAACAATTTACAACATCGTAATTTAAGAACAATTAGGTTTGTCATTATATAATATCCAAGCCTTGAACATAATGGTAGTTCTGAACAAAATGTAGTTCTGAAAAAAAGAAGTAATGATATTAATAATCTGCATGCCATTTTTAATCAACATATATTAGCTTCTACAGATCACCAATAATTTTTTTTTTTATATTCACCATCCAGTTCATAATTGTTTCTGCACTTTTTTTCAGGAATTAATATTGAGTTTACTCCCAGGCAGAATTTATGCTCTCTTAATATTCATATGAAAAATAGGTCATCTTTTGTCCTTTGTCACCTTTGATAACATTTAAGCTTTCTTAGGGAATATTGATAGTGGCTCAAGAATTCTGCAAATTCTTTCTTTATTATGTGATGTAATTTATCGAGGTGTAGAGACTAGAACTAAGTTAAAAGAGACATAATGATCCTTGGATAAGGATGAGAGTGATTATGAGTCAGAAACAAACCCTGGGTGAGCAGTTTACTCTATTTTCTTTATTTTGCATCACTATTGGTCATTCAAGATGTAAGTGATAAGTAGGCTGGGCCAGCTAAACTACCAAGAGAAAAGCACTTTATTTTTCTCCAAGCAGTGGGCACATTCCCTTGTCATTGCCTTATTTTAAAGAAATAATTGAATTTTTATATAATTATAAATATAATATATAATTATATTTTATATAATTGAATTCATTCTCCCTAACTCCAGTGGCTTCAAATAACTTATTACATGGCTTAAATTTCATCAAACAGCACTGACAGTTTTGAGCTGCATTCTTTTATTTATTCTAAATTTTATGCTTCCTGTCATTTTAATATGTTTTAAAAGTTCTCAGTGTGTGTTCTGCCTCCCTCAGAATTAAATGCCTCCCTCATTTCATTTTTCTATCAGTTATGATAATGAATATTATTTGATTTAGTCCTACCTTTCTAAGGGTTCTACATTTTCTTTACTGTTATAGGAGTTTCATCTCTTCTTTATCTAGGAAGCCAGTTTGCATTGACCATCTGCAACAGAACTTACTACTTCATGAAACAAGTATGTTCTGCACTACAGATCAGAGGAGTTCCTTAGCGAGGTATTCATGCCATTTGGACCTTGAAACAAAATTACATTTTCCATTCCTTTTCCTCCTTCACCCTGCTTTTTATGTTTACACTGTCTTCAACATATGAAGTCAGACTGTTTAGGTAATAGAGATCACGACTTTATTTTAATGGTAACATGTCCAGATAAAAGAGTTATGGGCTCCATTGTGGGTAAATTCATTAACTACAACTAAGAAAGGTATGAAAATGCCACTTCTGTTTTGAAGGGGCCATTTTGAAGAGACGGTGATAAAGTATAACAATGAGCTCACTGTCCAGTTTGAGTCAGACCGTCCACTTCAGTTTCTATACACTAGCTCCTCAAGGCATCTTATATCATACATCAGAGCATACCATTTTACATTTTCAAAATTAACAGATGTAGTTTCTGAAACCACTCTTAAGCATCCATCCCTTTTATAGATCTTGCTATTGCTATTTTCTTTAACTTAATTTCCATTTTTCTTCCTATTTTGTATTTCAGTTTATCTATAATCCTAGTTTTGCATTTACTTTTTTTTCCCCTTTGCTTTGGCTCACTATCACCATTTTGCCAATAACACAATCCTTTATTATCATTCTAAACTCAGTGGAAACTCAGAAATGTTGTCTCAGACACAATGCTATAGTTTAGTATGGAAAATGACTTAAGATGTGCAAACATTTTATTCATTATAGAAATATTCAAGAAGTGCCTACTATGCTCCAGACACTGTTGTTAAATTATGAATATGACTTAACCCCTGTTCTGAGGAAGATCCTGGTCACATTCCATAAATACTAACATCATTTCTTCTTTTGTTTCTCTTTATTAGATTTCTCCAAGATAGTCCCCAGTAGCATTCAAAGCAAATTATACTTGCAAGAGTTAAAAGTGGCAACAGTAAACTACATTTCGAGTGGCAGTTAGGAGAAATTTTTAAAGATTCTTCTCTGAAAGTAGAGTCATGACAATGGCTTAGAGTGATATATTACAGCAAAGATAAAAGGAACAGAATTTAAATGTTAAAGTATCTGAAAGTAAATGTATTCATAGGTAAAAATTGTACTTAAAATCCAAGTTTTAAGTCGATGGTAAGTATAAATACATGGTAACTTCCAGTGTATGTTTTTAGGTTTGGAATTCATCCTCTTGATTTGGGAAAGAGGGTGGAATCTACATTTCATTGCAGTGTTATTTTTTCCCTTTTTCTTCTTTTTTTAAATACTGATGGAAGGTTGAATCCTCAAGAAGACTCTCACTAAGATGTTCCAGTAGTTCTTTTCTTTTTTTTGTTTAAAGAGGATATTTTCTTTTCATAACCTAATAAATTAATTGCAGAAAGCTACTTCAGCCACTGAAAAAGTTTGTTTTAGAAGCACAAAAATAGATTATATTTCAAAAATTTTGTTTGAGTTAAATTAAGACTTATTTGGAGAGTTCAAAATGAACTGATGGCAACATCATGGTCATATTTAGGGACTTTATAGGAATAATGAATTAACATTAGATGAAACCAGTATGTACTATACTTATTAAATTATGAGGCCATTATGTACTGTAATTGAATCTTAGAAATTTGACAAAATAGGGTATCTAAATCAAAATAGATGTAAATAAAGCTTTACAGAATTGTTTTCCTTTTTCCTCTCTCTTAGGCATTATGAGATGTTATGTTTTAAGTTGACTGTTCAGAACTATTATTCACACAAAAGCAATATGGACCATAAATAGGTCTCTGCGGCAATGATCCCTCACAGGAATCTTCATTCACTACTTGAATAGGAGAATTTGAAAACTGTAAATTTATCAAAAAGTAACACCTCGACATTTGCACAGGAGATAGTCTCAGTGTGGATGTTCTTCTGATGCTCTTTCTGTTATATCTCTTACAAAGGACAAGTGGATAATAAAGTGAGGACAGACGTGTTAGGCCTACACAATATAACAAGGAACACGTAAAGCGTTTGGACACTTAGAATCACTGGGTTTCTAATGTTCATAAATGGTAAATGGCCACTGATTGAAAGATTTATGTGTTAAATATTCACAGCTCTTTCTCTTTAAAACTAAAACAAACACCCTGTTGGAATAAATAAAAATGTAAGAGATATTACTATTCTTGCAGTATTACTGAGTAGCATGCTAGTTGTTTTCCTAATAATTACTTTTTAACATAATATGAATAATTAAACAAGCATTTGCACCCTATCTAAAATAGTAAGGATTCATGCATGCATTACAGTACTTAACCCTTACATTCCAAGTTAAAATGCAAGGACAAAATTATTTCTTCAGTTTATTTAGTTTAATAAAAGTGAAAATAGCGAGCCTATATATATGGTTTATATTTTTACAAGGAACTCCATATAATTAAAAATAATATAAAAATAAACATTTCGATAAGAGTCTCAGAGCTCATGCTATAACTAACAAGCTCCAGAGAGCAATGATAATTTTCTAGTAAATATAAAATGGCTACTGAGCTTGCTGGCTGCTTACAGTCAGCTCATTAGAGTTATTCAAATGTTTGCTTTATAAAGGAATTATTGAAATATTAAAGTGCTAAATAAAGTAGAATCCAATCTCGTTTTGTCTTCAGTCTTATATATACTTCATAGTACATTAGATGAATATTTGCACCTGTATTACCTATCAAAGTCACCAGAACAACATTCTTTTTGTTCATTTTTGCAGTGTTATTTGCCTAATATACACCAACACACAGACACATACATACGCAATCTCATGTGTAATATGCTACTTCGCTCTCTCAGCATTGAGATATGTCCCTATAGAATACAATCCCTTATAAAAGTTTTCACCCATTTAATGCCCAATTACATCATGCTCATACTAAATTTGTTTTAAGCAAAATGCTAATCATCTCTGGATTCTGTTGTTTTTTTCACAAGTGAAAACTGCATTTTTTTAAATTCAGTCGAGATGTTCATCAGATTTACATTTTCCCTCTCATTACAGAACTTTAAAATGAGCCACACTTCATAGCTCAAAGTGTGGAAGATGTCATTAAACTAGCTGTCTAATCAAGAAGGTGTAAAAAATTTAATTAAACTAATAGCAGGCTGACTCAATTATTCTAAAATATATTAAAACACATGCGGTACATGTGATTACAATCATAATTCATATACAACTTTATTTACTTTTTTGCTCATCTTATTAAGTTGAGCTTTTTCCTTGCAGATATTTAGTACATACATATTCAATTATATGTATACATGCACATACACATGCATGCACATATATATGAACATATACATGCACAATTATGGATATCAGTACTTAAAAGATATAAACATTTTGGATACACATCATTCCACTCTTTGCATTTTTATAACAGAAAATAATGCAACACAAACCCAGTAATTAAGAGATCACTGCATATACCTCACCTTTCATGTGGATAATGTTTTCCATATTTTAGCTTGTCATTATTGCTAAAAGCAGCACTCTTGTTTTTTTTTTTAATGGCAAAATTCATCTTTACTAAAGGGCATTGAACAAAAAACTCTAAGTTAAAAGTAATAAATTCTCATTTCATGAATAATCTCATTGCTGTGTTATTTTATTTTTCCTTTGTGAAGCCCTAACTCTTGTTTACTCTGTCAACTTGTACTTTTTTTCTTCAAAAGCCTAGGTCTCAGAGGGTTTGTGTATATAATTCTATATAATTTTACTCAGAAAACTCTGTGGTTTTCACCAAAAGCAGAAATATTAGGGATTTTCCTATGAAAACTGTTTTGCTTTGTTTAAAGCCATCAGTTTATATCCGCCTGTTTTCCAGATGTCTTACAGAGATTCATTCTTAGTCAAGAAAGAGACTGGATGAGAGAGCAGTGAAGCTCAATAAGGACAAAGAGATGTCTCCCCTTCTGCAGACTGGTGTGTGCATCAATCAAAACAAGGGCCAGCTTTTCACATGGTAACCATGCTATCTTTGTATCTACCTAGGTAGGTTTTAGGTTTCTCAGAGGCAGAAAAGAAAATTAAAAATCACTGTTGGTTTTGGGATATTGGCCTGAACAGCCAATAAGCATCCACCAAACTTCTTATTCTTCTACTTACGAGTCCATAGAATACATGTTGGCAAAGGAGGACCGTCAGTGTTCTCAACAATGTCAAGTGTCATGAATTTAAGAGCTAAGTAAATTTCTCAAATCATTTTTAGAGAGCAAAGATGTCAAAGACACCCCAGCATGTCAATACTATGAAAATTAAATGATTTTATAACAGAAGTCTATATAAAGGCTCCATACTAATTACTGAAAAGAGGAATTTTGGTATCATTTTTTATTAATTGCACTATTGCATATCACTTGTTTGCAATGTATTTAAAAATAGAAACTGTATGTAAATCCATATTTTAAATAGCAGCCTCTCCTTTATATGCAATGGCATGTAAAAATCAGTGACCATGTTTTTGGCTAGGATTCATACTATCATTTTAACTATGAACATCTTCCTGATAAAATGACAAGAATTCTTCCAAATAAATGGAAAGTAGATTTTCACATGGCTACGAAACCTATGCCTTGCTAAATATGATTATAACATGTAAAAAATTGGCTAAAATATTTACCCTTTATTATGCCTCTAAAAGACTCAATTTGCTAAGGTCACATTCAGGTTTTGAAGTGAAGAGATCAAGACCTATTCCAGTGGCTGTTGGCTGTCATCTGTACTTCTGCGTGATCTTTAGATTACTTAGTAAGCTTTATTCCAGATGGCTGATCGGCAGCTGGCAGCAGCTCTACCCATCACAACATATGGTTCACTGATGGTTGACAACTGTCATTCAGGCAAAATTCACTAGATCTATATGCCAATCATAAAACACTCACTAAAAAGGGGGATCAAAGTCTGAGCTAACATGTACGGCCTGGCCCAACTAGATACTAATTAGTCACTTTCACTGGAAAGTTCCCCTAGAATATAACAAAATGAAATCCCACTGGGGTGGAAAAAGGTTGCTAAAATATGAAAAAATACAAATTTAAACTTCATTTAAGCTTTTATAGTGAGGAATTTTTTTTTAAGGCCTTAGTAACTTAGTAACATGACTAGTTCATAATAGGTAAATTTTTTTTAATAGGTAAATTTTTAAACAGCAATTTTTATAATCAATAAGCTACAACTTCAGGATAAGATATTTTCTGCACATATTCTGAACAGCTATTAGTATTTTTTAAAAATTTCAATGTTATTGATGGTTTTGTTTATTTTATGTTTTAGGGAGTATTAGAGAGTAAGAAAACTTTGTGTCTTTGTGTGGAAGAAGCCTGGAAGACTCAACCTTCTTAAGATACCAATCTTCTTGTGCCAGATGTAGGCTCAGAATAGATTTTATTTTTAACAAGCTAGTATTAAATCAATTGAAAGGGTCAAAATAAGTTAGGAGCAAAAATCTATTTGGCCAAACATCTTTCATTAAAATCTATGGAACACATTTATGACGTATCACACTTTTTGGCACAGCAAATAATTAATGATACAGCATTGAAAATACTAGAGGTGCTCTGATAATAGCTCTCCTCTTGATTTGAGGACGTGCAGTCTGGTATGGATATAAGGGTCTGTAGTCAAACACACTTAGCTTTGTCATGTACTAGATGTAGCCTTAAACAACTTCCTTAAAATTTATAAGCTTTTAGTTGGAATATAAGGGTGATAATAGCACTGGTCTCATAGGGTTCTCTAAGGTAATGGATGGGGCATAATAAGTCTTTAATAAGTGCTAGAAAATCAAATGATCAAATATCAGATTAATTATCATCATTACCATCTAGTTCATCTAGGGGTTAAATTTTTCTGGAACTACAACACTCAATTTTATACAAATTTGTATCAATAAAAATAATTCCTAACTTGATATAGTACTTTACAGTTTACAAATATCTATTTAATAAATTTATTAATTTGTCTCCGAAACAATAGGAAATAAGCTATTGTCTCCTTTCTTAAATAAAAAACTTCAGGCTTAGAGTGTTGGAAGAATTTGCCTATACTCATGAAGTTTTTCATTGTCAAAGATAAAATTAAAATCAAAATTACCCTAAACCCTATGCTGCTCCTGTGCCATCACTGATTTATTTGCTATTCTTTATGAACTTTCAATTCTTAATAGTTTATGTTAGAAGAATAGTCATGTTTTATATAAATAACTTAGCCTGAATAAATATATAACAACCCTCATGTATCTCCTGCTATAAGAGATATGCTATTGTATGGTTCAGATCAAGAAATTCAGAAAAATGATTCTTTTAAAAAAATATTTTATTTATTTATTTAAGAGAGAGCGAGCACGAGCAGAGGGAGGGGCTAAGGGAGAGGGAGAAACAGACTCCCTGTTGAGCAGGGAGCATGATTCAGGATTCGATCCCAGCACCCTGGGATCATGACCTGACCTGAAGTCAGATGCTTAACAGACTGAGCCACCCAGGTGCCCCCAGAAAACTTTATAATTCTTATAAAATGTTTTTAAAGACAATCTGATATTCTCAACATGTGGTATTTATAAGACAGTTATTAATGTTTTTATTTCAAAATTAATTTTTACTTTAATTATAAAAAAATTAAAACTCAGATTAATATGAAACTACAAATGAAAGGGACATCTCAGTGGAACAATTGGTTAAGTATCCAACTCTTGGTTTCAGCTCGGGTCATGATCTCGGGGTGGTGAGATGAAGCCCCATGTCGGGGTCCATGCTCAGAGCAGAGTCTGAGTTTCTTTCTTCCTCTCCCTCTGCCCCTCCTATCCCTCAAATAAATAAATAAATAAATCTTAAAAAATCTACAAATGATGTTTCCTACAATTATAATTTAAATAATGCTTAAATAACCTCATATATGTGTATGTATATGTTTTCCTCTCTCTAGATATATATACATAAATATGTACATACATATATACACTTATATATAATGCATACATATAATCTTTTATATACACATATACATATATAAATATATACTAAAATATAACATGTAAAATTATTCATTATGCCAGAAAATTAATAAACAAATTTTATTTGAAATATAAGCCGTATAAATGTATAATTGAGAAAGCATTTTCATTTTTTAGATGGCATAGGTTTTTATACGTAGTTTTTTATTTTTATTTATTTGTTTTTTTAAGTAGGCTGCATGCCCAGAATAGAACCCAATGCAGGGCTTGAATTCACAACCCTGATATCAAGATCTGAGCTGAAATTGAGAGTCAGATGCTAAAATGACTGAACTACCCAGGTGCCCCTGTTTTTATATTTAAAATCAACATATTTAATGTAACATAATATTTTATTTAGTCTTTTATATTTATTAAACACTTCATCAAAATAACACTGTATAAAAGACACATCACACAATCATAATCATGCTAATAAATGATGCCTGTGTGCTTTAAAAATAATTGAAATATACTTATAGAACTTTAGCATTAATAAACATGAGTCTTGATAAAAAGTAACCTTCTGAAAGATTTCTTTCCAACTTCAATTTCTCAGCTAATTTATTCTACCCTTCCCTCTTTTCCCAATGCCAATACCTTATCAAGTGCTTAATACTTTTCTCTTCTTTTTCCCTTCCATCCCCACTACTTTTCAGTTTAGGACTGGACTCATAAAACCATCATTGACCCTACTCTTCTAATTACCTAATCCATTCTCCATAATGCTACCCAATGACATTCTAAAATTTCAAAATGGGTAATTTTATTACACTGATAAAATACCAGTGCCCCTCCCTACCCACTGTTATCTAAAGAATTATGATTAAATGTTTTGTAATGGCTTATGAGGCTCTTCTGATCTTCATTTGCCTTTAGGCTGTAAGGCCAGCCTCCTAGACATCCTTCACCCACGTGTCTGCTTTATATATGAATGCTAAAAATGAACAAATTACTCATATTTCTTGAGATACCAGGCTGATTTCATACCTCTTTATTTTTGCTCCCTGTGCCTGGCATTCTTTCTTTACTGGGTCTGATCCCTCCCCCTTTCCATCTGCCATTAGATCAGCCTTCATTGAGGATACTTGTTTGCCTTTATCATCAGGTCTACACATAAATCCATCTTACTAATATAGCTCTTTCTATTTTTGTTTTATTTTCAACATTGTCATTGTATTAAGTATTGCTATATTTCAAAGTGCTCAGAGACAATTAGGTATGTTTTCAGTCCCTTTCTTCAGGGAAAATGTTGCTTGCTCTAAAGCAGGCATCATGCAATTCACTCATCTGAAAACCCGTATAAAAAGACACCATTTATCTTTCTTACTCCTTTATTTTTTTCCTATTCCTTTACTTTAACCTATTGTACATCTAATACATAAAAGTTTTTGTACACACGCTCTTATGCCATTTGAGATGGTTTCATCAATATAAAAGTATCTTTTTAAGACATATGCTGGCAGTTACCATGTGCAAGTATCTTGGGTGCATCTTGTTATACATGTTTCTGGTTCTGTTACCAAGGTATATAAAACAAACACCTAATAGTCCATAGAGCTCAAGGGTCTCATCCACTGTAAAGCCAATCCTAACCTCATCCGTCATTTGCAGGTATGACTGCTCTTGGCATTTCAACTATGAAGATTATAACATGATTGTGATTCTTTCACCTAGGAAGGAATATGCTCTCATATTCTATCTAATAATATCATGTATCTGTCTGTTGGATGTAACCACATAAAAAAATACTTGTCACCTAATTTGGAGGGTGTATTCATCAGATTTAGAAGCCATATGAAGTATATGAAATGAAGAGGGAGGGAGGAAATTTCAGAAGGAAAGTATACGACAAATGGAATCTGAATGTTTGACTATTTGGAAATAGATAAAAACGATGGGAGGGTTGAGCTACCTGGGTGGCTCTGTCAGTTAAGCATCTCATTCTTGATTTTGGCTAGGTCATGATTTCAGGGTGGTGAGACTGAGCCCTGTGTTGGGCTCCACACTGGATGTGGAGCCTGCTTAATATTCTGTCCCTCTCACTACCCCTCTTTTTTCCTCCCATCCCTACCTCTCATTTGCACTCTCTCTCTTCAAAAAAAAAAAAAAAATGATGGGAGGGAATAAAACATTATATGGAGAAAGGTGGCAATTTTATAATTACTTAGTGTGCAAAACTAAAATTTGACCCCCAGGATCTATGTTTAGGGGATAGTAGGCAATATTAGTATTTACATTAAAGAATGCCTTTAACATAGATGTTCAAAACTTTTGTCAGGAAGTTTAAGAAAAAAACTATTTGTAGAATAAATAAAATACTCTAGGGGCTATTTTTATCATAATACTATATTTTAATCCATTACATACTTATTTGGAGTGTCATTGGTAATGTAATAAATCAATTAAAGAAAAAAGTAATTATGTTCTTACTTCCAAAGACACCTGTGGTAGTTCAGAAAATTATGAACACAATTAATATTCAGCTTTTAATCTTACGAATACATTTTAAATGTCAAGATAGAGAAGAGACATCTTAAAGTCCTTAACTACATCACATAGCCCACAAAAATATATTTGCGATGATGCGAGAGTGCAATTACTTATTTTATTTCAAAATTAATTGACTGTTTCTGTACTTAATTAAACATCTAATGTAGGTTTGGTATGTAATATTAAGGAAAATTGTTTTGAAATGTCATTAAATAAGGGCACCTGGGTGGCTCAGTGGGTTGAAGCCTCTGCCTTCTGCTCGGGTCATGATCCCAGGACCCTGGGATCGAGCCCCACATGGGGCTCTCTGTTCAGCAGGGAGCCTGCTCCCCCCTCTCTCTCTACCTGCCTCTCTGCCTACTTATGATCTCTCTCTATGTCAAATAAATAAATAAAATCTTAAAAAAAAAGAAATGTCATTAAATAGACGAGTCTTCGCATGTTCATTTCCAAATGTATAAATTTCATGAATAAAAATCACCCTGTACTCCAGCTACTGTGATTCTCTACCATGTTACATAGTGAATTAATACATTTAAGTAAGGATATCTTAGTGTCATCTTCAATATATATTAAATATGTTTGATAAAACTTGTTAAGCATATCTCAATTTCCCATCTAAAGGTAAAAAATATTTGTATTATTTCCACATGAAAATGTATCTCTAGGTACTTTTTAAACTAGACAGCATGATGCAAATGTATTAGATGACAGCATCTAGACTACAGAAATTCAGTACTGCTCTTCAATTAATAAATAACTTTATTGCCAACTTTTAATATAAGTTAAATGGTCTAAATTAAAGGATAATGATCATTGGTTTTCTTACCTATTTTATACATATTTTGGCAATTTGAATATGCAAGAAAGTAAAGATGTCAGACATTCTTTTAAAAACAATACCCTCTTTTATTTAAATGTGCTAATTAGCACTCTCTATTATCTTCATTCATAGTAAATGCTAACATATTCACAACAAAAGTATATGCTTACAGAGATTGTTTGAAACTCCAGGAAGTAAGAAATTGTTATTTCAGATAGAAACACTTTCCCCCATGATTGCTATTGGTGGGGATTTTTTTCTCTGCATGCAATTTATTTTGAAATAATTTATTTTTTGTTCTGCACATGAGAACTTTATTACATGTTGTTGTAGTTTCTGCTTTTTCTCCATGTTTATCAACCATATAAATCTGGCTAGATGATGGCTCCCAGTAAGCATGGTACTGGCACCTGCACCTGAATATTTGGACCCCATACTTGAATCTTGGAGTGATCCACAAATCCTTTGCTTCCTCCAAGAACTGGACAGGGAGTAGAGTTTGGGGTCCGAAAAAAGCAGAGAGCAAATATGAAACTGAAATGTTTATTTTCAATTTTATTGGAATCTAGAATAAGTATATTTTCGAAGGGCGCTTTGCTCATTTTTTCCTGCAGAAGAGGCATTATTGCTTCAAGGAACAAAGGAAGCCAATGCAAGCTGGCAATATTTGAAATTAAACTTCAAAAGAACAGTCTATGGAAAGCGAGTAAGGAGAACAAGTATCCCCTCAATTGTAGCCAATGCTAATGGTGCAAATGAACAAGATCCAGGAGGAAATCCATATCTTCCAAAAGAGCTATCTTTAAAACATTGCAGTAAGACATCCTAGCAGCACTTTACATCACTCTTACCGCAAGTCATTTTTCTCAGAGCACTTTCACACTCATTTTCACAATGGCTTAATATCTTCAATTTTACAGAAAGAAACTGAAGAATGGACAGGTAAAGTGACTTGTCCAGGAACCCATGACTAATGATGGATGGAGCCAAGCTTGCAATCCAAATCTGCCTTACTCCTGCTGCGTTGTTCTTTTTTGCTGTATCAAATTGCTCATCATTGCATTAGAACTCTACTATAAATCATTCCTTTAAGTTACTCTTATTTATTTATATTATACTTTGTTCATTCCAAAAATATTTTAAATGCTGACGGTAGAGTTAGAGGAAATGGATAATTTCATGAACATAAAGCGACCAATGATTATACACAGAATATATTTTATTTTCTTATATAATTATTTCATGAGGGTTACACACTTTGGCTCTCACACACTTAATAGTAAAAAGAAGAGAAAAAAAGTCAGTTAAAAAATTCAGTCTATTAAAACAAATCAAGTGTTCAGAAGCAACTTTGCTTTTTTATGCCTTAAAGCCCTTTCTATGTGTTCGGACCTTTAAAATTACCTACATGTTGTTTCTACATACACGAAAGTACACTATATGGAAAGAATAAGCTATTTCTGGACTAGCTACCTTCTGAGATAATGAAAATGGTATAGCATGAAATGAAAGAGGCTTCAAAAGTCACTTAATATCATTGTGACCATGTGCTAAGTTTCTGAGAAGAAAAACATTTTCAATAAATGGCTCTTTTAGGACACATCTGAAGATGATAATATGTCAAAAGAAGGAATATAATGTTTTTCTTAAAAAGACAGAGCTTGGTCAAGATGGAAAATTAGCTTTCTTTCTATCTCTCTAATATATATATCATATTTATACGCACAAACATATATATTTATTTGTATATATATATAATTGTGTATAACATATAAATTACATGAATAAATTGCTTTCAGTGTACTTACAGAAAGTAAAATGGTGTTCTACTCTCACCCTTCACTGTCAATGGCCTTTATTCAGAGTTTGTACCATACTTTGTGCTGTAATGTTTAAGACAAGATTTAACATGTGCCATTTTAGAAACAGGTTAAATTGTTATGAATTAGTCTTCACTATATTTCTCCTGCCTATATCAAGAATGAATGGACTCTAATTATAATCTCTTCCACTGCCTGAAATAAGTGTAATCAATTTAAGAAAAAAATGATATTTAAAAAAATTTATTCTTCATCTTATTTCTGTTTCCTCTTTTATTTGGCTATATCTCTGTCAAAAATACTGACATTCAGGTTTTGTGTTTGTGAGCTTGTCAAACATTCAAGAATGCCATGGAGGAATGGAGAACTAATGCCTGAGGCTTGGTTCAGGAGGGCCTTGAGAATATAGTTTAAGAGACAATATACTCAGGAAACTAAACGTGTACTAAATGTGGGTGCAAGATGTCCACTTATATGCGCCAACTTGTCAGTTAAGTTCCAACGCGTGGGCTGAACTTAACTGTGTAGTCATTTTGGAAGCAGTTTCTTAACTGCTGAGATAAGTAGATGTGCAATAACCACTCCCTCAGCAGACCAGCTCGACCTAATTTTACAAGCTCTCATGCTTCCCTGAAGACTTATACATCTTCAGGACCCACCATTCCTCTATACTAGCTTTCTTTTATCATCAGTGATTCTTATGGAATTTTTAAAAATTTTAAATATACTTTGGAATCCACATTTCGATAGTTAGATAGCCAATTTCTTTTTAGAGGATTCATTTTGAGAAGTAAATTAACTTAAAAAAATGTGAACTCAATTGATGTGAAAATATATGTTCAAACAACAACCTGTACATGGCTATTTGTAGCAGCTTTATACATAACTGACAAAATCTGGAAGCAATCAAGATGCTCTTTAGTAGGTAAAAGTTAAATAAATTGTAATACATTCAGACAACAGAATATTATTTAGTGCTAAAAAGAAATGAACTAGTAATCCATTGAAAGAATGTGGAGGAAACTTAAATGCATATTATTTGGTGACAGCAGCCAATGAGAAAAGTCTAGACTGTATGAGTTCTAACTATATGGCATTCCAGAAAAGGCAAAAATATGGAGACAAGTAAAAATATCAGTAGTTGCCAGGGGCTAGGGGGAAGGGATAGTTGAATAACAGAGCACCGAAGACTTTTAGGGCAGTGAAACTACTCTTTACAATACTGTAAGGGTGAGTACTTGCCATTGTATATTTGTCCAAACTCATAGAACATACAACACCAAGAACAAACCCTTAAGGAAACAACTGACTCTGGATGATAATAATGTGTCAGTGTAGGTTCATCAATTGTAACAAATGTACCACTCTGGCGAGAGATGTTGATAACAAGGGAGGCTGTGCATGTGTTATGGCAGTGGATATATGGGAAATCTCTGCACCTTCCATCATTTTGCTGGAACCTAAAACTACTCTGTAAAGAAAGTCTATCCAAAAAAAGAAAGAAAAAAGATAAGTAAAAAGAAAATGTCACTGAAAGAAACTAAACAAAACAAAGAATAATGTGAATCAAAAAATCAGCAATGAATCAGATTTTAAAATTTCATATAAATGAGATTGAACAAATAAATATATTCAAAATAATACAAATTGATAGCTCTTCTTCTGAATTTCCAGATACTATTTAAGGTGTTACCAATTAAATCTGATCAGCACTAATATTGTATTTCCAGTCTGATTTTCAGAACATGTAGCACAAAATCAGCATGGAATTTCTAATCCAAAAATTAACACAGCCGGATATCAGAAGCTATATCAAGGATACTAGATTATGTGTGAATAATATTTGATTATTCTTCAGGGTTTGAGATTTTTCCTTTAATGTTTAGGTTTATGGGGTGCCCGGGTGGCTCAGTTGGTTAAGCGGCTGCCCTGGGCTCAGGTCATGATGCCAGGGTCCTGTGATAGAGTCCCACATCCAGCTCCCTGCTCAGGGGGAAGCCTGCTTTTCCTCTACATGCCGCTCCCCATGCTTGTGTTCTCTCTCTGTCTCTCTCTCTGACAAATAAATAAATAAAATCTTTAAAAAATAAGGTTTACTTCACTGAATATTGTAAATATTTGCATGTCTGTGTTTAAATCTACCTATTATTGACACATCTCCAATTTTGTGCTGAACGGTAGTTACATTTGAAGAAAAGCAGCATAGTTTCTATCCCTAAAAATTCCATCTATTAAATAAATTATTACATTTTTATTTTATCAGGTAAATATATATAGTGAAGATATTATTCCTATTTTATTAAAGACAAAATCGAAATCCAGAAAAAATGTGATTTATTCAAAGTAACTGTTGTATTAAGTGCTAGGGCCAAGATTTAGCAAACATATTCTAATCTTTAAGTAATTATTTTTCTCTGCTACTTCTTTTTTTAGATTATTTGTCATTCCTTTAGCAACAACCAAGTGCCTATTTTGTGACAGACAGCACTCTAGGCATTTAGGAAACTGAAGGAAATCAGAGATGGACACCAACCTCAAGGAATTTATGAGTCTTTAGACCCCAAGTCAGAATCTTTTCCAGGTTTCCTGCCAACTGGTTGAATTCACATTCCATTATGACAATAGTTCTTATTGTTTTTTCTTGATTTACTAGCTCTCATTTCTATTTCTTTACTAATTCCTATTTCAGCAATATATTTGTATCTCTTTGAAGACCTTTGTATTCACAGTTTAGTATAAGGGCTAGCATATTGTGGGAGATAAAACAGGTTGAGAATTTTTTCTATTCCAAAGCTCATTAATTCATTCTCCTCATAATGTTGGGTCTATTAAGCTAAATATCCTAATCAAGCAAATGGTGGAAGATCTACTGCAGTTACTATTACTAATAACTATAAGTAACTATAAGTTACTAGTTGTAATAACTAGCAACAATAAGTATGCTTTGGTGACATAATGAATATTTTTTGCTGCAATAATTAATCTTGGGTGTATTATAGGAAACTATAAGAAATACACGTTTTTGGTTTGCAGCATTAGGTGTTCCCCTAAATAATAAGTTAAAATAATATTTCCCAAGATTGCACAAGCTTTACTTTTGTTGTCAATTGAGTTAGGTTTTAAAGTTACTGCTATGAATTTTTAAAGAGAACTTCTTCAAAATATAATTTGTTATAAAATGTACAGTACTGCCATATAAATCATGTCAATATAGATATGAGAACTCTGGGGAAATATTTTAAGCAACAGCTGGAAACTTGCTGGTAATTCATGAATAAAAAGAAAGTGGTCTGTAGAACTGAAAGAAATGAAATGGATATGTAGAAAGGAGGAAAAACTAGAGAGTGAAAAAAAAGGAGGGCAAGATAGTAGCAGAGGGTCTAGTAAGAAGCGACTGAAATTAAATGACTAAATTGATTAATGATGGATGTAGACCCAACTCCAAAGTAATAGGCAATGAGAAATCAAGTTCAGGTAAGCCTTTTTTATCTCAGAGCCCAACAATATTAAAAAAAAAATAGCGAATCTTAATAAATTATCTTTCTGAAAGGATACAGTTTCTGAAATTAAAACAAATATTAAGGTGCAGGAGAAGAGAAATCCTGCCTGGATCTATTTGCCTTAACACCAGTCCCCAGTGCCAAGATTTGTTTCAAGTGTACTAATTTAGTATTAGAAGGATCCTGAGAGATGGAATATAGGCTCCTAG
Source organism: Potos flavus (assembly GCA_028534135.1). Classification (NCBI taxonomy): domain Eukaryota; kingdom Metazoa; phylum Chordata; class Mammalia; order Carnivora; family Procyonidae; genus Potos; species Potos flavus. The sequence goes on along the minus strand of CM052892.1, from coordinate 50,854,051 downwards.
AGATAAAACCACTGAGTCCTGAAAAACTATGTTCATACATTTAAAGCCTCTATTTTGATTAAAAATATCATTTTTTTTAAAGATTTTATTTATTTATTTGACAGAGAGAGAGATCACAAGTAGGCAAAGAGGCAGGCAGAGAGAGAGGAGGAAGCAGGCTCCCCGCTGAGCAGAGAGCCCGATGTGGGGCTCGATCCCAGGAACCCGAGATCATGACCTGAGCCGAAGGCAGAGGCTTTAGCCCACTGAGCCACCCAGGCGCCCCTAAAAATATCATTTTTAATGTTTAATTTTAAAGAAAGCACCAAAACATTTCAAAGAATGGGGAAAAAATGCTCACGTCCTCAACATTCTAAAACCATATCCTAGTTCAGGACCTCACCATTTCCAACACAGACTTTCCTTTCCTGCCCTCCAATTTTGCTCCCCAGTAATTTATCATTCACAATGCCATTAGAGTGATGCATTTAAATTAAAGTCTTCCGTATCAGTTACCTTACAATCATTCCATTGTTTTCAACATATAATAGTCCATATCTGGAACACAGAGTGAAAGTGAAAGGCCCTTCTGGATGTGTACTGTGATTACCTCTACACAAGTACTAAGAGACCATGATGTTTTCCAACTTTTCTCTCCCATGGATCAGGCAATCCAGCCATCTGGAATATTTTGAATTTTCTTAGGTGTGTCAGGTCCTTTCAAGTTGCTATCTTTTCAAATAAATTTTTTTCTACTCAGAATTTCCTCTTTTTGCCACCCAGCTGACTTATTACACGTATATTTCAAGCCCCAGTTTAAATATCGTATTTCTCTGGAAACTTTCCAATCCTTTCAAAGAATCCACCTTTTCTTTTGTGTTCTGATCACATCATGACTTGCCATTACTTTCAAGTTCATCGTTTTGTTCTAATCATGTGGACATGAGTTCATACTTCCACTTAACCATCAAAGAATGGCAGTGACAATATTATAAAATTCTTTGCAATACCAAAACATACTTGCTACCTACAACAGGTAGTTAATAAATCAAGGTGTATGAATTTATGAGTGGTCTAAATAAAATAAATACAAGGCAAATAAATGCAGTAGTAACATAAGCGTATGATATACAAAGATATAAATTTATTATACAAATAATAAAACATTATTTAATGTTTACATATGCATTTTCATACCTATTAGCCAATTACAGTAATTGCCTACCAGTTGGCAAGGCTACAATTTGTTTGTTGACAGAGACAAATTTAGTCTGATGATTAAAAAAGGAACTGGGAGGAAAAGTTAGAAAAATGAAAAAGTCAATTTTGCATTTTAGTATAGGCTAAATATAAATGCTTGAGGAACCAATGCAATCACCAACAATAGCTGATTCTCTAATAAAATTCTAAAAAATCTAGCTCTTGAACTTAGTGAAATCCAATTGATTTGAGTTAGTGTCCTCAGCTAAAATACTTTGCATGCAGAATCATTCATTGATTATTGAATAAATGTAACCAGAAATGTTTCTTCAATCTACTTTCTATCAAGATTTAATTATTCTTTGGCAAAGTTACCATCCTTTTGTTATGAGACCAACCTAAGATCAAGGAGAAAGGGTATTAAACAGTCAAAGGAATTTGCCGTAGTTATAGGGACTTTGAGCTGTGTTTGCTAAGTTAATTTTATTAGTTCTAAAGCTACAGGATTATATAAATCTGAAGGGTAAGGGAACATTACTATAAGGATAAGGGAATGTTACTATAAGGATAAATTTACTGTGGTCTTGGTTTTCAAAAAAGCATAGAGAAGGAGCAATCCGATATATTCTGAAAAATGACTCTAAAGACAAAGTAAGGTTAGCAAGGGATCTCAGTTTTGCTCCTGTTTTCCCCCTCTCCGAATAGGTAAAATAGCATAACAAGGGTTAATAGAAAAGGGAAGTTGGTAGCAAATAATCAAGAGGAATGGGAAAACTGGCATTGCTGGATTCTCCTAAAAAGTATCAATTTACTTTAAAATATGTAGATTTAAAGTAATTTTAAAATATGTAGATTAAAGAGAAAAAAGTTGACTATATATCTTTGTTTCTGCTTGTAAAATAATTGTTAAATATTGCTTACAACAGTAAGCAATTTAAATTGGTAGTGTTACGGCCTTAATTTTACTTGCTAAGAAAAAAAAAGATATACTAATTATTAGAATATAGTACATAGAGTGACATCTGAATTTTCTATTAAATTTTTATATAATTGATAAAATAGCCTATATTGATATGCATTATGCAATTGCTCTATATGCTAGAAATGAATGTACACACAAGGTCCTGCTCTAATATTCTTAGAGAAAGCATCAGATTAAAAAGAAATGAAGAAGAGAATTGTAGTTATATGAGGTGATGGATATGTTTAAAAAAGTAAAAAAAATGAGAACAATAATGGTACTTTAATCATAGGGCTATCATGAAGATTAATGGTTTGATATATGTGTCCACCTAAAAGAATGACAATTATTTAGTAATTGTTTAGTAAATTGTTTTGTAAATGTTAACTTAATTGTCAAAAAAAATTCTGTCATCTGGAAGCAGGAAACTAGAATTTACAACTTCAGGGGTCCATTCAGCTCTGAAATTTTATAATGTTAATTCCACTATATGGTGATTTTATGTTTGCTAAAAAGCCAAAGTAAGTATAATATGTTTGTGAGGAGGAGCTGTATCTTGGCTTTAATTTAATTTATTGGCATACAGATTAAAAAAAAATAAACACCAGGTAGAATTTTTTCCTTCAGCACTCAATTCTACATTTTAAGATAACTAGGAAAATGAACAGAGAAATAGAAGTCTGCTTTCCAATATGAGCAATTTAAGAAGGGGAAAAAAACCTTTCTTGGATGATGTTTGTGCTTTTTACTAGAGATATAGTTCTGGGTTCATGTGAACTGATGGATATAAAGTCTGTCCACAATAAAATGTTCATGCTGAGACTATATATTCTTAGAATCCAGTCACATATGCCAAAAATTAATGAAACCTGCAGCATAATTTTTCTACCTTGTGGTACTACCTGATAAAGTAATGCCTGATGATAAATTGGGTTTATGGTGAGATGCTAGATTCAATCTATGGTAGTAAATCTTCTAAACTAACTTCTTTTAGCTTGCAATCCAGACTCGATGTAGTATTCGCCAACTGTCCCTTGAATCAAACCCAATTTGACATACTAGTTTATAAAATGTTCTTTTATATGAGGTCACAATGAGTTCACAATAATAGTGAGAAAAGAAATATTTTAAGTAAGGTAACTGAAAATTCCCTTTCAAATACATCCCCTTACTTCAATATATATCCATTATACTTTTAAGTTACATTACTTTATGCTTCATTTATTTTTTTTTCCTCTTGGCTTAGAATGCAGAGAGATATTCTTGTATCAGATAAGATCTATTGCTAAAGAGCTTTCAGTGAGGTATCCTTGTTTTTCCCTTAGGATTTCTCTTCATTACTAGTATCCATTAGTTGCTAAATATAATGCGATTTCATAAAGTACCTGACTTCAGAAGATTCAAACTAAGAAAAAAAAAAAAAAAAGAGCTTAGGAGTTAAAACTATGTAGAGGCATTCACTACAAGTACACATGAATAACATTTCTACAACCTCTTATGAGAAATCCTGGAGTCTGCTTTTTCAGTTCATTTAGTGGTATCTCCCATACATTACTTTAATCCATGTATATTAATAAGCAACACTGAGTCCTGATGGTGAGTTCTTAAAGCTTCCTTTAAGCTGGTTGCTCAAAATTCACATTTCTGCCAAGTCCGGGTTATATAAATTGAAGTTAAGGGTCAGTAATTATCCAGTGACTACTGAAGCCAACATGATTATATTTCTGTTTTGGTGGCCAGAATACTTAGAAATCAAATAAGAAAATTATCAGTTTCTCTATGTACCTGGTATTACCCACTTTAACTCCTTAGGTTAATTACCTCTGTTCTGTTTTATTCTAAAATATATTATTTTCTGTGTTTTAAATTTATATGCAATTTAGATGCTTTCAAGGTAGATAAGATATATATCTTAAATAATAAGATAAAAACAGGTAATTATTCATATGGGGTAATATGGCCTACCTGAATAATATATAGTTCCATAATGGTATGTAGGTAAAAAAAAATCCTCTATAGATATAAATACAGTCAGAATTATTCAACTTTTCCAAGTTCATATTAATAGGTAATAGGTATTTGTTAACTTCTTTTACACTCGTATTTTAGAATGCATAACACTATTGTTTTAAATCCAGCTATCAAAGAAATATAGTAGCATTTATGTTTCTATAAAACGAATATTTCACTACAGACAAAATAAACATCATCTATGGCAACTGCATGAAGTAAGAAGAAAGATTAATGCTAAGGTTTATTTTAAAAGGTAATAAAGTACCCTATAATTCTATGAAAGACAACAACAGAGAGAAAAGGAAAAACTAGGCAAAACTTCCAATTCCAAAACAGTGAAGTGAAATAAAGTCTTATAATTTCAGAAGCACTATGATTAGATGGTCTTCCTAAGTAAAAGACTTTTTGTTTCAAATCAACTGATTTTTTCCTTCAATAAATATATTTTCCTTATGTTAAATATCAACCTTAGGAAAGCTACTTCTCCCACAGAAATTGCCCATATATAGAAATTAAAAAAAAAAAAAAAAGGAAAAAAGAGGCAGAAAATACAAAGTATTTTAAGAGAAATGCAAACCAGTTACTACTGGTATGAAGGAGTAAAAACTGAGATCAATTAAGAAGATCAGAGTAAAAGGCATTCAGGATTCCAAAGTTATAAATAAGTTAAGTGCCTTGATGAGAAGGTATTTCTTTTGAAGAAAAGAAACAAAAAGGAGAGAGAGCAAAAAAAGCATCAGAAACCAAGATACTCTTATGGTTGGAGAAGGGATTAATTATAGTGAAGGAGTAATAGTATTAATAATTATTAATAATTATTAATATTATTGTTAAACCCATAAATATAAATTGTTGCCAAATCACAGAAGGCCCTGTTGATTGAGGAGGAGTTAGAACTTCTGAGTTGCAATTATTTATTTCAAAGAACTTGGGCGGAAGAGGAACATTATTGGAGTTAAACAGGTGCAGAGAGAAGCTATAGAAACGAGGAAGCTAGGGAGATGTCTGCAGTAGAAGCAACGAAGTAGATGAAAGCGTAAAATATCATTGTGGCAATAGAAATGGAAAGAAGGAAAAACATTTGAAAAATATGTAGAAGATCTATATATACTGGATTTAGTAACCAATTAGAAACAAAATTAGGAAAGAAAAGTCAAAGTATATTTAGAATTTGGTTTGTGTGACTGGAGAAACATTTGTATCATTAAAATAATATGGATCAGAGGCAAGGGATGATTTGAGAGAAAGGCCCAAATGGATGGAACAGAGTTTGGGAAGAACTAACACAACATTAAAGCAAAAACATGATGCCTAAAGATGAGTGTAGGTACCAGAAGGAAGGCATAAAATCAAGACAAGATGAGGTGTGAGGAAGTAAAAACAACTGAGGTCTGCTCTTCAGAATTGTAGTGCTGAAGAATGTAAGAACAAACAGAATATATTTTCAATAAGCAGTAGCTCTTGTTGTTTCTCATTTTGATTAGAAGCAGGTATGTCAAAGTGTGTTTATTCAATAGTGAAAACAGCCAAATAGAGAGAGGGATATCAAGGTTTATAATAATACAAATAAAATAATAATAATAATTTATATATAATATAATAATAATAATTTTAATTATATATAATAATTATAATATAATAATAATAATTTTTTAATAAAAATGTTTATAATAATACAAATAATACAAAGATTATTAACAATGCAATGAAGAGGTTGAGATATCCAAATTCAAGCCAACAAGGCAAGCCTTTGGAAAATGAAATGCCCCTTTTCTCTACCACGTCACCAATACTTGTTATTTCTTATCTTGATTCTAGCCATTCTGACAAGTGTAAAGTGACATCTCATTGTGGTTTTCATTTACATTTCTCTGATAATTAGTGATGTTGAGCATCTTTTCATGTGTCAGTTGATCATCTGTGTATCTTCTTTAGAGAAATGTCTATTCATGTCCTCTGCCCATTCAATCAGGTTTTTTTTTTTTCTTTTTTTTCTGGTTGTAGAAGGTCATTATACAGTTTGAATATTAACTCTTTATTGGATATATCACTTGTAGCTATATTTTCCATTTAGTAGATTGCTTTATCATCTAATTGATGGTTTCCTTCACAGTACAAAAGCATTTTATTCTGACATTCCCAATAGTTTATTTTTGTTTTTGATTCCTTCCCCTTTGGAGACATATTTAGAAAACAGTATTAAGGTTCCTCAAAAATTTTAAAATAAAAATACCACATGATTCACTAAGAAAATACAAACACTAATATGAAAGGATATATGTACCTCTATGTATACTGCAGCATTATTTTACAGTAGCCAAGATATGGAAGCAGCCCAAATGTCCACCATTAGATGAATGAATAGAAAAGATATAGCATACACACACACACACACACACACACATACACACACACCTACACACAGAGAAATATTACTCAGTCAAAAAGAGGATGAGATTTTGCCATTTGAAACACCATGGATGGACCTAGAGGGTTATTTCACTTATACTAAGTGAAATAAGTCAAATAGAAAAATACAAATACTATTAATTTCACTTATATATTGAATCTAAAAAACAAAACAAGTAAATAAACGAACAAAAATGGAATCAGGCCTATAAATACAAAGAACAAACTGATGGTTGTCAAATGGGAAGGGGTGGGAGAATGGGCAAAATGAATGACGGGTAGTGGAAGATACAGGCTTCTGATTATGGAATGAAAAAGTCATGGGAATAAAAAGTACATACAGAGAATACCGTCAATGATACTCTAATAGTGTTGCATAGTAACAGATGGCTGCTACAGTTGTGGTGCACACAGTATGATGTTCAGAGCTGTTGAATCACTATGTCATAGACCTGTAACTATTGTAATATTGTGTGTAAATATACTCAAATTGAAAAACAAATACATAGAAAATGAAAAGCCATTTCTCCTGCTCTGAAATATAAAAAAGAGAAACAATGTAAAGATACAAGGATAGTTCTGGATGGAAATGAAGGAAGCTGAGTCACATTTGACACCTTTGATCTAAATATGTGGCAGATTATGTCATCTTTTAAATACATGGACAGGAAAGAGTTGCAGGAGGAGGTGAAAGTTGAAGAAAGTAAAAGGGGTCTGGTATTACTGCTCTGTGGAAATTTCAAGGGAGTCCAGAGAGAAGAATGTAAGAACTATTGAGCCGTAATGCTGGTTTGGATGAACTTTTTATTAAAACAATTCCTTTGCTGTGACAGCCATTACAGATCTAAAAGATGAAATATTTTAAAATTGTCCTCTTGTAGTGAGACTCAGTATACTTCCCAAAGACCTCACGAAAATCATAGTGTAGTAAAAATACTAAGGTCTAGATAAAAAAAAAAAAAAAATCATAAAAGTGTTCTTTTCAAACTGAAGAGCAAGATATCATTAAATAAAATATGATCTAAGTGGGTCTAAGTGAAGTTGTTATTTTGTGTACATGGCAGGAAGCCATTGCACTTGATATTTGATTTATTTGCAAGACAATCTGCTGCCCTAATCACCCTTAAACCTCAGGGAAGTTTTGCATATCAAGGAGACAAATTGTTTCAATATTATGTGTGTTTAAAAGGAAACTGTGAATCCTTGAGGAGAGCAATTACTCTGAAAAGAACTGCAAAAAATCATGGGGCCTAATGTTTACGCCATATCATACTGGCCACATGTATATACTTCTGGTTATAGAGAATATGGAGAGAAACCCATGTATGAACAAGCAGAGACACATTTACAGAACTCTTCATGTAATCACAAAGGGTTTTAAATAAGATGACTTGTCCAACTACTCTCTGGCAAATCTAAGCATTTCAGAACAATGTAATAATAATCTGCCTAAGACAGTGTTGAGAATTAGTGTTTCAGAGAGAAAACTCTTACCAAATTTGATCCCATGTACCCTGGAAGGGCAATTTCTGTAATGGAAGCAGCTTTTAGGAATAAGAGTTCCATTTTCAGATTTCCTGATGCCCAACAAGGGAATCTTCACTAGTAGATAAAAAGAGAGCATCCATCTGACCCAGTGTCTTACATGAGCTGTCTCTGACAGAAGCACACGGTATATAGAGAAATAATTGCCATGAAATTAACAAGAAAACTCTAAGTTAGGCAACAGCACTCTCTGTCAGATTCTGCAGTCTCAGCCACCTGAGTTAAAGGTAGCTTTAGGCACTCCTATGCTTCCATTAATCCTCTCAGCTTTTCACATTCCTCTACTTCTCTGAATATTCTGGCTTCTAAGCGGCTTAGGGGAAACATGTATAGTATTTACCAGTTTCTGAAATTTTGCCAATTTCTGAAATCTAATCCTTCTTCATGACAATTTATCTTCTACCATTCCTTCTCTCATTTATCAGCATTCATGTTTTATACTTTGGAGCACTGAAAAGCAACAATAGAACTAATGACACTGCATATAAATAAATATTTACTTGTTTTGATCTCTTAAGGACAGAGAGAAGTAGAGAAAAGTAGAGCCAGGGCTGCAGGACTGAGAATCAGGAGACCCCCATACCAGTGAGGTGTGACCAGGGCGACTGACCTGCCCTCCAGAATTTGCTTTAGAGGCAAGATTAGACTTGATGCCCTTGAACTATTCATTCCCGTTCTAATACTCCAAGTGAAGTAATATAAGTGATATGCTGGGTCATATATAAGACAGCGGAAAAGGTCAGTTGGGCTCTTCAGATTTTACATTAATAAAGAAAGATAAGCTCAAGCACAAGTTTGTTAGGAGAATGGTGAGAACACTCACTTTGGATACCGTTTGCAGAGACTAGCACACATAGTCCTCATGATAGCTTATGAGAAAATAAGGATATTTTTATAGATTTGTGTGTGCATATGCATGTGTTTCTATGTATGTCTGTATCATACATATTTAATGTGTATATACATATATGTGTGTATATCTATATCTATTGATATCTATATCTATATATCCTGTTTTTCCCATAGATGAGGAAACAGAGGCTCAAATATTTTAATTCAATTGAAGGTTATATATAGTATCAGAGATCAGAACTGGGGCTACACATTCAAGCCTTTTTGACTCGTATGACAGCATTAATTCTACTGTATTACTCTACTTTAACAAAATGATATGGAAAAATTCCTGACTTAAAGTCTTAAGTCTTGCAAAACTGTTGGGCTTGTATGACAAATAATCTATAACTAGAGAGTTGGAGATAGCCTGATCTCAGGACACTGACCAGATAGAGGATAACACAGAAGCATGTTTGTCTGTATGCAGACAGCTACACATTTCATTTTTTTCGTGCACAGAGAAAAGTGATAGGGAATACTGCAATGGTCCTAATGACTCTTGCCCTATCCTTTCTTGGGATCGTACAAATCAGGTTAGCGTTAAATATTATATTTGGGAAAGGATGGTTCATCTGAAACATAGAGAAGACAAGTGATAGGAAGTGATAAAGTGGCAAATATTAACAGACACCTTAAACATACCTCACATTCTGACATGTATGGATTGATTTCCTTGTCACAACTATCTACTAAAATGAGTAGACTATGTTTTATTTCTTTTTGTTCCTATTTTACATATGAGGATATCAGAGCTAAGAAAGTTTAATAATTTTCCCAAAGAGCCAGCCTAATAACTGGCAGAGTGAGAAGAGTCTTCATCTGCCCCTTTCCCAAATCCCATGTTCTGTCCAAGGTATCACATTAGAGCCACAGGTATCTTGCTCGCCCAGGAGAGCCCATTCCCTCCAAGTAAAGGGAGGGGGGATCCCCTAACCACACTAGTTTCTCCTACTAATATTTCATGCTTTTCTAAATTTAGAATCTTTGCTAAATGTGTCATTAACTTAATAATTTTTCTATTTAATGAAAATACTACTCACTCATATTTTATTAAGCTTAAAAAGATCAACATGATTTAAAAATTTTTCATATATATGTCACATAATAAAATACATGCTTAACTTCTTTATCTAATTGTCATATCAGCTTGCTGCTGGGAAGTATGAGCAGTCAGAGTTCTTGAAGTCATGCTATTTGTCAATAATTCAGAGAAATTTTAACAATGCGTACCACCATTATTTACTGCTTTATTCAGAGCCTTTCAAAATTTATAGTCCCTAATCTGTAGCATATATTTTATAAATCCTTAAGCAAGCAAAAAGTAAGAGAGAAATTCCAATTCTAGCTCAAATTAAGCTATTGCCCTTGGAAAGAAATATATTTATTAAAGTTTTATCATATATATTGCTGTCATTTTTTTTGGCTAATGTACTTTCCTCAGTCTATGCACTGATCAGTTTGTAGTTATTATTTAAAACCATTCTATTAGCATTCTATTAAAACCATATCTATTGCCAATATGAAAATGCTTGATTTAAACCCTTAAGAAGATTTTGGTAATTTTGACTGCTGTCTTACCATTAAGTCTTACTCAATTGTTAGCTGTTATTGTTTTTTGAGCACTTAACATTCTTTGATAAGAAAATAATGGTTATTTATTTAGGTCTCCAAATTTTTTTAATTACTCTTAATACATTTAAATTACAAAAATCTATGAATACTCTGAGAGATTAAAACCTGTATTCTCGATACATTTACATTTAATTCACTAAAAGGTTGATAAGTGCCATTCAACACCACCTGATAATTTTGATATTTTATTCAAGAAGTCAGGGCTTTTTCATGTTTTTAAACTCCACCACATTTAAAAGTTTTTAAAAGTATTTAGATATACTTAAATTGTTACTTCTGATCAATTTGACTCACTGAAAACACCTCAAGCAGCAAAATAATGCATTAATTCAATAAATATCAACTTGAGACTGAGTAACAAACAAAACACTGTTTTAAGGTGCTCTGAGGCCAAGGAAAATAATAAATCATTGTTCTGCTTGATTAATTCCATCTGCTTATTTCATCAGTTCACTAGAGAATTAGTTTATGAAATGGCTGTAGACTGTGATTAACACATGCCATCCTTCTATATTACATGATAAGTCATTCCACAGCACTTAAGACATTTTCTTTTTTAATAGTGAAGTGGCATTTGGTAGCATGGATGAAAGCCTTAACCAGACCTCCTGGGTTTGAATTTGAGCTCTTCCACTTCTCACTGTGAGACCATGAGCATGTCTCCACCATAGTTCATTATCTGTAAGCTGGTGATTACAATAGTGTCTACTTCATAGTATTGTTTAAAGGATTAAGTGACTCATACATTCATCATCTAGATGCATGTGTGGCACAAAGTAGATGCTATTAAAGTGTTCCTATTATTTTTGTATTAAAGTCTGCAAAAGGTTTTCACTAATACAGTGGTTTTTAAAGGATTTCTGTGTAGTTTCCAATTGGAAATTAGGCCCACTTTGATTACTTATTCTTAGTACTTTTTTAAGTCTTATTTTAAGATTTAAAGATTGTCTTTCTAGATTGTTTTTGGATGACGAGAACATTCATCTGATCAAAATTAAACAAAACCGAACTTGACACTAGCTATGTGTTGAATACTACAGGAATTTCACAGTATGAGCTCAAGGTATTATTTCATAGCTAATGCTTACTTATTTCTTTTCTGTGAAGAAAGAGAAACAAAAAATAAAAGCATACTCAATACCAAAATAGGCCTTTGCCCTTAAGCTTCTGAATTTAAAATCTCTTATATCTCCTTTTATGTCCTTTCTCATTTACATTTCTATTTCATCAATGAGATTAGTGTAAGAAGCTACTAGTTCAAGAGCATTTTCAAAGTCTTTTGAAGTGCCTTTATTAATACACTACTGTATTCAAATAGGATAATACATATAAAAAGCTCTGTAGTCCATACAGCATGTGATTTACATGTGAGTTCTTCATTAATCAACAACTATTCATTGAATGCTCAACATTTAAACCTATGATAATACTTGCATATATTTATGTGCAACACTTCAAGTATTATGCCTATAAAATTCTATGCTATGAATTACTAATTACTTGAAGTTTTCATATATTGGAATTCGATAAGGGACAATACCTACTACAAAAATTATGTGAATTTTCTTTTTTCCCTAGAAAAATATTTACCACAACCAAGAGATATTTAAACACTAAAAAATCATAAAATTTTATAGGGTTAGTAAAAAAGCTCTGTGCAAAACTATACTTACAAAGCAGGAAGAGTATAGGTCCTCCAAAAAGTAAGAGGAGGGATATTCAAAGATATAGGAGGGCCTGGCACCTAGGATAGCACTTTTTCACAACAGTGAAGGGGTAGTGTTTCAAAAAGGGAAAGCAAAATAGAAGCAAAAGAAGAAGATTATAAAGAGTTCAATTAACCAAATGAAAAACAAAGAGGTCATTACTGAACTTCAAAAGAGAATTTTTTTATATTACTAGGGAATAATCCAAATTGGTAAAAGAAAACTGTAAGTCAGCAGTGAAGAAATAAAGTAAACATAACCTAATCTAGCAGGAATTCCCCAGTGAAATTTGTTCTCCTTTCAATTTCCAAATCTACCCTCTTCCTTGTTGTTTACACCTTTCCTGATTCAACTTACATTGCTTCTACTGGTTTGCTTCAGATTCCCAAGGAAATAAGAATTCTGGAAGCCAAAATCAGAGCGGTTCAAGAAACGTCAATAGACATGTGTGTATAGTTATTTAAGCCAATTCCATGAGGTAAGCTTTTCCTAAGAAGGCTTGTCCTCAAAATACTATATGTTAAGTATAGCTCATTGGAATGTGACAACAGTCATTTCTTTTGGTTTTTGATGTTCTGCTTTTCATTTTAAGAAAGGTTATCCCCAAACAATAGACTGGCATCCGAAGTTCTTTTGTGACAAAATTATGTATTTTCCATATATGTATACATAATTTTGTCACAAAAGGACTTTGGATGCCAGTCTATTGTTTGGGGATAACCTTTCTTAAAAAACGAAAAGCAGAACAAGCAAAAGGCAAATACATACCAAAAACCCATTTCTCAATATCTGGTATCTAATTACCTGAATTCTTGTTTTATCATTTCAGGCATTCTATCAGAAAGGTCACATATTTCCCCACTTTCCTGAATATCTGCCACCTGTTTCCAATACCAGATATAAATGCCTTTTCTCTTCCTCTCTTATACCCTTAAGGTGCTGATGGTTTTGGAGAAAATCACAGAGCTTTACAGTCTCATCATGAAAATGCGTATTCTCCAAGCTCCACAGGTCATAGAAACCCATCAAGATACATTCTTAAATTTAAAATTGATTTCCAAAAATAAATAAATAAAATAAAATAAATAAAATTGATTTCCTATCCTTTACATCACCAAAAATAGCCATACCAAGACAAACTATTCTCAATACCCATTTCCACCACCCTCACCACTGTTACCCGCAGTAGACTATATTTCCTGCTTTGCTGAAAAGATACAAACCATTACATGTAAATCTTTCCTTCCTCCACCTTAAATGTGTTCCATATTTTCTTCTCTCCCATGGTTACTGCCTTGGAATATGTGTTCGTCATGAGGCTTTTTTTCATTCTTTAATCTTTAGCCTCATACAGGATTTGCATCAGTTTGTTATTCTTTCCTTTGGATCCTTCTTCCATTTACTTGTCTCCATGTACTTGAAGCATGCATGCATTTTTTTAATTCCAAGAATCTTACATTGATTTTCTTTTCTTTTCGAGCCCTCTTCTAAATGTACATATAGATAGATAGATAGATAGATTTTATATATAATATAATACATTATATATAATATCCATCTATGTATCTATCTGAAAACATAGAGAGTTGCTGTGAGGATTAAATAAAAGAAAACTAAACTCATTAAGAGGCAAGAAAATAAAGGTTGAGAGGTACACACAAATATTTTTTAAAGTAATTTTAAAGTAATTTTTCCAGAGAGGCAAAGATAGTATATCTGTATTTTTATTAATTATGTTTTTGATTTCTCATCTTTTCCCATTGTGCACTAACCCTTTATCACCTTGTCATTGGTTTTCTGTCTCCCTATATTGTAAGAAATCTCACTCAAAGCTAACCAATGATCTTCGTGACACAAATTGATGATCTAATTCTTTTCAGTCTCCCTTAGAACCTCTGTAGCATTGCTGACCATAGATTCCTTAAAAAAATATCTCCTTATTGTCTGAAAATAGTGATGGCTTAATTTTTTTCTTTACCTATATGTATGCCTGTTATTTATATTTCTTCTCCAATTGCTGTGGCCATGACTTCCAGTACCATGTTGAATAAAAGTGGTGAGAGTAGACATCCTTGTTTTGTTCCTAACTCAAGAAGAAAAGCTTTCAGTTTTTCCCCACTGAGAATGATGTTAGCTGGGGGTTTTTCATATATGGCTTTTATTATGTTGAGGTGTGTTCACACTAACCTTTTTTTGCTAAGAGTTTTTGATCATAAATGGTTTTGAATCTTGGCAAATGTTTTTTCTGCATCTACTGAGATGATCATATGATTTCTATCCTTTGTTTTGTTGATGTGCTATAATATATTGACTAATTTGTAAATATATATATATATATATATATATATATATATATATATAGACTAATTTGTGAATACTGAACCATCTTTGCATCCTGGGAATAGATCCCACCTAATGGTGAATAATCTTTTTAATATATTGTTGTATGCAGTTTGCTAACATTTTGTGGGGGATTTTTGCATATGTGATCATCAGGATATTGGCCTATAGTTTTCTTTTTTTGTAATCTCTTTCTCTGGTTTTGGTATCAGGGTAATGCTGCCCTCATAAAATGTATTTGGAAGCTTTTCTTCCTCTTCTATGTTCTGGAATAGTTTGAGGAGACTAGTTTGAGGAGAATAGCTCTTCTTTAAATATTCGTTGCAATTCATTTGTGAATCCCTTGAAAAGATGTATGCACCTCTATGTTTATTGCAGCATTATTTATAAGAGCAAAGACATGGAAGCAACCTAGGTGTCTATCAATGGATGGATAAGGAAAATGTAACACACACACACACACACACACACACACTGGAAAGTTACATAGCTATAAATGGGGATGAGATTGCCATTTGAGACAACATGGAAGGAATTATGCTAAGTGAAATAAGTCAGCCTGAGAATGACAAATGCCACACGATTCTACTCATAAATGTAATCTAAAAAATATGAGTAACAAACAAAAAGTAGAATCAGAACCAATAATATCGAGACCTGATGTTTGCAAGAGGGCTTGGGCAAAATGGTTGAAAGGGAGAGGGAGATTCAAGTCTAGTCATGGAGTAAGTCACGAGAATAAAAGAATATAGTCAATGATATTGTAATAGCAATGTAATGGGACAGATGGTAGCTACACTTGTGGTGAACATAGCATAATGTATAAACATTTCAAATCACTAAGTTGTACACCTGAAGCTAATGTTACATTGTATATCAACTATACTTAAATAATAATAATAATTTTAAAAATCTCTCCTTCTTTAGCTTAGGCAAAGTAACTCTTAAGTTTCTTCTATATCTCATTTATACTAAGTATTTCTCCTTTGGACTCTTAAAACCTTTCTATCCAATTCAGTGTTTAATTCTATTTCTTTACTGTCCTCCTCTTGGAAATTATATGCCCTCAATTTTCACCTCATGCAAAAACATCCTCTCTACATTTCTTTTCTTGGTCTCCCTTTAAAAGTTCATACTTGCATGTTAAAAGATCTTTTGGACAACACACAAATGCCCCAGCCACACTTCACATTCAGCAACAATTTAACCCTGTAATCACTTAGGCTTTGAACTCACCATAGTTTTTCATTCCTGTTGTGCTTTTTTTGTACACACGATCTCCTTCCCCCTTCCGCCCCTGCTTCTTTTTCCTCCACTACCATTTAGCACACAATTTGGATAGACATTTCATGGGAAGCATTCATCTTTAGCTGAGGGTCAAGAAAGCTTCTGTCACAAATTTGCTCAACTTTGATGTGGTGTAAATTCTTCTTCAGCATTCATTTATAAGAAAAAAAAAACTATTAATCCCCAAAAATATGATTACTTGAAGTAGATTATAAGAAATATATGACTGGGGCACCTGGGTGGCTCAATTGGTTAGGTGGCAGATTCTTGATTTCAGCTCAGAGTCCTGGGATCAAGCCCTATGTTGAGCTCCATGCTCAGTGGGGAGTCTGCTTCAGGATTCTCTCCCTGTGCCCATCCCCCCTGTTCACTCTCTTGCTCTCTCTAAAATAAATAAATATTTTTAAAAAAGTAATATATGACCAATTGTGTTTCCTTTTTTTGCTTGGACTGCTAAGAAATCACAGAAAAAAGATTTAATGCAGAGTTATAAAAACATATTAGAATTTTGTTTCTAATCTGATCCTGTTTTCTTTGAGTGCTCTTATTATGTAGCTTTGTTTATTATAAGCCAACTAAAAACTGTTTATGCCTCAGGCTCACTAGAACCATGTGGAAGGAAATCTTGTGGTCTTTGTCTATTACATAAAGATGAAATGCACAGATAAATTGGATTCATTAAATAAACTACTTGAGACTGTGTCTCCATTCATAAAACTTGATAAGGCTAAGCAATTTCAGCAGCAGGAGAAATGGGAACCTATAAAAACATAACAGAAAAATAGAACAAATTAAATGGGTGTAGTTTTAAAGAGCTGTTTTGAAACACCATTTCATAGCTACCATTGTTTAAAAACCTGATAATCATTTTTAAAGCTCCATTTACCAAGTGAATCAAACCCTCTGCATAATGTATGCTGCACCCACCATACAATCACTGAGCTTGATAGCTTTGGTTAGCACTATTAGATGTGGAAGCATCTCAATTCATTTGTATTTTTTTTTAAAGATCAAGGGAGAAATCTAACTCCAAGGACACATTAAATCCAGATATTCACACTATATCTTAAGAAGCTATCAATTTTTTTTAATTTTTTCTTCTATTTGCTTGTTTTTATTAACAACTATGTATTATGGTGTAGTCATCAAGTAGACAGCACTTTTCTCTGGAAAAAGGACATAAATTCAGGCAGAACAGTAAGATAAGCTCAGACACACCAGATTTGCCCGAGATTTAGAGATGCATCTCTTTCAGTTTGCCATTTTTTCTTACTACCCTTCTTTTGCAAGTAATGCGATGAAAACAAATTTATGGTCTTTCTATTTTATCCTTCCTTAATTTTCTTCAAATAGCCTGCAGATGATACAGAATATAACTCATTTCTGTCTCTAGGACTCTTCTTGTTAGTAAGTTCATTGCATATATATAGGCTGATCCCAACTTATGAACTGGTAGTATTCCAAAAACTCATTTTTTAAATCAGTAGCTAGGAATAGGAAACACATTTTCTCTTCAGAATGCCTTTATAAGCAGTATATCAGTCTCAGACTAACTTATAAAAGCCAAAGAAGCTTCAATTTATTGAAGACCTACTAAATGTCAAATTATATTATTATATATATTATATCTCATTGTTATCCTAATCACTTTTTTGTTTTTAATTGAGCTAATTTATACTCACATTAAGTACATAAAGTGCAAACATCTTAAATTCACAGTTGGAGGGGCGCCTGAGTGGCTCAGTGGGTTAAGGCCTCTGCCTTCGGCTCAGGTCATGATCTCAGAGTCCTGGGATTGAGCCCCGCATTGGGCTCTCTGCTCAGCGGGGAGGCTGCTTCCCCCCACTCTCTCTGCCTGCCTCTCTGCCTATTTGTGATCTCTCTCTGTCAAATAAATAAATAAAAATCTTTAAAAAAATTCACAGTTGGATACATTTGTATATGTGTACATACCTATGAAATGGCCACCTGGTTTAAGACATTGAATATCTTAACTTCAGAAAGTTCCCTTTTGCTCCTTTTCGGTCCATACCATCCCATTCCATGGAGATACCATTATTTGGACTTTTATTACCATAGATTAGCTTTGCTTGTTCATGGATTTCATATCAATGGTATTATACATTATAGAGTCTATCAAGTCTGGGTTCTTTCTGAAAGATCTTTCAATGTTCCCCCATGTATCAGTAGAATAGCATTCCATTTTAAGAATATGCCACATTTTATTGCTTCTCTTATTGATTTTATCTATAGCTAAAATAGCAATGAACACTTAATACTCTAGGGGAGCAATTGCAGAATCCTATTGCTGGAAATTTACTTTTAGTAGAAAATGCCCAAGAGTATTCCAAAATATGGCAATCTTCATTTCCACTGAAAAATACATGAGTGCTTAATTTCTCTATATTTTTGCCAAAAACTTCACATGGTCAGTAAATTGCCATGCAATTGAGTGTGTTACTGTGATATTCCCTTATAGTTTATATTTATATTTCTCTGTTGAAAAACTATGTTAAAAATTGTTTTATTTGAATAGTGGCCATTTGGGTAGCTCCTCTTTAAAATATATTTGTAAGATTACTTTATATAACCTGGAAAGGAGTCTTATCTATCCCCATGACTTTCGAGAAAGACAATACTAATTCTACTTTAATAATGGTGAAAATAATGTCCTGGGAGGTAAAACAATTCCCTAGCATCATACATCTAGTAAGTGGCAGAGGAGGCATCAGATTTTTTCTGCCTCACTCAGTAGCCTTTGTGCTTCAGAGCATCCCACACCGTGGAGCACAGAATATAAGATATATCCAGAATACGTGACAAACCATCCAGGGAAACAAGACCTCAGAAACATTTCTCTCTAAGAAAGAGGATGATGTCCTTATTTCTACCAATCTCCCTTCCCAAACAGTATAAATAAGATATCATTAATAGCTCATTGAGGTAGGGACAAGGTGTCTGGGAAAAAAGAAAATTAGTGTAAGTAAAATATAATGCATTTCAAAAATTGTATCTCAAAGACTTGTTAAAGGACATATTTTTTCTCTGTGTACAGAAAAGTAGTGTAATGTTGTAAAATGGTTGAAAAAAATTTAAAATGACTTTAGTCTATTAAAGCCTCTATGGATTCCCCTTAAATTCATGCAATCCAGCATTTCTAAAATTATTTGGCAAAAGAATACTTTTCCAAGGGATATCTATGAAGAAATTGTGAAAATTAGCTTGCCATGGAAATAGCTTCCCTTTTTCCTTTTGGTCATTCATTTTCCTTCTTTCCAGACACACAGTGGAAACCTATGGGATATAAATAAATTCATACTCACTAGCATACACACAGAAACACACAGCATATATTGAAACAAATAAGCTTTAAAACAAAAATCCAAATTCTTGTAAGCGTTGATACAAAATACCATCCCAATGAAAAAGGGAAATTAATAGTAACAGCAATAAATTCTTCAAATACTAGCTCAGAAAAGGCAATCATTTAAAATTCAGGTTATGAAGATAGTTACTGGAATGACCGACTACGTTATGATCTTAGAAACAAAAAGGTAAAAGTGCCACCCCACCCTGCTCCCTCAATGCAAAAGATAACTGTCACTAATTCAACCAATGTCCAAATGTCTGAACAGCAGAAGCTTGGAAATTCCACAGGCTTGGGGAGGTGGATTCTCATTCATCCCTGTGGTCAGTATGCAAGGCAGGCTGGATTGGTCCCTTAGTTCTATAACAATAGGCTTACCCATTATCATTCAATTTCAAACACGGATAGTTCACTCTTTTAGTAATCAAATGAAGGGGAGTTTATTAGAAAGAACTACTGCCAACTCTGTATTAATAAAGTAGTACATTTCAGCTATGAAAAAGGCCACAAGGACAATATAAACTTAGCAATTTCTAAATATTTTTTCTATGAGAATGTACAGAAATGTTTGCTTGGATTTCTGTTTAGTAATGTCCTTTGTAGCATTATTCATTATATACACACAGTCACATGCACACACATGCACACACACACACACACACACACACACACACATTTATACATGCATATAGACAATAGTACATAAAAGGGATTAATATTAGCAGAGCACTTCAAATGAATACAAAAATCTTTAAGGCCACAGAACTTATTAAAACATGTTGGATCCAGGGACGCCTGGGTGGCTCAGTTGGTTAAGCGGCTGCCTTCGGCTTGGGTGATGATCCCAGGCTCCTGGGATCGAGTCCCACATCGGGCTCCTTGCTCGGCGGGGAGCCTGCTTCTCCCTCTGCCTCTGCCTGCCACTCTGCCTGCTTGTGCTCTCTCTCTCTCTCTGACAAATAAATAAATAAAATCTTTAAAAAAAATAAAAAAATATGTTGGATCGATAAAATCAACAAGATCTAGGAACCCTATATAAATTGTGTGTATATTCTCAATGGTGACACCCAATTGAATAGTAGTCATAACCTTTTGATATCGTTTTCATATATGATATGTTTCTCTTGCTTTTCTAAAATTTATTCATTCTTTATAATGTTGGAAGTTATGTCTGTGACATAACGCTGACTCAAAAATGGATAAAGAATTCTAATATTATTATAGATATAGATATAATTATGTGTATATGTCATGACATGATTACATGTTTATTTATTTTCTAATGTAGAGTAATAACAAATAGTTTTGAGTGTTGGTTTTACAGGTTTTTGTTGTTATAATTTAAAAATACATTTACCTGAAAAGTCATTCAGAGAACTATATATTAGAATTTATGTTGGATAAAAATGTATTAGTAAGCCAGAAGGTAAGCTGAAATGCATATAAAATAAAAACCAATTTAATAGAGACAAGAAGAATACAAAAGGAGATGACAAATATTGAAAACACAGAACATAGAAGTAGATCTGAATTAATAACTAAGAGTAGGTTGTTTATTGCAACCTATCTTGTTTATACTTCTTTACAAAAGGATTTGAGGTAGAAATATAAAATTAAAGAAAACTTTCCAGAACTTCACAAAAGCATTGAGATTGAATTCACAATGACTTCAATAAAATTACCAAGGGAATAGTCTTAAATTTTAAGGAAAAGGAATAGTTTTTTTTTCTATGTCTCTGAAAGAACAAAAGCAAAAATCTTTCAAAGACGGCAAAGCATTATTGTTTCAGGCCTTTCTCCTGTGACAGTCAACATCAGAAGGTAATACAGAGGGATAACTTCAGAGTCCTACAAAAAAAAAGGTGTGATTCAAGAACTTTGCTTTACCCAAGCAAGTTGTCATTCGTATGTGAAGACAAGAGACATTTTCAGACATGTGAAATTTCATAAAATTTACCACAATTTTATTCTGCAGAGACTGAGAAAATAACAATAAATAAGTAAAAACACTTCTGGTCACAGAAGTTAATTAGTATAAAAAAACTGGGCAATATCTATTTATTTAAAAAAAGGTAAGCATTTGTTACATGAAGTAGATGTGGAACTATCTATAAACAATTTTAGCATTAGAAACAGAAAATATGGGGTGCCTGGGTGGTTCAGTGGGTTAAATCCTCTGCCTTATGCTCAGGTCATGATCTCAGGGTTCTGGTATTGAGCCCCGTATTGGACTCTCCGCTCAGCGGGGAGCCTGCTTCCTCCTCTCTCTGCCTACTTGTGATTTCTCTTTGTCAAATAAATAAATAAAATCTTTTAAAAAAAGAAACAAAAAATATTTCTGATCATTATAACTGCTGTGAGGAGAGAAAACCATGCAGAAAGACTATATGTACCCCCTACACCAAAAGGTGAAGAAAGAAGGAAAGAAAAACCATAATAGAGATGCATCATATTGTTTGTGAGCTAGTTATGATTCTACATTCATATCTAATAAAGTCAGAGATTAACCTTATTAGTTGACTTAATATTAAAGATATAACAAAAAAACCCAAAAATTAATGGTATCATTTAACCCAAGAGTAAAAGGATAATTGAATGTAACAAACTTGATAGATTAGTAGGCTAAACAATTCACACTGTCAATGAAAAGAGAAAATTTAACATATCTCCCAATAAAACACTTTCAAAGAATAGAAAAATTCCTCTTGAAAATAGCCACATAACCCAAAACCAGCACTGCAATAATGCCAAAATGATGGTGATTAACCTCTTCTAATTCAGTGACAAAAAAGGTTATCTTCTGCTATCGATATTGTTCAATATTAAAAAGCCTTGATTATTCAAGAGGAAGAAAGAGTAGGGATATTTGTAATAAAGGTAAATACTGTTATTTGTAGATAACACTGCATGCATTGGAAGGAATCAGCTAAATTCTCACTAGTATTAACAAAGGAAGTCATACTGAATCCCGATGAATGATAGACAATCCAAAATTATGTGCTTCAGCAAAGAGCATTAGGAAAGCACAAATGATAACAGACACTATCACAAAAATAAATTTACATGATGGCAAAATTTTAGTTACTCCTCACTCGAGCAACAACAAAGTTCTTCTGAGTAACCACCCTCCTCCGAAAAAAAAAGAGCTGTTGGTAAAACTTCACTGAATTTCAGAAGAATATACAAATAAATGGAAATATATATGATGGACCTGGTCTCCTATTTAATACCATATAAATATAGTAAATATATAGGCTTAACATAATTCCAAATGCTAAAAACCATACAGAGTCTAAATACTGTAAAGTAATTGATGCACCCAGATAGTAAACACTTTCTGAATATAATAAACACAGAAGTTTAGCATAATTACAAAGGCAATCAAAATATAGTTTTTAGAACTATGATTGCTGATTGAAAAATACATGTGGAAGAAATAAGTGAGTGGAACTTGAAATAACAATAATTATTATGCTATGTTGCTGCTACTACTACAAATACTACGATGCTTCCTATTTATCATTTGTTGAATGTTGGACCCTTTTCTTACAGTTTTTGTCTTAATCCTCCAAAAATCTGATGAGGAAGGTACTATTATTACGATAGCCCCTTTTTTAATTATATGAGAAAACTGATGCTCGGAAAGCTTAATATGTTGCCTGATACGGCAGAGGGAAAATAATGGACTCAAGATTTGAATGTATATAGGCAGACACCATGGCTGCTCCTCAGTTATTTGAAAACGAATAATAAATCCCCTCAGAAAACAACACTTATGAAAATGCGGGTCCGACTTTAAAGCAGAAAATCAGATACATAAAATAGAATGCAGATCGGGTGCCTAAAAATCTCACTTAAAATTTTAAAAATGGTAAAGTGAGCTTTTCAAAAAAAAAAGGCAGAATCATTAATAGATAGTATTATGGCACCCTAATAGCAATTCATGAAAGGGAAGAAATTAGAGACAAAACTCACTCAATGTAATAAAATAATTGTCAACATTAAACATCAAAAATTATCACCCAGCAAGGTATGAGTAATGGAGTTGTTACATGTGTTACAGATGTGCTTATTCTAGGAAACTAGGACGGCAAGTACTATGTAGAGAGTACTACAGTTTCCAGAGACCTCATGGATGGTGGCACCAGTCTACTATGAAAAGATTCACCTTCTGCCCTATCCACTTTAGCCAGTGCCCAGAAATTACCCATCTGTTCACATCAGAATGCATGGACAATTGTTCTGATGTCTGCCATGCCCTAGCACCACAGGATGTTCAAGTAGAGACTCCATTGTGCAATGCTAATGCTAACAATATATGGTGATGAAAAGAGCACGCAATTTCAAAGCACAGAGGTCTATGGAAAACTTGGTTCCACTCTCAATTTTTGTGGGATGTTAGACTCAGTATTTGCAAAAAGGCAATAATATTTCCTGTGCTGTTTTAAGAATTAGAACTAATTTCCTTGTAAAACACCTGCATAATCCCAGAATAGCACCTAACAAGTTCTTTTTTAATGATTTTATCATTTATATGATGATTATCAAACTTATTATTAGAAAGCAACAAAAAATGGAGAAAGCATTTTTAGGTACATGCTGTACAGTGGCAACATACAAAAGAGATGATCCGCAAGATGGGGAGGAGGGGGCAGTTAATTCTGACAAGTGATCTTCAGTATATTTTCCCCTCTTTTATAGAGTAATAAAATGCTTTTTCTGCCCAGAAATACTCTCAGTCTTGTCCTTCAGTGACTCTGTTCCCTAAAACACTTACCTCTGCTGCCTTCTCAAGGAAGCATACGAGAGCAGGGCTCAGTGTCAGTCTCTTCTATGAGAGTGACACCTTTACCTGCCCTTGAGAAATCACTCTTCTCCCCAACAGTCTTCCCAAACATTCTGCATCCTCCCCATATTGCAAATATTCCAAAGCAATCACAGATTATAATGTATATTATACAAATTTATTCCCTACACAGAAGATAAAAAGAAAAATAGGAAAAGTTTTGATGTGTGTGTACACGTTTATGGAGGTAAAAAGCAATAACTGTGATTATAAATGACCATCAGTTACATCAATATATGAATGTGAGACAAAGATATCAATTTTGGAAGATGAATAATATACATATGGGCATGCCATAAACAAAGCTAAAAACAAATAGTAAGCGAGAAAAAGGAAAATAAATATAAAAGGAAAACCACATAGGAAATGTTTATCCAGAGCAAAGAAATGCAAATTGAAAACAAACATATTTTTTTGGCAATCATTAAAGTAAAAAACACAAACTAACCCAGGGCTGACAAGATATTAAAATTTGATTAACTATTCAGGGATGTTGCAGAATGTTTTAGAAGACTTATAATATAGGTAATATGTAAGAAAAGCCACAAAAATGACCTTGTCCTTTAACAAAAAAAATTTTATTTTTAAGACCTTATTTTAGGGTAATAAACTTTAAGGAAAGAATAATGCTTGAAGATGTTCTTTGCAGTAGTTTTTCTAATGTCAAATTTTGGGTGAAAGCTAAAAATTCAACCTTAGGGAATGGTGACATAATGAATTACTGTAAATTGCTATGCAGCTGAATTTTGATGCAGATCTAAAAACATACTTATAAGGACACCGATGCTAAAAAAAGCACACTACAAAGTGCCATGTGCAGTACAATTAAAGTTCTGATAAATCAGGTATATACATGGAAGAAAGTAGGCAAAAAAGAACAGTAACCTATAACTGTGTTAGATTAATGAATTCTTGCCTGACATAATTTATAAAACAGTGTTTGGTATTATTCCATTCGCTTTTCAGTGACTATATTTTTAAACAGTACGTATTATGACATATTTTTATTTGATTATATATGATCACAAGAGTAATTTCATTTGCTACCCAAATTTCTGTTCCAGTAAATTCACAAACAAAACTAATGCACAGGTCCTTTCACTACAAGCACATAGAAATGTTGGATGAAGGTAACTAGAAACTTTAAAACGTGCATAACCAGATGCAAGATAGAAAAATAAATCCCAAGTACCGGAAACAAAAGAATTGAAAACAAGAACAATTAATGGGTGAGCTCATACTCTAGAGTAGATAAGAAGGAGGGAATAGAACCAGTGACCTACTGTATACTTGAGATTAAGTGCCCACATAGGATAAGAGATAAGATATTAGGCCTATACAAGGCTAGGAGTTGAAATAAACCCCCCTTAAGATGGTACCCTCATTAAAATTAACTACAAAGATCTGCTCTGTAAAATCATAAGCAAACAAGCAAACTTTTCTACTTGGGCTCTAAGTGGAAAAAAGAAAGCTTCAGAGTGGAAATCAGTCACTGCTTGTTTTGTACAATACTTTTCTGATGTGGACATCAACATGCCAGGAACTTACAATAAAACAATCGAGCCAGAAATTCTCCTATGATACCTAGTAGAAGCAAACACACATCCACAATAGAGGGATTATTATACAACAGTTCACATCATATTTATAAACAGAGATAAAAAACAAGTCCTCTTGAAAATAAGATCTTATTTAAAATAAGGAAAAAAACAGTCTGTCTTGAATGAGTATCAGCAGGTGAAAAAAATAGGAACCCGCAAACCTAAAATGATTGTACGAGAATCTAAAAAGGGCCTGTAAAACAAGTCTAATGATTAAAAGACAAAAATGAAATAAATCCACATGATAAGAACTTTTCATTATGAAAATACAATTAAAATTCATTATATTTAAAGATGGATTTTGTGGATTGACGGAGCTGTCTAAATCACCTAGAATAGATGCATGAAGATTGTCACCAAGGAAAAGGAAGTCCAAGTTCTATCTAATATTAGCTTCAGTCAAAGAGACTGCAGAGACAAAAAGCCACACGGAGTAGCAATATTCAAAGAAATAATGGCTAAGAACTTGTAGAGGTGATTAAAGACATGATAAAGATAAATTAAACATATATATATATATATATATATATATATATATATATATATATATATATACACACACCCTGTTTGGTCGTGAAGTGACCTGCAGCACTCTCTCTCTATATATATATATATATAGAGAGAGAGCTGCACGCACTTCACGACCAAACAGGTTTATCCCAGGAGTGCAACATGGTTCAGCATTTTCCTATGTATACATCTAACTCCTCGAAATAATATATTAAGGAAGAAAAGTCATATGTTCTTACCAATAAATACAGAAAACTCATTTGACAAAAGTTAATATCCATTTATAGAATGGATATAGAAAAATCCTCTAACCTGGTAAAGATGACCAAAAATCTTATAGTAAAGTTTTTTTTTTTAATATTTCATTTATTTATTTGTCAGAGAGAGAGAGAGAGCATGAGTAGGGGGGTGCGAGTAGGGGGAGGAGCAGAGGGAAAAGCAGACTCCCTGCTGAGGAGGGAGCCTGATGCAGGACTTGATCCCAGGACCTTGGGATCATGACCTGAGCCAAAGGCAGACACTAAACCAACTGAGTCACCCAGGCACCCCAAATTATAGGATTCTTAAGATAACTTTAATTAGAATAGGTAAGTTAACTACTTGTCTCAAGTCCTTAGAGGATGTTAGAATAAGTTTAGAAAAATGAAGTGTGAAAATGATGCTTGGATTTAGCACTTCATACACAATGAACCTATTTTCCCACACTTCTTAGGTCACCAATATTACAACATATTTATTTTATAAAATCCAGAATGGCATCTTAAAATTAAATGTTTGTGCTATCAAATTTTTGTTAAGATTCACATTACAGAGAGTAGGAATTTAGCTTTCAATGCTTTATTTTCGGGGTGCCTGGGTGGCTCAGTGGGTTAAAGCCTCTGCCTTTGGCTCACGTCATGATCTCAAGGTCCTGGGATGGAGCCCCACATTGGGCTCTCCGCTCAGTGGGGAGCCTGCTTCTCTGTCTACTTGTGATATCTCTCTCTCTCTCTCTCTCTGTCAAATAAATAAATAAAATCTTTAAAAAAAATACTTTATTTTCTTTAAGATTTTATTTATTTGAAAGAGAAAGAGAACAAGCATGAGCAGACAACTGAGGGGTGAGGTTAGGGCCAGAGGGAGATGGAGAAGCACACTCCCTGTGGGGATTGAACCCAGGACCCTGAGATCATAACCTGAGCCAAATGCAGCCGTTTAACTGCCTGAGCCACTTAGGCACCCCTAGCTTTCGATAATTTAAACTGTGGTCCACAAACCTTGAATTTCCTTAACATAGGATGTCTGAAAATCCCAATTTTTAAGCAAGATGGAGTACTGGGGGCTGACAGGAATGTGTGGCAATTTCAGGGAAGTATCAGCAACCACAATCTATAGGCTACTTTGGCTTTGACAAGACTGAGCAGGAGTTGCTGGGCATCTTCACAATATCTGGGCTAACTGCTACATGCAATAACAACCTTCTTTTGGAAGAGAAGACTAAATGTTCAGAACCAGATTTTTTCCTTTTATCTTTGTGCCTAAGTTCTTTTAAGAGTTCATTGAAATGCAAAGAAAACATTTATGACATTATAGGAAACCCAAATTAAATGCATACGAGATACACCAAACCTAAATATTTTTGTATTAAGAAAACAATCATAATTATAACAAAAATTCTATTCAAAATTATTTCAAAAAGAGGCACGTGAAGAAAAAAATAAATAAAATGTTTCTTAGCATTTTCAAATAATTAAATGTGAGTAAAACAAGAGATATAAATAGAGCGATTAATTTATGTAATACATTAAGATTGTTCCAATGTGTATGATCATTTGAAATTTAAATTGTAATGGCATCCTATAATACCCGAAATTCATTCAAGCACTTCAAATTGGCCTGCAAGAAAATTTGACATCATTTGTCAAGTGATACATGTGGTCACATTAAATTCAATCATTCTTGTGTACTAATGGCTTTAAAAAAAGGAAAATTTGAAGAAAGCAGAACACAGAAAGGTTAACATAGACAATAAAAAATTCAGAAAAACAAAATACAACTTAAAACTAGGAACATTTCTCTCAGAAACCCATACTGGAGAATATGTATCTAGTAATTCCTGTAAAGATGTAAAGATTTGTAACCTTAGTTGTGTTTGTGTCAATTCTAGCTATTAGCAATCTCATTTTATCTAGAGATATATTGATGTTAATTAATTCACAGTAGTGTACTTGCAAGACATGATCTAACAATAGCATTTTCCTAAAATAGAAATTGATGAATAAGATAAAGCTTGTGTATTCACATACACATGTGTATATGTGTCTGTGTGTGATATTTATAACAAACACTCAATTTATTCATTTTGCAAATACAACGCCAAATGTTTATATTTATTGATATTTGTTTATTTTGTTTATTTTAAATAGTAATATTTATTACTATCAGTGTGTATATATATATATATATATATATATATATATATATATAAAAGAGAAAGATGTCAGACTTCTTTGTGACACCTGGGTGGCTCAGTCACTTAGGCATCCAACTCTTGATTTCAGCTCAGGTCATGATCTCAAGGTCCGAGATTGAACTCTGCATTGCCATCTGCACTCAATGGGAGGTCTGCTTGAGATTCTCTCCCTCTCCCTCTGTGCTTCCCCAAGTTTGCACATTCTCTCTATCTCAAAAAATAATAAATCTTAAAAAAAAAAGTCAGATGCCTAACTGCCTGAGGCACCCAGTTGTCCCAATACTAGCGCCATTTCTGACTGACATTTTCTTTTTTATGAATCCATTATTTTCCAAATCCCACCACTACCTCCAAATGGAAAAAAAAGTAAAAACAAAACAAAGTAAAAAACAAAACAAATAAACAAACAAAACCAACAGTGCTTAGTTATCCTAATATTTGAAAAGTTTCAAGTGATTAGTGAAGATTAAATATTCCTGGCACTCGTGAAAAGGGATCATTATAAATTCTTCTTCCTGTTGTTGCTACATAATAAGAGTCAAATAACCTTTCTTAATATCAAGAATTTAGTGTTAGAATTTACTTAGTGTTAGAATACTCTAGAAGAGAAAATTTTAACCATCCAAGACTTCAATCAGAACACCACCCAAAAATTACATTATATTAAAAAAATTACATTATATTAAACTAACTAAAATACATAAGTTAGTTATTGTGTTTCATTTAAAACCTAATAAACATTAATAGGGAAATGGCAAGAAGCCAATCTTTTAATTACAAATAACACCATGTTGTTTAAACCATAAAGTTCTAAGTCTAATCTTGTCATTTACTGTGTGATGTTGAACATACAATTTGAATGCCCTGAACCATAGCATTCACATATGAGCACTGTGGATAATATCCCTATCTGTAGAGCACCTAGCACTTTCCAAAGGAAGTAAACTATTAAAAACAAAACAAAATGAAACTTTATTTAGATTCCTGCCTATAAGATACATGTTTCCATTGTCTTGTGCCCATTGTAAAGATGAGGCAGCTGAGGAACAGATAATTAAACTATACAAATCACATTAAATTAGTGAACTAAAGTAATTCAGATTGTCTGATTTCTTTTCTGGCTGAAAGAAACACTAAACTTTTATTTCACTATTTCTGGTATTCATCTTTTTTTTTTTTTCTGGTATTCATCTTTAATTAAATAACAAAATCCACTCAATGTTTCCAGAATATCTCTCAAATAAATATTCATTTATTTAAGCTGAAGAAAATTTCAGAAATAAACTCTACTGTCTACAGATTGAAATACTGTATTTCCCTTATGATAATTGCAATGTAACAATTAAGAAAATTCAGCAAAGTATTCGCATAGATTTTCTAATGAGATTCTAAAATAAAATTCTGAAGTTAATGTTTAAATCATTTTTTCATGTTTCTCAAAACTTATTTTTTAACTTTTTTAAAAAGAAGAAAATACAGGACAGTTTTTAAAAGGGTCTTAAAAACTAATACTTTTTCATCATTAAATGAACTTCACAAAAGAATTACAATGTAATTAAACAGAAATAAAGTTTTCCGGTGGTGATTTTGTTTACAGAATGTTTGAGTAGGCTAAAATAAAAGGTATAAATAGAACATTCATTATCTTATAGTCCTTGGAATGCTACAAAATTATGGTAGATATTTTTCAGTCTCCAAATTAGCATCCAGTTATATTGTGTTCTAAACCTGTATCCCAGGATTTACACAGAGAACATCTAACAGCAGGGCTACTTTTCTGTAATATGGACAACACTGACTAACTTTCAGATTTTGGTCTTTCATATAAAAACACATTCCTTTCAGGAAAGATGGAGAAAAAAGGGATGCTTTAGAAACCAAAACTGAATGTACACTCTGAATATGACTTCAACCATATGCCACATATTCTGAAGAATAAATAGGAAGAAAGACTATAGTTTGAAAAATACTTAACAAGACACCAGGAATGATGTCACAATTCCATTAATCAAGAATATTTTGTGGTTGGGAAAAGTATAGACTATTCTTAAGGACTCTCTCAAAACTATTCAATGTGAAGGGACTGTATTTGGCAGGGATGTTGAAGAAAACTCATGGCCTTAATTTTATTATTATTATTACTATTTATTTTTGAGGTGCTGAGTTTTCCATCCCCTAATGAGAAGGGACAAATCTGGAGGCAAGACCTGACAGGAAGACAGATATGAATGGCTAATAACTATTATCACACTGATACAAGTGGACTCCAAAAAAAACAAAAGTCCCCATGCTAAGGGTTTTATGCCCTATTTTCCTGGAAGTGGCATTCAAACACAGGAGGTAAAAAATCCAACTCCACCTCCCCTTGATAAATCTGCCACATTTAGATGATGATTCATTCCAGGGCCAGCCTGATTCATCCATGGTACATATGTTTCAAAAGACAAGCACAAATAATAGATTCCCTTGAGTGTAGCTTCAGTGGTCTAAAGTCCTATCCACCCTCTATCAGGCAGCTGAGAATGAGTAGTAGTAAGTAAAAACCATCAAATTCCAGCCCTCCACTTGGTATTAAAAGGAGAATGAGGGGATCAAATATGGCAGCTGAGAGGAGGACCCTCTCCTCTCATCCCACAAACACGACTAGATAACTATCAAATCCTAAGCACCCCAGAAATCTGCTGGAAGACTGATAGAACACAATCCACAACTAAAAGGAGAGAAGAATCCACATCAAAGAAGGTAGGAAGTGCAGAGATATGGTTTAGGGGAGAAATGGATTGTGACTGTTACAGAGGGGAGTGAGCTATGCTCATGGAAAAGGGAAAGAGTGAGAGGCAGAGAGAAAGAGAGAGAGGAGCACACAGAGGAATGCACAAGGAGAAGGTTTTCCCCAAAGTGATTGGCTTGGAAAATGAGAGGGCCTGAAATTTGAGAGTTCTTACAACCAGTGGACCTGGAAGACTGGTGTTTTAAAGGTCAGCAGGTTTAGCTGGGATAGATTGCAGAAGGTACTACCCTGATCCTGAAGAAAAGGCAGGTAAGGGGCACCTGGGTGGCTCAGTGGGTTAAGCCTCTATCTTCCGCTCAGGTCGTGATCTCAGGGTCCTGGGATCGAGCCCCGCATCAGGCTCTCTGCTCAGCAGGGAGCCTGCTTTCCCCTCTCTCTTCCTGTCTCTCTGCCTACTTGTGATCTCTGTCTGTCAAATAAATAAATAATATCTTTAAAAGAAAAAAAAAAAAGAAAGAAAAGACAGGCAAACAACCTGGGGGGCAGATGTCATGGAAAGATTGGTCTCAAGAATACTTGGGGCACACTGTGGGGAGATTATTCACTTTTCTTGGAGAGTGTCCTTGGGAGGCAACATTCACACAGACATCTCTCAGAACAAGGGCTGGGCAGCATCATTCTCCTCCTACATCTCTCAGCATAAACACAAAGCCACCAGCTGGAGGCAGTGCAGGGTCAACACTGGCTCCCTAACTTGCTTACACCAAGCCCCACCTCCCTGCACTCTGATGGGACTCCCTTTCTAAGTCCAGCTTGCCTCAGTCTCAGAATGACAGATCCCTCCCTCAGAATGACAGGTCCCTCCCTCACAAACCCTTGAACACACTATGTCCCCCAGTCAGAGAGTTCTGCAGACCTCAAGTCTGGTGGAGTTAGTGTCGGGTTACATTTCACAAGCAGACCAGAACATACCTAGTTAAAACTGACCACAAACACTTGGACACAGGGTCCAAACACTTTCCATAGTAGGCAAGGATTGCCTCTGCAGAAACCGGCCTCAGGGACAAAGCAGCCAAAACACAACAGCAGAACACATGCAGCACACACAGAGATAGTCCCTGAAGTACCCAGACCTGGGCACTACATGATCTCCTCTTCATAAGGCCATTACTTTCAGGAGCAGGAGACATAACTGGTTTTCCTAAAACAGAGAAGAAGGCAGAGACTTAGACAAAATGCCAAGATGGAGGAATTAATCCCAAATAAAAGAATAAGATAAAGCCGCAGCCAGAGATCTAAATGAAACAGATATAAGTGACATGCCTGGTGGAGAATTTAAAGCAACAATCATAAGGATACTTGCAGGGCTTGAAAAAAGAATAAAAGATATCAGAGAGACCCTGGTGAGAGTAAAAAAGAATCAATCAAAGATGAAGAATGCAGTAAAGGAGATTGAAAATAGGCTTCATGCAATGAAAAGGAGATTGGAAGAAACAGAGGAACGAATTAGTGACCTAGAAAACTAAGGGAAAATAATGAAAATGAAGAAAAGAGAGAAAGAATTATGCAACAAGAGAATAGCCTTAGGGACCCTCAGTAACTACATCAAAATTAATTAACATTTTTATTATAGGAGTCCCAGAAGAAGAGAGAGAAAAGGCGGCAAAAAACTTATCTGAAGAAATAATAGCTGAAAACGTCCCTAATCTAGGCAAGGAAACAGACATCCAGATCCAGGAGGCACAGAGAACTTCCACCAAAATCAATAAAAGCAATCCCACACAAAGACATATTGTAATTAAATTGCCAAAATATAGTGATAAGGAAAAAAAAATTAAAGCAGCAAAAGAAGTCAATAACTTACAAAGGAAAACTCATAAAGGTAGCAGGGGATTTTTCAACAGAAACCCTATAAGCCAGAAGGGAGTGCCATGATATGTTTAAAGTGATGAATGGGAAAAATCTGCAATCAAGAAAACTCTAATCAGCAAGGCCATCATTCAGAATGGAAGGAGAGATAAGGAGTTTCCCAGACAAACAAAAACTAAGGGAGTTCATGACACTAAACCAGCACTTCAAGAAATATTAAAGGGGTCTTTTTAAGTGCAAAGGAGAGACCAAAAGTGACAAAGACAAGAAAGGATCAGAGAAAATCTCCAGAAGCTATGATAAAACAAGTAATAAAATGCCAATAAAAACATATTTATCAATAATTACTTTGAATGTAAATGGATTATAAGCTCCAGTCAAAAGACAGGGTGTCAGAGTGGAGTAAAAATGCTGCCTACAAGAGACTCATGTTAGACCTAAGACACATGTAGATTGACAGTGAGGGGGTGGAGAAAAATTTGTCATACAAATGATGTCAAAAGAAAGTTGGAGTAGCGATACTTATGTTGGACAAACTAGACTTTTTTTTGCTTTTGCATTTTTTTTTATCCTTCTTTGGTATGAGAATAGTACTGGTCTCAGGGAATGATTTTGAATGTGCTCCCTCTATTTCATTATTTGTAAGCTTTTGATAAAGATTGTCATTAATTTTTTTTAAATGGCTGGCATAATTCACCAATAAAAGGATAGTGAAATGCCACTTTCATATACCTGATAGGGAGAGTCAATGTGAAATTTCAAACACTATTTACATGGCAAATGTGTACTATATTCCTAAATTTAATAAACAGAAAAAAACAGAAATTTCTTAATAAACTTCTGAAACAATAAGGAAGGAAGAAAAGAACACAGCATGCCAAAAACTATAAAAAGATACTGAAAAAATAGTTCCTCCAGGAACAGAAGAAAATATCAGATAGATACAATTTCATTACTACAGGAACAATTTAAAAAATGTGGTCTGTAAGGAAATAAGGGTAAAAATAAGTAAATAGAATAAAATAGAGACCTAATAGAACTTATCAGATTTAAAACATTAAATTGTAGACTAGCATCGAAGCACTGAGACATGGGAGGGAAACCTGAAGGGGCTAGAGTGCATCGATAGGAAAAAAAAAAAAAAAAGATCAAACATTAATATAGTGGAAAAATTTAAACAATGTTGAAGAATAAAACTCAAATTATAGATATTTGCTGTGTCTATTTTAAATAGTAGACTGTGTATATTAAACAAAAAATCTCTATTCAATTCTACACAAATGCATAATAATAATAAACGAACAAACAAAAAAAACCTTCATGTTGCAGACAATAGATTTGAAGATTTGTAGGCTTACTCTATTTTTTTTTAAAGATTTACTTATTTACTTTATAGAGAGTGAGTGGGGATGGGGGAAAGAAGAGGGAAAGGGAGAGAGAGAATCCTGAAGCAGATCCTGAGTGTGGAACCCAATGCCTGGCTCCATCCTAGGACCATGAGATCAAGACCTGAGCCAAAATCAAGAGTCATACACTGAACCAATTAAGACACCCAGGCACCTCAGCCTACTCTATAGTTTTAAAAATTTAATGAGATGTTCAACAGCAAGACATTGTAATGCCATCATTAAGTCATTTAAGAAAGTGTTCCTCATATACACGAAGAAATGAAGTGTCATTTACAAAGTAGAAAAGGAAGCTGTATTCAGTATTCTCTACAGTTTATTTAGATGCTAGAAAATACCTTACTGGAGTTTTCATAGGAAAAGTGTACAACTCAAATTACAGCTAATATGTTTTTCATACTGAATGTAACAAAATATTTATCCATATAGCAGACTCAGGAAGTATATCATCCATTTATCCTTCTTGAAAGACATAACTTGAGCAACGTGAAATGAATCACGGTAAAGGATTCACAGATATGCTTCAAAAAATTAAAAGTTGCAAAAAATAATCTGATGGACAGTGATGGAGTGGGGAGGTAAAAATTATGGAGAAATTCAAGAAGAATTGAAGGACAGAATGTAAAGTAGTACTGATTGCTTGTGTGGATTCAGCAGATGCAAAGTGACAGAGGAAATCTCACAGGAAGCCAAGAGAACATCATGAAAGCATGAAAGCCCTTTGTCTGCCTGGTATTTATGCTAGTTTTAGAAAGGTCTCTTTGATTTAAGGCAGATTTGGAATATTGTATGATTATTTTCCAAGCTGGTTTAAGGGTAAGTGGAACAACATTTTAGGAATAAAAGTATGTTAAAAATCTACCTTTCCTTATGGTACTTGTCAGTCTGCTCTGCTGGGCTCTGCCAGTTTCACCCTAGAGTTCCATGACCTGAGTCATCAATATCAGACAACTCCAGGTTCAGGTTCCTCAAATTCTGGTTGCCCACAGATCACTCATCGTGCTTAAAAATACTGAGCTAAAGGTCTGAAATGAAGTTCAAACATATCTGTAAAACAATCCATACTTAATTTGATTCTCAACCAGTTTTGGGAGGTCTAATTTCCTTGTGTCATTCAGAGTTAGCTAAGATTTTTGAAAAGGCAAAGGGATGCGGGCACCTACTTTAAATTTGACCACAAAATAGGTCATATAAGAAATTGTTGATCTGAGTTATGGAATCCTCTAATAATAGAGATCTTCTAAAGATCTAGTGAAAAATAGAAAAAAATATGGTAAAGTTTCCCTCCTCCACTTATTTTATTTTAGTTCTCTTACCTTCTTTTCCTGGATTTAAATATAACTCAATGAAATCCACAAAATGAAAGGCTGTTTTTCTCATGTAAAAGTCTATTGGGTTTTTGGAGAGAGAAGGAAAGAGGAGGAGAAAAAGTGATGGGAATCAACATTTAATTGGTACCCATTGCTGAGCCAGGTAATATAAAATTCACTGTATAATTTATTAAAAAATAGAGATTATCATTAAAATAGATAAGAATTTGCTTTATCTGTTCTCTAGATCTCTTAGCTCAGTGACTGACACATGAACAAATCAAAATTCGTTTACTGAACATGAATGTATAAGTAAGTGAATGAATGAGTGATAAGTAAGTCATAACTGGCATGAACTGATGGTGACTACTCATAATTGTTAAATGTTAAAACTCTTCAAAGGTATATACCATACATTAAAAACATCTGTAAAGTACAGCAAACTGGGATAAAAATTCTAGAGCACAGAGACAAAGCCCAGAAAGAGTAGTGGTAGAGTTGGAGTGAGGACTTGTAAAATGTATAACTGCACACCTTTTATTACAGAGTACAGTCAGCAGATTCCACTTGTTTCTAAAGTTTAGCAAATGAAAATTAAGTGCAAGCATATAAGCTTAATTTTTAAATTATAATTGACACATAATTTTGCATTAGTTTCAGGTGTACAAAAACAGTAACATAACAATAACATATAACAGTTATAACAATAACTAGAAGATCAACTCACTGAAACAAATAAATAAATAAGGACACAGTGTTATTAAATACAATAAAAAATAACCTATACATTATATACAAAAGTCACAGTTATAAGAAAGTGAATTGAAAAATTCGAAATCTGAAGTGGAACAATTAATACCACACAAATACAAAGGGAGAAAGAAGATATAATCAATGTTAATGTTAATGATAAAATTTAAAAATTACATTATGATCTTTCATAAAGATACTTTATGAAAACTGAAATTTTACCTACCATGGACCTTTATATAGAAGTCACATAATAAACAACTGTATGTATTTTTTCTTAAGATTTATTTATTTATTTTAGAGAGAGAGAGAGCAGAATGAAGATCAGAAGGAGAAAAAATCTTGAAGCAGACACCTTTTTGAGTACAGAGCTCCAGACAGGGCACTCTGAGATCATGACCTGAGCTAAAATCAAGAGTCGACCACTTAAACGACTAGCCACCCAGAAACCCCAATAAACAACTGTATATTAAGAATGATATAAATTCTAAGAATTTGACATAAATGTGGAACAACTAGACTTAAAAACTGGAGAGATCAAATATAGCATTTTTTATATGGAAGATCTGAATAATCTAATTAGTCCAATTCATCCTCTAACTATACATCCTTCGGATAGAAAACACACCTTCTTTTCACCCATATGTGACTACTACCCCAAACTGTGTTACATCTTACATCATATCAATTCCTTAAAAATTTTCCAAAGCAGAAATGACGTGTGTTTTGTTTATAGGGCAAGAAACTAGAAATTAAAAGGAAATAGAAAAAGAATTCCAACTGTGGAATATATCTTTCATTGCTTAGACTGAAAAAAATTATATATGGTTAAAAATTATAAAATGCAAAAGCAAAGAAAGACAACATTAAAAGAAAAATTTTTATGATCTTTATAGTGGAAATTTTTGCATGGAAGGATATAAAGACAAAAATACAAAACAAAAATATTAACAAATATCATTACATAAAAATCTAAAACACTTTTAAGACAGAAAATTATACAATCAAATTTAAAAGACAACTGCAACAAGGAAGAAAGCAAAAGATAGTGAAATGTCATCAACAACAAAAATATTGCAACCTATGAGCAGTATCTCTCTCTACTCCCATTCACAGCTTAAATAATGTAGAAAGGAACCTGCATATGTGCAGCCATTTCCTCCTTTCTGTTCATCTTTAATCTTGAACCAACTCCAAGATCACTCCCCCTTCTTCCATTAACCCTTGGAAATTCCTCTTGTTGCAGCACTAATGATGTTCCCTATCCTCATGTAAACAAAATGAGTGGAAAATTTTTAGTCTTCTTTGTACTTTACTTTTCTTTTTTTTATTTCTTTTTTTTTCTTTTCTTTTTATTTATTTTTATTTTTTATTTATTTTTGTACTTCATTTTTCAACAGCATTTTATAAAGCTGACTACTTTCCAACTTTCTCAAATATTTATTTACATATTGTGTTGACATTATGTGTTAATTTCAACAAAAGTTTCATTGAATAGTGAGTACCTGCTATAAGCAGGCATACTTTTAGACATTAAGGATATAATAATGGCTAAAACTAAAAATGTTCTTGCCCTCATGAAACTTAAATTCTACTGACAGAGACAAGCAAAAACTGAATAAATGTAGCTACTTGAATTAGAAAGAAAATAAGGCAACACCATAAAAATGTTAAGTCTTTAGGAAAAAAAAAAAATCTACTTATCCAAAAGGTAACAGGATGTTATTGCAATAATGACAAACCCACGACCTCTCATACATGAAGTGTCAATTTTTGCCACAATTTTTAAAAATAAACATGTATGGTGGCATACTATAAAGTATTATTTTTGATTTTCACAACATATTCATTTTTCGCAAAAAATAATTTAAAGATTCTTTGTGTTCCCAAAGCCTTCTAAAAATACATTTGATATTCAAATTATTCCGTTTTTGGCACAGGCCATTCCATCTTCCTGTCATTTTTTTCTTCATGAAATGCTAACTTAACTCTGCCAGATCTTCAATTGTGAATGGCTTTAGTGTGAAAGAAGCAGTTCTCCTATGTCAATATGATTAACTTCACTTCACAGTATCATTTTATTGACAGTTCCTACATTGCCACCATTAGCTATTTCAAAATATGCCATTTTGCATGTTCTAAATGATTTCTTACACATTTCTATATATTTCAGATATTCTTATCTAATCAAATGTGACATGATAGATGTTAGTGCTAAGTAGGGATGTACATTTAAGGGGAATCTAATTGTTTAAGTGACTGGTCCACTGGTGTGTGTGTGTGTGTGTGCGTGTGTATGTGTATGTATATGCATTACATCAGTATCCTCCCCTGCAGAGCAATCTAAATGGTGACCAAGAAAAATGAATATTTGGAAACTATGGACATCGTTTAGATAAAATTGTAAAAGCTATGGGTGATGAAATTTATATATTTTATTTTATATTAATGATTATTTAAATATTTGACAACCAATATGCATTAATCTAGAATAAAATTGATTAATATTTTTCATAAAAACCATCTGTGCCGTCACCCTAATGTAAGTTATTATTATATTGTGCTCAAGTTATTAATTAATATTTCAATGAGCTCCCTACTTATATAGAAACCTCCTTCCTTTCCATCTCAAATCAAATGGGATAAAATCACTGGATTAATCTGCCTAAAGCATTTTGATACTCCTTAGATATTTTTTATTGGAATTTAAATTATTCTGCAGTGATCCCAATTTACTTTCTAATTTTTCTCTATGATCTACTTATACAGATTATGGTTTACCTCTTGTCTTTAAATTATATCTGACACTTTAGTTTTTAGGGCTACCTAAGCCCTCTTACTTTTATAACATTTCTTCATACAGTTCAAGCAGAGACATTGTTGTGTATTGTTTGATCTCCCAGAAAACTTAACTTATGCATCATATGTCATTTAGCATATTTTTCCTTTTAATCTCTGTTTTTCAATTATTAAAACTTCACAACTTATACTATTGTGTAAATTCTGGAAGATAGATTGGAAGTAGTGTGTCATACCTAGTATCACTTACACATTCCCCTTTAATACTCTGGGTAGAGTTTACCATTAGCTTTAAATTTGCTGACTTTAAGAAATTTTACTGTTTTAATATCCCCAGTAGATTGTAAGCTTCCTGAATGCAAGCAGCTTTATTGTCTTGTTGACTTTTGTATACCCAACAGCCATAAGCATACCCAGTATATATTGTGTTCAAAAATTGATAAAGGAGCACATAAAAATGAGTAGTCATAAATAACTCTCAAAAGTGATATATTGACAAAATTCATGTTTGCAAAGGGGTTACATCATATAATCACAATTAGCTTTGATTTCATAAAATTAATAGATCATGTCTCCTTTTCATTGAGGAATGCACGTTTCTATTTATTTTGCATTTTTTATCAATAAAGACATAAGAATTAGATCTCTGCAGACATGAACTCTCTTGTATTTTATAAAGTCATTTTTAATTTGTAATAGCATTTGTAAATAATTAGGAAGTAATAGGAAGTGGAAATTTTGGGGTATAGATCTTATGTCTTTTTTATTGTAAGTCTACATGACGAACTCAAGAAAACATCGATATGGCTAAAATTATGAAGAGTCACGTGAGTAAAGACATATCCACATAGAGATCTATAAATAAAGGGACAAAGAATTTTAAACCCTATAAAAAGACATTAAGTCTTACTTTCAGAGAGGAAGTAGTACTCCTGATGAAGACAACACAACATTCATAAGGCTTCCTTTAGTAATATTTGATCAGTTGATGAGGACTGTGCGTGGCTAATATTACATGACCTTAATCTCCCCTATTCTTATATTATTTTTTAAAATTCCTCCTATCCTTACATTTGTATTTTATTTTTAAATTTAAAAATATGTTTTTTTCTTTTTTCCCAGAGTATAATGACTCACATGCAATAATCTTTTTCCTCCCAGACTCTGAACTCATTATGCATATTTTTAAAGTGTGCAACATACACAAAAATACACCTCTCTTACCTGTACTAGTATTAACCATACTTCATAATCACAATCTGTTTTAGTGATGTACACTGATGCAACAATTATGGCTTAAGTCATTCAGCAAGTAAAAGTAGATGGTACCATATCTATTTGACACACTGTATTCAACATTAATCTGTATGTTTCTTAGCTTAGCATAAATTAGTATACCAGATGCTTTCTCGTAATTAACACATAGGGATTTGGGAGCAGTAGATTTTGCTCATAACAAACTTTCCATCAAGCCGACATCTGTGATTTATACCTCCAACTCATTTTCAATATATTTACATAATCAGTTCAATTTAAGCCCAGATTATACATTCTTCTTACATTTTTATAAGCAGTATCCCCTAAAGATAGTTAAAAAGTAAATTAGGGTGAAGTTTAATTCATTCTATTTTTTCTAATCAAAACACTTACCATGAACATATAATCAAATTCTGTGATTACATGCATTTATTTTAAAAGAAAAAAATATGTGCTTTTATTCTGATAAATGGTATATAAGACCATAACAAGAATACTTCATTCTAATTACTATCAACATGACCAGATAAGTTATCTGTACATAGTTTAAATTTTTAATATATTTTAAGTATTAGAATTTGGCCTTATACCATTCTATTAAAGCATGGTTAGATGCTAGTATTCCCATTTAAATTCTAGAAAATTTATGTTCAAAGAGGCTACAATGACTTGTTTAGGAGAGCTGAACTTCCATGATCATTAGCTTTTTGTTTTGTTTTCCAGCTGTACTTAAAGGTAGATTCCAAGTCTCTCCCAATTCAGGAATTTTTCTACCATAGCGTATTGTCATTAACACAAGATAATTTTAAATTTTGAAATATTTTCAAGTTATAATACAAATATAAGACATCACTTAATTTAAAAATTTTACAAATTAATCTGTTTTCTACAATTATTTTAATCAAAGTATAATTACTCTCAGTTTCAGATAATTTACATTAGAAGAGTAAAGTTGTTTTTTTATACAACTTCATTTCTAAAAGAATCTAGGTTACATAAATTATAGCACATAATGGATAATTCTAAAACTTCTAGTAGACACATTTGACGTTGTTAGTATGCATATTTGGTTGTCAAATATTATTGGAATTCATACCTACATAATAACCAAAAGTCTGCTTTAAAAAAAAAGAATAATGCCAGTGCTTTTTTGTTTTG
Organism: Potos flavus; assembly: GCA_028534135.1. NCBI lineage: Eukaryota > Metazoa > Chordata > Mammalia > Carnivora > Procyonidae > Potos > Potos flavus. The sequence continues at coordinate 50,812,029 of CM052892.1, read as the reverse complement.
CTTCAATGCAAATAATTGATGAAATGTGACCTACATTTTACATGTATGAGAAATATGTACATTAACATTGTTTTTGGCTTGTTCTTGTCTGCCTTTTTTTCTTAAGAAAATGAGACTACAGTTGTCTCTTCATAGTAACATTTTTAATGTGACTTATGATGAAATAAAATATTTTTAAAGACTAGAATTAATTTTCAGAAGAAAAATGATTTATAATATTTCAGTGGGAAAGAAGTTCCTTTTATACTTATATCCAGTTTCTTAATGTTGTACAATCACAAAGAGAGTTAAGCAAAGGAAATGAAGAAGAGTCACAAGGACCCAGTAAGAGTGTCTTAGAATTAACGGTAGGCACTTGGGCATGGTACCAATGAAATGTCTCTTTTCTGCAAAGCCAAGTCAGAAATCACCCAGACTTAGATGTAAGTTTATGAAAAAATCCACTTCAGCACTAATTTCAAAATTGTTCTTTTGTTGAGGAAGGACTCTGGGCTTCCAGATGTAAGGTTTATGGTGATAAGTGAATTTCACACCTAACAGGAATCCCCATCTAACTTTTTGTATTCTCCTATAGGAGTTGGGTGTGCCAGGAATTATCCTTCCTAATAGCAATGTCTGATAATTCTAAGAGCATTGACTATGAACTAGACACTATTGTTAAGTGTTTGTATTTATTATCTCATTTAAGTGCAGAAATTTATATAATTGAGGTAAAATTTCAATATGGATAAAAATCCAAACATTCCTAGAAATCCCTAAACAGAAATACAAAGACTGCAAAAAATTCTATAAGCTATAAATGTGCAAGTAAATAATCAATGTCAAAAATAATTTGATTTCTATTAGGGAGTATTTAAAATGCAAAACATTTTAAAATGTGAAAAATTACTTCATGTGGTGTATAATGTCAGGCAGAACCTGGGTCTATTTAAAACCTGAATATGTAGGGGGTGCTTCGGTGTTTCAGTTAGTTAAGTGTCCAACTCTTGATTTCGGCTCAGGTCATGATCTTAGGGTTGTGGGATTGAGCACCTTGTTGGGTTCTGGAGGTTCTCTCTTTCTTTCTCTCTCTGCCCCTCCCCCCTGCTCTCGCTCTAAAATAAATTAATTAATTAAATTTAAAAAACCCAGTATATTTAGTCAGGTAAATTCCTTGATTAGGAAAATAGCTAACTTTTTTTTCAACTTTTGTTATTGATTTCATATAGAAAGAAGACATATTGGCTCATTGAATTTTTACCTTATCTAGTTTTTATTTTATTATTGTGTATATTTGGTTAAACCATTAATATCTATTTTCTAACAAGCTTTGATTAATATTTATTAACATATTTAAATTTGTTACATTTTAACTCTAGATTAACGGTCCTTAGTATGCAATATATATTAATGCACTAATATTGAGATACAAATTCATAATTTCCACTGTTTTTCTCAGAATGATAGTTTAATTTTAGTGACAGCTATGATACAAAAAATAAATTTTATTTAATGAATGAAATTTAGGGCATTTTATCTTTGAATTTTACTAGGAGCACTTTAAACTGTGATAAAAAAAACCCGTCAATTAAGACAAAAATATATTCAGGTACAGAGAGAGAAAATTTTCTAAATATGCAGTACACTATTTATAATCTGTTGCATTTTTGAGACATTACCCAAAGATGGATTACCCTTGCTTTAGAGAATAAATCAGGAAAGAAAAATTTGTTAACATTATTTAGCAACAAATGTATTCGATCTATTTGTTTTAGCATTAAGAATACTTGGCATGTGACGCATTATTAACTTAAATATCTGTATTCTTTTCTGTATATTTTGCCATTTGACATTTTGACAATCAAGGGCCAAGCCTATCTATTTTAACATTGTACTGCCAGCTTTTGATACCTTGGCTGACACACGGTATGTGCTCAAAAAGTCTTAATTTATTTAATGAATAATGAATGAGTTTAGTCACCCATTTTTTTGGACAAATATAAATGTAGTATATTTTTTATTTGGTATTTTAGAACTGTATGATTAAAGGTGGCTTGCAGAATATTCATTAATATTTCATAGTGTTAATATTATTCATCTTATTTTTATGATGAATGTAATAGTGGATATCCTGAATTACTTTCAAACCTTTAAGCAATTTCATTGTTGAGGATATAGAATTATCATGTTTAGGGAAAAAGAGAAGAATATGAATATGCATGTAGATATATAAGCTATGAAATATATACTTAAGGGCGAAAAGATATATGTGGGTCAAAAAAATAATTTCCTCTATTATGCTATTTTCTGTTTATCCTAAAACTGACATTTACTGCTTTATAAAAATATCCACATTCCTATAACTGTCCATTAAATAAAACAGTATTAGTAGTAGAAAATGTTTTTAAAAATGTGTTGTGGGAATCATTATGTACCATGCACTGGGTTGCTTACCTACTCTGTTAGTTAATAACTGGACTTTTTATTATTAATTTCACATTAAAAGATTAGCTGAAAGAAGGGTCATGACCTCAGTTAACAGAAATATTGCTAGTATGTTGCTTGCTCCATGCATCATTTATAATCCATTTGAACCAAATGAGCTGCAAAGCAATATTACAATTAACATTCAGCTGTTCCATAGATTTGGTTTAACTCCCTTTAGGCATACTGTTTGTAATGAGTAGCAAGACATGATTTTCTTGGGTACCTAACATGACACCTCAGATTCTAGTGTGTAGCTTTTTATAGAAATGAGGCTCAATACATTAAGATAAAGTTATTACTTCCTCATAATGGTTTAGAAAGTGAACAAAATAAAGCAAGGCATATGAGAAAATTTTCAAATACAAATATAATTGATAATAAGGAATACAAAACACAGTAATTATATCTTTACTCCAAAAAATCCCCATTAGGTCTTAATAATAAAACCTATCACTTGCTTAATACCAATTTGTTCTGCAACATCAAGGGAAGGTTCCCCTACACTTGGGTCAAAACAGGTCATATCGCCTTTTTCTTTTACTTCAAATTCTTTTCCAATCCATAAACAGGAAAAAAAAAAAAAAAACCTACTTTTTAAGCATACATATTTTTGAATGAAACAAAATTTTGTTTCATTTTACTTTTTAAAGATTTTATTTTTTAAATTTATTTGAGACAGAGAGAGAGAGAGAGGCGGGGGGGGGGAGAAGAGGGGAAGAGGAAGGGAGATGGAGAAGCAGACTCCTTACTGAGCAGGGAGCCTAATGCTGGGCTCTAACCCAGGACCCTGAGATCATGACAAGCTAAAAGCAGATGCTTAACCGACAGCTGAGCCACCCAGGTGCCCTAATGAACCAAAATTTTAAATACTTTGACTACAAGATATTTTATAGCTTAAGACACAAGGGAAAATGTGGAAAGAAACACCAGTCTTATCTTAGACACAACAATTAAAATAGAATGTCCACAACAATAACATTAAAAAAATCTTCTATGGCTTTCTTTCCCCCAACAAAAGGAAGGTCAACTATATATCTTAGTTAATATTAAAAACTATTATCAAAGAATATTCAGATCGACTCAGGCATTTTAATAAAGCTCAAGAGTATCCAGTTATCAGTTTTACTCTTCATTATACAAATGAACCTTAAGTTTTTATAACGAAACATTTCCAATTAAACTCACTAACTTATGATCACTAGGGATAACCATAGATTATATGCTCAGCCTGTTTCCACTTATCCTTGGATCTGCACAAAATCTTTTAAAAATCGGTTACTATCAAACATAGTTGCCAAGTTAAGGAGATACATTTTTCATGTTTTTTCGGAAAAATGTCTAGATTATTTTTTATAGGGCTGTTGTCCAGGATGATGAATAAAAATGTTTGAAAACCATTTTTAAAATGCATACAATTGACCAAATCCTATATGACTGCTCTATAATTGCTAAATAGAAGTAAAGTTTTTTTCTAAGTTCATGTATCAGTTACTGTGATTAAAGGTGTAATATAAACCCAGTTATAAATTTAATTTGAGGTCTAATTTTCAAATATGCTTGAAGGTTTCTCATTCTTTTAAGATCACTATGTTCTACTTTACTTACCTTGTGTTTATTTTCCATCACTAAAGAACATTTTGTATTAATTTCTCTTACATGAAAAGGGTGGCCTTTTAAAAAAAAATAGTCGTCTAACAGGTTGTAGGTTTATTTTTAAAAATAAACTGTCACTTTTAAAATTCTGCAGCCTATATTTATCAGGAGAGCTTCCTAGGGACAAATGAATAGTCTCACCATTAGCTTTAAAATATTGTTCACGACACCCATCTTTTTCCAGTCTTCCTTAAGCAAATCTGCCCTATTTAATACCACAATCTTTTTATTCCCAAGTCTAGAATGTTTTTCCTATTTTAAATCACCAAATATACATATTTCTTATAATTGATTTCTCCATATGAAACCATGATTTTCATGACATATTTGTGTAGTATTTATAGTCCATACATCCTTTCAGACACATTTTCTCATTTGATCTTTGGAAGCATTCTGGGAGCTAGAAAACTAACTTTCTAGAATGAAATGCATTCAAAGATCACTTAACCCCAGTACTGTTCACTCCTTTGAAGGTCACAGACTTCATTCAGAATCTAACAATATGTATAGTTCCCTTCCCTAAGAAAAAAATAAATGTAAAAAATGCATACAAATTTACAATTCCAGAGAATTCTTGGACAATCAGAATTCTCATATTAAGAAGGTATAATCTATCACTTATCATCCGGGAAATACAAAGTAAAACCATGAGAGGGGTGCCTGAATGGCTCAGTCAGTTAAGTGCTGCCTTCGGGCACGTCATGATCCCAGGATCCTGGGATCAAGCACTGCTTCTGTTTTCCTGCTCAAGTGGGGAGCCTGCTTCTCCCTCTCCCTCTACCCCACCCCTCTCACTGGTATGCGCTCTCTCTCTCTCTCACCCCTCCTTCTCAAATAACTCAATAAAAAAAAAAAAAAAACTGTAAGAGATCACCTCACACCAGTCAGAATGACTAAAATTAACAACACAAGAAACAATAGTTGTTGTCGAGGATGCAGAGAAATGGGAACCCTCTTACACTGCTGATGGGAAAGCAAACTGGTGCAGCCACTCTGGAAAACAGTATGGAGTCTCCTCAAAAAGTTAAAAAAAAAACAAAAAAAAAACTACCCTATGATTCAGCAATTTCACTACTAGATATTTGACCAAAGGATACAAAAATAGTGATTCAAAGGGTTACATGCACCTCAATATTTATAGCAACATTATTAACAATAGCCAAGCTATAGAAAGAATCCAAATGTCCATTGACTGATGAATGGATAAAGAATGGATGTGCGCGCACACACACACACACACACACACACACACACACACACTGGACTATTACTCAGCCATAAAAAAAAGAATGGAATCTTGCCATTTGCAATGACATGGATGGAGTTAGAGAGTATTATACTAAGCAAAATACATCAGAGAAAGACAAATATCATATAATTTCACTCATATATGGAATTTAAGAAACAGAACAGATGAACATAAGCAAAAAAAAAAAAAAAAATTAGACAAACCAGGAAACAGACTGTTAACTATAGAGAAAAAAAAAATGAGGGTTGCTGGAGGGGAAGTGGGTGAGAGGATGGGATAAATGGGTGATGGGGATTAAGGAGGGCACTAGTTGTGATGAGCACTGGATATTGTATATAAGTGATAAATGACTAAATTCTACACCTGAAATTAATATCTCATTGTAGGTTAACTAATTGGAATTTAAATAAAAATTTGAAAGAAGAAAAAAAATTGGCTTGAATGTCCATAGAATTGCTCTTTAAGAACAATAATTTGTTCTATGTTGAATTATCCTTATTAATATTTTTCTGGGGAAATGGTGTGCCATTTCAATCTGTATATTGTGCTTTTTTTGTAATGTTTCCTAATTTTCCTTTAATTTCTGCTTATCTATTTAATGTTTTTTCAGGGTCATTAAATATGCTTATGTTGGATCTCTTTTGTCTGTCTTTATAATTTTTTCTAATGTTTTAAAAATCATTTTCCATTCACTTGACTTTTCTCTAACTCATACTACATATTTCTAAGTGTATTTTCAGCAGTCGCAACCCCCTTTTTTTTTCCTTCTAATGTCACCTACATTGTGTAATTTTTATTTTCTCTTCTGATATTTTAAAGATCTACCAAGTCATATTTTAAACATTTTCGATATGAAATATAAAATACATAAATTGAATAAAACTGTTAAAAAATAGAAGAAGGTATGATCTACCTAATCATTCATACCTAGCAGAGTTAAATAACCTTACAGTTTACATCACTTGTTAACAATCCTGAAGATGACAGGAAGAAAACAATCTGGAGAACTTAAAAGAAAAACAAAGCTATCTTTGAGAATATATTATATATTCTCGATCTTAATAAGTTGAGATGTTGGTGCTTTCCTAATACTGATTAGGAAACAACATATGTCAGGATATATGAATGGACTGGGAATTTAATTATTGGACATCTTTCAGGTTGGAATTGCAAAAGAAATGTCCTCTAATAACTTTGTTGACAAAGTCATCACAGGGGATGGAGACTTGTCAATGCTGGAAGCACATTAGAATCACTGGGGAGTTAAAAGCAAAAAATGACCTTTGTGTAGGGCCCCACCTCATGAGAAATCATGATTTAATTTTGCAACACTGGGCTTTGAGATCATTGTTTCTAAAGTTCCTCAGTAGATTCTAACGTGCAGAGTTAAGGACTATTACTATAAAGGAACCAGTGAGAGGGGACTAGGGTTTAATTCTGATTAATAATCACTACACAGTTATAAAATTAATCACAACCTAGAAAAAAAAATCACCATCTCATGTTGGAGCTCAAATTACCAAAGAGAGTTATCTTCAAATAAATATTATCAAAATAGTTGAAATCTATTTTAAAACTGAAACAAAGAAAGAATTCATCCAATTACCAGAAAGGCAAACAATTAAAACTGTATAAAAGAAACTGTAATTATGCAAATAATCAAAATATGATAGGAAATTATAAGAAAATATATATTTGATAAGTGCAGATTTAAGCAGTGTACATAATGAAAAAATATATATATAATACTCAAGCACTACATAATTATTTGATTATAATTAATTTAGCCATTTGCAAATTTAAGGTTTTATAATATCTAATCTTCAGTACACAGAAAAGTAGCAAAAGTTAACTTGGTAAGGCATGATTTTCATACAATTATTTGATGTTCTCAAAGGTCCCATCATCACTTTTTTTTTTTTTTTGGCAAAGTCAGTGAAAAAAATCTAGACGAAAGAGGCTATCTCTCAGATTCAATTACCACTATGTATAGCAGGCCAAAATAAATAGAATGCGGCACATGCCATACATACACCACACAAAGACGAATATTACAATATATGCAAATTCTTTTAATTAGCACTGAAATGTTCTTATAATGAAAATATCCATTCTTGAAATCGTTTGACTTAAAAGATATGCATTTTATACTGTTGACTGCAGTCATCTAGCCAAGAATGCATTTGATTTGTAAAAGACCCACTTGAGTGTAATTTAGAGAACATAGCAGAGTAATAAAATCATAGAATCTTAGAATTAGAAGGGTATTTATAGGTAATATAGTTAACACTTCCTCTAAGACATTCTTTCTAAACATAGCATTCCTTCTAAAACGTATATAGCAGATGGTCAAAGACCAAAGAATATATGTATTCTCACCATTGCATTAGGCAGTGGATTGTGTTGTTGTTGTGTTTTTTTTTTTTTGAATATTCTGTTTATTCGTTTTGCTTTGAAAAACTTAATAATTGACAATCTCTGTTTTCCTTCAAAATGTTAACTTTCTCTTTAAACTATGGTAACCACAACTGTGACCAATACTCCCATTTTGGTCTGCCTAATGTGTGGTGTTACACAGAATTAAAAGAGTGGCTTATTCGGGGGCTGAAAAGTGTATGTAGAACTCACTGGGACTCAGGAATGGTACCAAGAAGGCTTTCTTCCTAGGAAAGTTTGGAAAGCTTAATGAACTAAATGGATAAATCCAGATCACTTCATTGTGACCATCACTATTACTAACTAATTCATGTATAGCAATAATTTATAAAATTAAAATTAAAGATTTATAACTGGGTAAATCAATGCAATACTTGAAGTAAATGCATTTTCAAAGGTAATATATATGCATCTTATATATATACATATGATTTTATGTATGTATGTATGCATTTATTTATTGAGAAAGAGCGTGAGCATGAGGAGGGGCAGAGCAAGAGGAAGAAAGAGAATCTCAAGTAGACTCTGCACTGAGTGTGAAGCCCAACGTGCGGTTTGATCTCACTATCCTGAGATCATGACCTGACCAGAAATCAAGAGTCAGACATTTAACCAACTGAGATACCCAAGTGCCCCTCAAAGGTAATAAATATATTAATACTCTTTATCAAAAATATTAAATGAGACCAAAAATGTAAATTCAAATTCAGTTATTTTTTTTTAAATTAAGATTCCTAATAGCACCCAATAATATTTGACATGTTTAGTTAGGGGAGAAAAATGGAGATAGAAAAACAGACATAAATATTTTTTTAACTCTATCATTTATTGAATAAATATTTTGAGAGGCTACTATGTAAGGCACCATTGTGGATGCTGAAGATATAATCGAAAAGAAGATAGACAAAACTATCTTACCTCCTGGAATTAACACTTTAGTAGGCCAACAGATATTAAAGAAGATAAATAAAAACCACGTACAGAAAGTGAAATAATTACAGGTGCTGAGGAGGAAAATAGATCCAGGAAGGGAAAAACACATGTCCGGGGTGATGTGATGGAAATTATTGTAATTTTAGAAAAGATACACAAGGGAAGTCTCATAGAAATGATGATTTTTAAATCTGTAGCCAAAGAGACTATTGCTAAAACAAGGATGATGTGTAAGTTGAACTCTCTCCTTGTTATGTATATAGTCCCAAAATGAGTCTCACTGCAAGCCAGTGTGAAGTTTAATATTCAAACTGATTCTCTAGATTTTTATTAAAAAAAAATCTAGAGAAAAATCCAGCTATAAATGATATAAAACTTAGGTTTCTCGTACTCAGTAGACTTCTGAATACATTTAATTTCAGTAATAAATGAGAGTAATTTTATTCGATTGCTACCTGGTATTACTGCCTCAGAAACTTTGGGCATTCAGGAATTGTTGGTAAAATTACCAAGATGAGAACTTAGAAGTCATAGCCATATCAATTCAAAACAAAACTACAGCGATATTAACTTAAATATATTTGGAAGTTTTCATTGTACATAGCAACTCTTCAGAAGTCATTAATATCACAGCCCTACAATGTAAAGAGGACAGTTCCTATTATTAGTATTTTATAAGGAAAGTAATTGAGATTGAGAACATTAAAATGACTTCCCCACAGATAGAAAGCTAAGTATTGGAGAACTATGTACTAAATCCTGTGTTCTTATTCTTAATACATGTCTTTTTCCATTTTATTTTATTGCCTCCCTCATATCCTCTTTTGACCCCAAAAGGAAATATTCCCTTGCTATTATGTCAGGAGCTGGACATGAGTCTTGCTCTTAGTGTTAACAAGGGTGAGAGAGGGGGTGCTGCTAAGTGCCTATAAAAGCTGAATTTTAACACTGCTGTATATACTACAAAGTTGGCTCCACATACACATCAAGCAATTCTGAATTGTTCAGACACTGTCAATCTAATGCAAGTCCTGTCATAGCCAGAGATGCTAGCATACTGTCAGAAATCGTGGTTTTGCCAAAGAGGAAAAAAAATGGCAAGCCCTTAAAAGGAATAGGCATTTAAGTTTGAGCAGCAAGTAATAAGTCTGCTAAAAGAATATAAATGTCATCCATTCTGGTTTCTCAATGTGATTAAGATAGTCTAATTCAAATTCATTCAGCTTATGTAAGGTACCACAAAAGTGCTGTTGTAGTCAGTGGCAACACTATTCCAAAGAGGGGCAATTAGACTTCACTAGTTTTAAAGTTTAGGACTCATTATATATGATACTTTTTTCAGCTGGCACACATATTGAAGTCTTCACGAAAGAGCTGCATAAAACAAGGGATCTTGTTTGAGCTCCACTGATCATTTAAGAACGCTGACTGCAAAGCTGCCAATTGTGTTCTCAAAGAATAGACATATCAGGCACTGAATCAAACAGCTGTGAAACTTCCACCTGCCACCACTGGGTAATCAAGAAACCACTGAAAGATATACCTTCAGAAAGCAAGAATAGAATGTGTTAGGAAGCACTGGGTTGCTATAAAATTTACACTTTTTGTAGGTATCACCAGGCATGCCATGACTTGAAGCAAGCATCCTCTGAAGCTGCATCTTTCTCTAACAGAACAACAGAAAGTTGCAAAAAAGTATCATTGCAGATTCTACCCAGTTATACTTCCATGTTATCAAATAAATATTTTTTTTAACTGAGCTACATGACAAATGGGTACCATTAAAAGACAACTATACAGTACAGAGGTAATTGATTGCTAGTAGCAACATTTGTTTCATAAACAATTCACAGAAGAATGTGAAGATTCTCAATGAATCCAGGAAGGTGGAAGGGCAAGGAGTAGTGGGTACCTTAAAGCTTTGAGAATTTTTTTAATCTTTAAAATAATTTTAGCTTTATAACAGAGTTGCAAAAATAGAACTTCTCCTACAACCTCCTGCCAGCTTCCCTATGTACACTTATATAACTACAGTCCAGTTACCAAAACTAAGAAAATAGCCTTGGTACGATACTATTAGAGAAAGTAGAAAACTTATTTGGATTTCACCAGTTTCTCCATGAATGTACTGCATTTTCTTGTTCTTGTTGATATAGGATCCAGTCCAGGATACTACATCGTATTTAGTTACCATAGATTTCTCCAATCAGTGGCATTTACTCAATCTATCATTGTCCTTCATGATCATGACTCTATTAAAGAGCGCTGGTCAATAAATTTTGAGAATGTACCTTAATTTGGGTAAGTGTGATATTTTCTTACGATTAGACTGAAATTCTTGGGAAGGAACCTCTGAGGTAACATGCCCTTCTCAATGCATGACATTATAGATAATGCCATACTTTGTATATAAGGCTGATGTGAGTTCTGATAAAATTAACTTTGATCCCCAAAGTGGTCTTTGCTAGGATTCACTCCTGCAGACTTACTATTTTTTCTTTTGTAATTATGAAATATTTACGGAGGAGAATGTAAGACTATATAAATCACTAGTTTCCATGTGAATTTTCACCCACACATATTAGAATCCATGAGAGGATTTTTCCTGTAATAATTTTTAATATGACATCATAACAGTGATATTCTATTTTCCTCATTCATTCTACAGTCATGAACTGGAGTTCTGTAAGGAAGAGTTGTGACTTTCACGTTTATTTATGTATATATTTATTTATATAATTTTGGATATACTTACTTTTTTGGATTATAATCCAATTATGTTGTTATTTATTTTACTGATCAAGTTGTTCCAACTTTAGTCATTAATTGCTCTTTCATGTTGGCTCCAGTGTCCCTTTTTTTTAAATTTAATTTAATTTTTTCAGTGTTCCAAGATTCATTGTTCATGCACCACCCCCAGTGCTCCATGCAATACGTGCCCTCCTCAATACCCACCACCAGGCTCACCCAACCCCCCACCCCTCTCCCCTCCAAAACCCTCAGTTTGTTTCTCAGAGCCCACAGTCTTTCATGTTTCACCTCCCCCTCCGATTTCCCTCAATTCACGCTTCCTTTCCTTCTCCCAATGTCCTGTGTCCTTCTGATATGCATGCATCACATGTATTGACATATACATATATCTTATAAACATGAGTATACAATATATGATATAAATATGATTTTTTTCCATTGCTCTACTTTCTGGAATCACAAGGGTCTCCAGACTTATTCTGCATTTTCTCTGATCTGGCTTATCTTGCATTTCCTCTGCTTTGCCCCTAGATATAACCAGACTTCCAAGAAGCCCTGTTTGTTTTTTTTGGGGGGGTTTGTTTTGGTTTTGTTTTGTTTTGTTTTAATGAAAGATAGATTCCAAGATCTGGGTGGTAGGTATGTGCTTCTAGCATTTGTTGTTGTATAGAGCCAAGATATAAATGCATGTATACCAAGTCGTACACACATACATACACATATCTGTATGTAAATTTTTAAAATATAGGTCCATTTTAATGCCTCCAGTACTAATTCAGCATGACAGTTTTTTCTAGCCATCCCATCTCCTTATTTGTAGTTTCTTTATTCAGTGAAGAGAATACTAGTTCTCGTTATCTGCAATATACTATTAATTTGTTCACCTCTAATATACATGTAAATTAGTTTCACAATTTCCAACCTACACCCCTTTGAGAAACAAATTTATCAACTATGGTATAGTGTTTGTGTACTGTTTTTAAAAATATATATATATTTAGCCTTGGAATATTCAGTCAACACAATTTTTTAAGTTTCTTAGGTCAGCTCCTTTCTTCCCCATCTCATTCAGTGTGGTTGTATGATTCACTTTTGAGATAGTCATTTGTCGCAGTCTGGATCCCATCTTTCCCCCATATTCTTGATTTATTTTTAATTTGCACACACAAATTTGACTTTTTGTGGTGTACAGATATGTGGGTTTGACAAATGAATAGAGTCCACTACTACAGTTCCATATAGAATCTACAGAACGTTCTCTGTGTACACCTTTATGAACAACTTCAGCTACTGGCAACTACTGGTCTGTTTTCCTTCTAACAGTTTTGTTTTTGTATGTGTCATATGAATGGAAGTATGCAATTTTCAGCCCTCAATATTTTGCTTCTCTCACTTAGCAAAAATGTATTTATATAAATCAATAGTCTGTCCATTTTATTGTCGTGGAGAATTCCATTGCATGCCTATACCACAGATTTATTTACCTATTCCATGGTGAGAAGTATATATGAGTTATTTACAGGTTTGGGCAATTATGGAGTAAGTTTCCATAAACATTCATGGACAGGTTATCTTGATTGAATGTGAGTTTATACTTAAGTAAACACCGAGGAGTAGAACTGTTGTGTCATGTGGTAGGTATATCTTTAGATTTATAAGAAACTGCCAAACTGTCTTCCAAAGTGGCTGGACCATTTTGCATTTCTACCAGCAACATAGGAGAATTCCAGTAGCTCTGTATCCTTACCAGCATTTGCTACTGCCATATTTTTTTTTATTTGTTTGTTTTTAATTGTAGACACTCTAATAGATGTGTAGTGGTATTTCATTACTGATTTGATTTGCATTTATATGATTAATTTTGTTGAGCATTTTTTCATATGCTTATTTGTTCTCCATATATCTTTTTGAAAGAGGTGTCTGATTAATCTTTTGTTCATTTTTAGAGGGTAGTTTGTTCTCTTATTGTTGAGTGTTGAGAAATCTTTATATATACTGGAGACAAGTTCTATGTAAGAAATATGATTTGCAAACACATTCACCCATATCATAGTTAATTTTTTCATTTCTTTAATAGTCTCTTTCACAAAGTGGAATACTTAATACTTAATTATTAGTAAAATAATTTTAAATTTAAATTTTAAAAATTTTAATAAGGTCACTTTACCATATTTCCATACTAGTATGGGATATGCTAGGTGTCCTACTAGGAATGAACTTTTGGTGTCAAATATAAAATTATTTGCCTAATCTAAGGTCATCCTAATTTTTTTCCTGTTTTCTTCTAGAAATCAGATCTATGATAAATTTTGGGGTAATATGGTGTGATGTACACGTTGAGTATTTTGGTATATGTTGTGATGTACACATTGAGGTTTATTTTAGTTTCTTGACATATTAACATCTAACTCTTCCAGAAATATTTGTTGAAAAATCTGCAAGAATTTATTTATTTAGTTATTTTTAAAGATTTTATTTATTTATTTGACAGAGAGCGATCACAAGTAGGCAGAGAGGCAGGCAGAGAGAGAGGGGGAAGCAGGCTCCCTGCTGAGCAGAGAGCCTGATGTGGGGCTTGATCCCAGGACCCTAAGATCATGACCTGAGCCGAAGGCAGAAGCTTTAACCCACTGAGCCACCCAGGCGCCCCTGAAAAATCTGCAAGAGTTTAAAGGCTGGCCTCAAGTACTCAAACACAGACACCTGACCCTGTGCTCATTTAAGTGACCTGAGAACTCACCGACATAGTCACACTCAATGACTTGTAGGCTTAAATTCCAGAAGAAAACCCAGGGTATGGACTTTGGAGTTAGTCAAACTTAGTTATGAGTCCAGGCTCCACACTCAGTAGTTTTGTAACCTCCAGGAATTTACTCATTTATCTTTTGTTTGCTCTTCTGTAAATAAAGCTAATGCTAAAACAGAATAGAGCTAGAAAGAATGCATAGAAAGAATACAGTTAATGCCATTTTCTACCCTACTTTTATTTAGCTTGTTAAAAATAATAATCCATATAGTTACTACTTGCTCATTTTATTATGACAAAGCTTTATAATAAACTTCTAAAATACAATTTTTTAAATACAATTTTTGAAATGAAAATAATTTATTGCGTGGTAAGGAATTTGATTTTTAGATACATGGAAAGACGGAGAGAGATAGAAGGGGAGCATATATATATTTTTTTAATTCCAGATTCCACAGAGAAGTGAACATACTAAGTCCTTACGCCATAGTTTTTCTTAATTCTTCTATATCCCCCTAGAAAGAATGAACTGATATTGAATTACAGTCCTTCAGCACATTATACAAATCTCTAGTCTTCCAAGTTTCTACTTTTATGTTTTTCCACTAAGATACGAAAATTGATTGAAGGCATAGAATGTGTGGAGCACCATGTTAGGCAGCATGGATACAAGAGTAAAGCATGGAGTTATACATTAGTACACCATGACGTTCTATTTAAGAGACTCTCTCCACTAACAGATCTTGAGTAGGCACGGGTTTTTCCATGTCTGCACCCTACTGCAATGTGTGTCTGATTTTTATTGGTAGCAAACATCAAAAGTGTTTGGCTATTTTGATGAACAGAGAGTTCCTTTAATGGGCTCTAATGAGGAGTTTAATATTTTTTACAGTCTTAACCTGTCTTTGTAAATGTCCAGGCTGGCCAAAGTTTTATGCTAGTCTACTGGATGAAGTTTACCATTGAAAGGGAATGCAAGACCAGAGAATTTAATGAATTAACAAATGTTCAGGGAAGTTACATGCATAAACCTAATGTAGTGATAAAACAGAGGAGAAAGCATCAGTGACTAATGAATTTTGTCTCTCCTTTGTTTCCTACCTTTTACATTCAGCCTTCTTCTTTTGAGAAAATTCATGTACTCCCTCACTTTAGAATAATTTACCTATTTAAGAAAAATTTGTCTAGTTGTTGGGCTTTTTATATAGTCTCTTTAATAATAGGCTTTCTGAAGTTCTGTGTTTATATCTTGTTAACATAGCTAAATATAAAACCTCTCCAAAGAAAATAGTTCCTAAAGTTTCTATTCTTTTTTTTTTTTAAAGATTTTATTCATTTATTTGACAGAGAGAGAGAGATCACAAGTAGGCAGAGAGAAAGGGGGAAGCAGGCTCCCTGCTGAGCAGAGAGCCCGATGCAGGGCTCGATCCCAGGACCCTGAGATCATGACCTGAGCTGAAGGCAGAGGCTTTAACCCACTGAGCCACCCAGGCACCCCTAAAGCTTCTATTCTTGAAAAAGAGAAAACACATTAGATTTAAAAGAACTAAGTTACCTAACTTTTTTTTTAAGATTTTATTTATTTATTTATTTGACAGAGAGAGAGAGAGAGATCACAAGTAGGCAAAGAGGCAGGCAGAGAGAGGGGGGGAAGCAGGCTTCCTGATGAGCAGGAAGCCCAGTGCAGGGCTCAATCCCAAGACCCTAAGATCATGACGTCAGCCGAAGGCAGAGGCTTTAACTCACTGAGCCACCCAGGCACCCCAGTTCCCTAACTTTTTGTTCAACAGCAACTAGCAGCGATTATTGTGTACCAGTAGACACTGTGCTAGGTGCCAGGAATATAAACATGAATTAGACACTGTCCATATCCTCTGAAATCTTACAAGCAGAATTATAAAGATCAAAGGGAAAGTCAGTAGAGCAAAGAGGAAAGACAACTAACCCAAATAGGAATGTCTGGGCAAGTTTACTGAAGGTTGAACAAGAATTAGCTCAACGGTGATAGAACAGGAGTGAAGGAGCAATGGGAAATGAATCTCAGGTAATAGTTATAATACATAATAGAAGAATGTTGAGAAAGGGTTTCACTGATTAAAAATAAAAAGCAAGTTTGTATGAATGAAACATTAATTTCAAAAGAAGAGTTGTAAAAGCTGATGTTGAAGAGTTCAGCAGAAATCAGAATCACAAAGGACTTTAATCTGTGCAAAAAAAATTGGAACTTCATTGTGGAGTTTGCGATGCTTAAAGATTTTACATATAGGATGATGTTATTAGATTTGCTTTTGCAAAGGCAATTTTAGCAGCAGTGTGGAGAACAACTTGTAGAGAAGGAGGGCAAGTCGGGGAAGAAAGACCAATAACAAAGCAAATATGAAAACCTACATGGAAATTATAAAGTCCTGAATTGAGCTAGTGGCTCTGAGGAAGAAGGGAAGTGAACTGAATACATAAGATATTAACAATTTTAATCTATCTGATACTAGTTAATACACAAGATGAAAAAGAATTGTTGACTCAAGCTTGGAGGATGATGGTTTCATTCAACAAAAGAGGGGAACCATGAGAAATATTTTGGAAGAAAAGAGTGACTTCAGTTTTATTTATGTTAGAGGAGATGATAGAAGAGTTAAGTGGAAATTCCTAGAAAACTCTTAAATAAATTTGGATTTCATAAGACAGGTTAGAATATGAAATGCAGACTTAAAACAAATTGGTATATACATATATGAAGGGACACAAGTAGCCTGGACATTTACATAACTGCCCTGAGTGTGGAAGAAGAATAGAAGATACAGAATACAACTCTGGAGCTGAACGAATTTATCAATAGGTAGAAAAACCATATTTCATGAAGGAAAAACTAGGAAGTGGAGTCAGAGACATAGGAAGACCATCAGGGAAGATGTTGCCAGAGCAAACAATGGATGGCATGGTAATAAGGAGGTAATGAACAACCAAGGCTATTGGATTTAGGGGGAAAAAAAAGAATTTTGCTTACCATGACAAAAATACCATCAGTAAAATTGAAGGATTGCAGAAAGACAGGTTACATGAATACAGTAAGTAATGAAAAGTCAGAAATTAGAGAGAGAGCAAGAACAGATGATTCTAAGAAACCGAAATGAAGGAAAGAGAAGCAATGATACTTCATAGAAAGCACAGTGCGAAGAAAAATAGGATTTTGTAGATTAAATGTTCTTTCCCATGGGTAAATTGCTAATGGAATGGCGTGAAGAAAGGTTTGAAGATGCGAGGGACAAAATGCTTATATAATTCACAGTTACATGTGTAAGAATTAACCCTAGATGAATGACTTCCATTTAACTTCTACTTTAACAGAGGGCAGGAAGCAAAGATGAATAAAAAAGTACCTTTGTTTGTAACAATGAGTCCGGTCTCCATTTTATTTTTGAAGAGAAAGTAGGGTAATGTGATGAGAGGAAAAGGAGAAATGGGAAAAAGTTGGTGGGGTAGGGGCTTCCGGATTTAGTAAGGTTTGACATAGCTAATGGGAGAAAATGCAAGATAACTGATAAAGATCACACAAAAGGATTAGTAGATACAGTAAAGAAGAACCGAGAATTGGAAACGGATGTTTAGAGTCCTAAAGTGTGAGTAGAGAAGGCAAATTTCCATACCACATTGGGGTTAAAATTTTCCATATGGTACAAGAAAAGAAAGACAAATCATTTGAGGATACTATCAAGAAAATTAAAGTGCTCTAAAATAGAGAGAATACAAATTGAGTAGAAGAGGGAACGAAAAGTTTGGGAGAAAGTAGATGTATATCAGGGCTACTAAAGTCAACCTAGTGTACAAAGAGTTGGGATGGAGTGCTTGGGTGGCTCATGCGGTTGAGTGTCAGGCTTCCCCCCACCCCCAAATACTTTTATTTTATTTTTTCAGTGTTACAAGATTCATTGTTTATGTACCACACCCAGTGCTCCATGCAATACATGCCCTCCTCAGTACCCACCACCAGGCTCTCCTGTCCCCCCACTCCCCTCCCCTCCAAAACCCTCAGTCCATTGCTCTGAGTTCACAGTCTCTCATGGTTCTTCGCCCCTCCGATTTCCTCCAATTCATCCCTCCCTTCCCTCTCACAAT
>CM052892.1:50367435-50793182 GCA_028534135.1 Potos flavus | reverse complement strand
GGAGGGGTGAAGAACCATGAGAGACTGTGAACTCAGAACAAGGGACTGAGAATTTTGGAGGGGAGGGGGAGGGGGATGGGCGAGCCTGGTGGTGGGTATTGAGGAGGACACGTATTGCATGGAGCACTGGGTGTGGTACATAAACAATGAATCTTGTAACACTGAAAAAATAAAATAAAAGTATTTGGGAAAAAAAATATTTGCATCTATGTTTTCAAAGCCATATTTTAAACATAATTTCAACTGAACACTAGTTTCCTCTCTCATTTTGAAAACACTGTCTTATAAGCATTTTAGATTGTGTAACAAAATAATTTCATGATTTTTCATGAGAAAGTCTTTTTTCATTAAAATTGCTCAGTTAGAAATTGTGCTTAAATATTTTTTAAGTGTACATTTTAATAATAAATATGAAGTATATTTTGTCCTCACTTCTAAATATAAAGTGCAATTTATTTTCATTCAAACCCAATTATGTTGAAAGTTTAAAACCTCAAACTCTTCTACAACATATTTTATTGAAATAAACCCTTATTATCATCAAAGTATTCGAGGTGTTTTTTTGTTTTTTTTTTTTTTTTAAGGAGAGAGATCACAAATAGGCAGAGAGGCAGGAATAAGAGAGAGAGGGAAGCAGGCTCCCTGGGAGCAGGGAAATTCGATGCGGGGCTCGATCCCAGGACCCCGAGATCATGACCTGAGCCAAAGGCAGAGGCCCTAACCCACTGAGCCACCCAGGCGCCCCAAAAGTATTCAAGGTTTATGTCAGCTCTGTATTGTGATAAGATTCAAAGAAGGAAATACTCTTTCCTTACTGAGGTACATATCTTAAATTTTAATATAAGAGTTCCAAAAAGATGTCAAAATCATGCCATGCAACCACCCTCTAGAGTTGAATATTTAAAATATAGCATTCTTAGACATTTTTTAGAGAAATGCCTCCATCATTTCAAATTAAAATGTAATGATTTTGTCTGGAAGAAAACAGATTACCTCCACTCATGAGCTTTCATGAGTTTGCTTTACATGAGTATAAGTTTGTGTGATGAAATTTTACTTTTTGCTTGAAGTTATGGTTTTGTTTTTGAACATGCTGATTCAGACAACATAAAGACAAAAATAAGTGATTTGATATGAGCTATCTGGGTAGGTATTTATAGCCTATAAACCTAATATATGGTTGCAATTGTCCAGAGACATTGAGATATGAATTTCAGAAGTGGAAACACAAAAACTTCACACAAAAGGACAAAAGTTATGCTTAACTAATCCTTGCTAGGTAGACAGAAACAATTTACGCCCCTCAAGGTCCCTAAGGCAAATGCTACTATCTACTAAGAAGAAAAAAAAAAGATAGATTACTTTTAATTTGTTATTAATCATCTGATTTCCCATTCAAGTTTGGGAGGCAACATTTCATTTAATTAGTCCTCATTATAAATATTTCCCACAGTGATTCAGTTGACACAAGTTTTTTGACACTGACTGTGCAGATGGCAGAAAACTGGTGTCTGGTCTCAAAGGGACTATTTGACCACTGCAGTAAAAGAGCAATAAACAAAATAACAACATTGCAGCCCACTTCAGTTTATGTAAGTAGTCAGCCTTTTATCGCTGTAAAACCTTGAAATGGATGTATGAGCTTTGCTGCAATAAACAAAGAGTTGTTTACAGCTTGGGGATGGCAGGTACCAACACTGGACTGGAACTCCAGCAGCCTGAATGTCAGGAACTGACTAATGTGAAGAAACATATTGTGGCTTGTTTTATGGAGAATATGTTTTATAAACCTCAAGGGACCATTTATCACAAATTCATCCACTCTGCAGCAGATTGCTGCTTTAATGTTGAATGCCGGATTTCAGTCAGGCCCTCAAGTAAAAAAACAGAGGAAAAAAATTCAAATGCTATTTTGTTTCTGTTTGCTTGATCTTGATGATTCTCAAAGCAAGTCTATTTTAACCACTTATTCTCTCCCTTAAACAAACTAAATATTTTATGACTTGGGGCTAATTCATTAGAAAACTTACATCTATTTACTGTTGTGAGCTATTTCAATGCCATTTATTTGACATATGGTGTGCTTGCTATATGCCAACTTATTTAAAAAAGAAAAAGTACCTAACAAGGATATCCTTTGCTAATGGGCACAGAAATACATGCCTTGTTTTCTATAAAATGGAATGATCAAATCACCATAGAAAGATTTGTATAGCCTTGCTTTATTTAAGTTATTACTAATGCCGCAGGAATATTTATACGGATGCCATGGATGGTAACCATCAAATAAAACTAATATACTTGATTTTCTTCATTACATAGAACATTTCAGTATAAGAGAAAACAGTAGCTCCTCTCAGTCTTAAGGATTCCACACAGTGCATGTTGAAAACTGATAACCAGCATAATGTCAGCAACTCTCCACGTGGTAGGTGAATCTAAGCACACGGTGTAATCTGTCCCAGGATACCCTTTTACTTTTTTATGGCCTGTGTTGTCACACAGTGAGGAAGCCAACGTAAGTTTCACAGATGTGTTTGTCTTAGCACTCAAACAGTTGGCTTTTGGCTTCAAAAATCAAATACAAGGATTTCTGGGAATGATAACAGCATTGAGAAGGTAACAGAGCTTCTCACACAGTGTAAGGAATTCTCCTACAATAGAGTAACTTATAAGTGGGCAGGTCGTGGTGCTAGACTAAGGTCAAGATCCCTGGGCCAAACCCTAATCCATATAACCAGAATTCTATAGAGGTGAGTCCAAGCAATATGTGTCTTTAGCAAACCCCTCCTGTTACTGTTATACACACAGGGGAATTATTAAAGCACTGAGATAGGAAGACACAAAAATGTAGGTGTAACATCATCTGCTATATAGATACTGAACATTTAATAAGTTGCAGCATTCAGGGAAATTCTCCTGCAAGTCATAGAATTTAATTGGTATCTTCTCTTCCCTGCCTTTTCCCCTTCCTCCTTGTCCTTTCAGGATTTTCTATGTTCTGTAACTATTGTCTCTTACTCATGGGAATGTAACTTATCTTAAATCAAAAGCTAAACTAATGTGTACCTTTATTATTTTCATATGCATGTGCAATTTTAGAACAATAATTTAAAAAATGAAACTTAAGAAACTTCTCTATCCTACTAGCAATTTGTTCTGATCACTCAAACAGCATCAGATAAAAAAGCACTACAGGTGGAGCTGGAAAGCTCAATCAGTGTGCTTTCTGGCTATGCTTTGTTGGAGCTGTCCAGTGCTGATGTAAAGAATGTACACTCCACACTGGGTAAACATAGTTTTTTCCTGCTCAAAGCAGAATGCATTGCTTGCATAAATATGTGCTCAGAGTACATGGCAGAGAATAGAAAACGTAAGCAAAACGACAGCTGTCTCTTTAGATGTGGAGTTAATACCTCAAAACTTCCCCTCTTCTACCTTAGGTTTGAATGTTACCATCCAAACATGCCCTATTTCATGATTCAACTAATTTTCTTTTAAATCTCATTAGTAAGGGACAATGCTTTATTTTCAGCTATTAGAGCTTCACCTAAACCAGCAACTGGATAGTAAAGCAGTGAAGTATTTCAAATGAAAACTTCAAAGCTTCTTTTGCTTTTAGGTATCTTAAACTATCTCATAATTGAGTTGGGCATTTCTCTTCCAGTCCTGGAATAGCCTTCTGTCAGATGGACAGCATCAGTTCCTTTTTAGAGAGAAAGAATTCTAAAAAAGGATAAGAAGATTATTGTCACCAAATAAAGATGCATGAAAAAAATCTATCAGATTATAGTTACAGTTAGGTCATGTGGTTTAAACAACACATTTTTATGTGAAAGCTACGTTTTTAAAATCTAAGTGATTTGAAACAGTTTATTCTTAAGCTGACATGATATCTCTCACAACTCTGCCTTCTTCACACACTCATTTGTTAATGTTGCTCTGATTCCAAATTTTGTTAAGGATTTCAACATCACCTTCTGTTTGTTTCCTATTTTTGCTCTTGAACTTGTTTTTCTGATGTTAATTTGTACTGTTGTATTTATTTTTATAATATGACATCAAGTATGTAAATCATAATTGGCTGGAAAACAAATGGCTATATAGAAATTATATATTAATCTGAACTAAAAATTTTCAAAAATGAAACTCCAATAACCTTTAGTCTCTGCTTCAATTCTCTGTTTTTCTAATCGTTATCTCTTGGGCTGTCAACTCATCTGTTCTTTCTCCTATCCATTAACTTTTTATGTTTTCTTTACATCTTTTTCCTCCAATATTTAGCTAAAGTATTCCTGTTTTCTCCTTCAGTGAACAAATCCTTCAGTGAGTTCATGATTATATCTACATTTATATTTCTCATTATAGTAACCTAAATTTATTTTATGACCTCTTAGAAGTTTCCTTTTAACAAGATGTTGCCTGTCTAAACCCAAACAAGCATTTCACGCTCTTTATTATTACTCTGTAGTCTTGTGTAGAGCAGTGGTGACCAGAAGTGGTAGCCAGATCAGCATCTTACCTGGAAATATGTTAGGAATTCATATTTTCAGGATCCAAACCATACCTACTGAATCAGAAAATCTGAATGTGTACCCAGAAAGCTGTATTTTAACAGGCCTTCCAGAGTAAAATTTGGGAACATTGAGTATAGAATCTAAAACCATTGTCTTTGAAATCAGGTAGACCTGAATTTGAGTTTAGGCTTTTCAACTTATTTGTATGATCCTAATCTTCTGATTGACCCAGTTTGAATCTTAGTGCCCATCTTTAACCAATCACTGTGGTCAGATAAATGGAGTGACCTGATTGGCCTATCCTTAAACATGAGCCTATTATTGTGGACAAGGAGGTGAGAAAAGCCTATCTTGATCACAAGAAAAAGAAGAGGGCTGGTTTCTTTAAGAGGGAGATGCTGTTCAAAATTTTCTACTCTCCTTACTATTCTCTAGATATCTGTGACCATTCGTAGGTTTGGATCAAAATTAGTTATTTTCAGGAAGCTTTCCTTGGTTAATCCATCCCTCTCTGAACACAATTTACCATATTTGAAAATATAATCTTTATCTTATGTAATTCCTTTGTGGTTATTCCCATGCCAGTTTTATATGATTGATTTCTTGAATCGATTATAAATTCTTCTAGACAGGGACCATAACTTTCTCTTCTGGCCTTTCCTGAGTTTTGTAAAGTGTTCCACATATAGCGCATATTTAATAAACAGGTTTCTATTATTAACCCTGTTCATCTTTTAGATTCTAATCTAAATCACATACACTATTTCAGATATGATTTCACTTCAAATGCTTAACACATTTTCATTATGTTTTGAGGATATGTATCTTAAAACTAAATATTTACTAAGTAATAATTAATATTTTGAATCTTTATGTACACTCCAGTAGATAATATTAAATGAGCTTCCTCTACTTAATTTTTTCAAAAGTTTAAGTTTTTTAATATAAAATTCCCAATAAAATAGTACTTAATAAATTGATAATTTCTTTTTTGAAAAATAGAACTATTATGTGAATTTAGAGAGATACAAATTAACACTTAACTCTTATCTTGATAGTGATAAACGATTGAAATCTTTGGAATAAGATGGTATTAAAAAAAAAAAAAGAAAGAAACGACAGGTCCAAATGAAGTCACTTGTGTTGAGCCCCACATCCAGAAACTAAGACTTAATACCTAAGTAACTAGTTTCAGTTTCTCCCAGGAATGTGACCTTTAACCTGTCAATCTGGAATTACCTGGTGCTACCAGTGATGTAATCTGCTGGATAGACCCTCACCTTTTTTCAAAGATAGGCGACCTTGCCTGAAACAATTCACTCTCTTCCTCTTTTTTTTTGCCTCTTTTCTGCATATAAAAGTCTTCCATTTTATACAGTTCTTCCAAGCTCCTTCGACTTATAATTCACAAATTATTGAATAAAGCCAATTAGATCTTCAAATTTATCCAGTTGAATTTTATTTTTTAACAGTAGTGACACAACCAGTCTGTGATTCAGAATAGAAATGGCAAGTCATACAACCCCAATTATGGCCATTTCTAAAAGATCAGCAATAGCTCCATATTTCCTAATAATAAAGAAATATCATTTCCTGTCTCCTTTCTTTCAATGAAATCACAATATAAACATAGAAGAAAATAGTAAATTTTCATAAGAGTTTACTAAGACAGTAATAAGAGATGTATGCTTTCAAATGTCAGCTATGTAAAATAAGCAGAAACTATATAAAATGTTTTTGAAGTAACTAAGATCCCAGAATCTAAGACATACAAGTTCAAATCTTGATCCTTTGATTCACTGGCTTGTTGTTACTCTCTAAATCTTAATTTGCTCATCTTTAAAAAGGGGTTAAGATGAGGTATTATTCCTAGGAGGTTTAGCATAGTGTTTGGCAACTGACAAGTGCTCAGAAACAGAAGTCATTTATTTTCATCATCATTCCCATCATTTGTATTTCCCTCAGCTCCACCAAAGGCATCACATTAGTCATCTCCTGGGGCACCAGCTTATGCCTGCAGGCAATTCTCCATGGAATGAGGTTTTGGTGTTGGCTGTTCCCCAGATCAGAAGTATCATTCTCTTCTACATTAATGCAAGTACTTCTGAGCACTGGAAATTTACCTTCCTCACTATCCTGATCTTGTACCTAGCTCTAAAAGTAGAATAAGGAACAATCCTTTCAAGGGGAACCACCATTTGAATTTGTCACTACTGCTTTCCTTTGTAATAAAGTAAATGCTTGTTGTTTAAACATGAAAATAGCTTCGAATCCCACCATACCTTTTCCTTCTGTCTCTCATATGGATAAGCTGATAAGAAAGCTTGGGTGCTTCCTTCTTTGGTGCCAGTTTGAAGTTACAACTGTGCAAAAGCTCTGGCCTACATGAACATATGAGACACCTAGGAGACAGACTCAGCATAAGTCATGCCATTTTTATAAAAGTGGGCATTTCATAACACAGTCATGTTACTGCACCCATGTTATTACAACCTTAGCAGAAAAAAACACAAAATACTCCAGATA
The DNA here is from genome assembly GCA_028534135.1 of Potos flavus. Lineage (NCBI taxonomy): Eukaryota > Metazoa > Chordata > Mammalia > Carnivora > Procyonidae > Potos > Potos flavus. The sequence continues at coordinate 50,786,139 of CM052892.1, read as the reverse complement.
TAACAATCCCAGGAAACGTACCCCTACCCTAGATATCTGCTTAACCCTGCATTTTGCTTCTGTACTGCGCTTGGCAATTTTTAGGAACTGGAAACAGGATGTGGTTTATGCCTTTATAAGCTTACCCCTGAGCTCATTCGGGGCTGTGAGATTTTGGAGTGCTTGAGCCCCCTCACAGCTGCCAGCTTTTTAATAAAGACTCCTCAAATTTGGCCTAATAAATGTGGTGTCCATCTGTATGATTCGCTGCTCTAGATATAACACATAGCCCCTCTTATCTTGGTTCCACCTTCTAGCCACAATAAAATCCTATGGCAGTTGCCCCACGCCACTCTCTCAAGCCATTTTCAGACCTGCTTTGGAGCCTGCCCTGCTTTTTCCAAAAAGGCTCATTATGTGATTCATAATGATTTTCATCACTTCTTGGAGTGTGTGGCATCATCAGTCTTGACATTCAACCGAATTTTGCATGAAAAGTTTATCTCACCTCTGTGGAGTTTTCTCAACAATGGCCTTCATCATTGTATGTCAATTAAGCAGCAATCACTTTTCTCCCTCTCTGGAACTCTTCTTCAGGTTCACACATACTAATTCAGTGTAGTTTAGCAAACCAAGTGAAAATTATATATTATTCTTTTAAATTGTACTCAATGCAAAGTCAGTATTTCTGGGTTATCACTCCCAAATCTATTAACCACTCAATTAGTTTGAACGTGCTTGCAAAAACACCTGCCATTAGTCTGAATCTTGTATGAAGAGGGGAATGTTAAGTTATCTTTTATTATTCCTTTTCCTATGAATACTAAGTTCTAGTTTTAGAATTTTTATCAATATTCCTACAAATAGACCATTTTTTTCTTGATTCTTTTCATCCATTAGTAAATAGTCATTTTATATTTTTACTTTGATTAATAGTTTACAAAGGCTTTCATTACTATTTTTACACCTCAAAAACAACTCTGGAATATTATCTTGGTCAATAGCTTCTGTGGCTGGTCCTAAGCTCTTTAATGCTATAATAATATTTTCTACTCTTTGAAGTGTTTGTGGATAAACTTGAATGGCTTTGTCCCAAATATACAGGCAGTGCCTTTTAACTAAATGAGAACTTACCTATTTAATTTTCTTTATTCTTTTGATGTAGGAAGAAAATATCAATGTTCAAGGAAAACTGGGAGTATAGGGGGGGGGTACTTTTAACAATGTCCAGAGTAGATTTTTGTTTGTTTTTTTGTCTGGGGACAGTCCTTTGTTGCAAGCCTTTGTGGGTATTAGAGGGTATGGAGGCAAAGGACTAATGTCAAGTATGAGCAAGTCCCTACCTCCAACGTCCTCATGCTCTGAACTTGTCATGAGGCTAAAGATTCAGACTTAATTCAGTTGTATTACAGTAAGAAAATAAAAATAAAATTAACCCCTGGATGTTAAAAGTTTTACAGGATGTTCCACATACACTTGGTTAAGCTGTTTTATATATATCTGCTAAAAATATATATTTTTTTAACTATACTACTCTCAAGATTGAGGTTGAAAGAGTTGGCTTTGTTTATAAGTAATATGAAGTGGTGTGTAGACTCAAACTATAACTTAATGGATGTTTTTCACTTCACAAAACCACTATGCAGTTTGGCACAATTTAAAATGGCTGGCAGGCTCCACTTAGCAGAGGCCAAGGAATGAAATACCAGGGTGTTGCAGGTCAGTGCACTGGCAGAGGTGTATGGGAAAGCTTGCCTGGCTCTGGTTCCTGCAATCACTCACTCATTTCATGAGCAATAAAATAGAACTAAGTAAAAAAAGAAACCATTAAATATTAATGTGCAGTACACACTGACCCAAGGATGGTAGAGATAGTATTTTACATATTCTTCCTTTACTTATATTATTTATGTCATGGAAGAAGACCTAACCTTTTAAGAGTTAGGAAATATATTTATTCTTTAAATGCTGATATGAGAAAAAAATTATAACATCATTCTAAGCTATCAGTTATAAAAGAACAGGCCAACCCAAAGGTAAGAAGTCAGTTCCTGTCATTTCCACAAAAAATATCTTATCCAATTGATATAACTCATTTTTAAAATGTTAGCAATTTTCAGTACTGCATGGCCACAAGAGATTTTTATGTATATTATCTCATTCAATCCTAAGGGATTAAAAAAGGACTGAAAGGATTACGTGTGTCAATTTTTTTTTTTTTTTTTTAGGATTTGATTTATTTATTTGAGAAAGAGAGAGTGAGAGGGAGACAGCATGTGAAAGCATGACCAGAGGGGAGGCGCAGAGAGAGAAGCAGACTCCTTGCTGAGCAGGAAGCCTAAGGCAAGGCTTGATCCCAGGACCCTGAGATCATGACCTCAGTGGAACGCAGCCCCTTAACTAAGCCACCCAGGTGCCCCTACATGTGTCAAATTCTTAAAGGAAATACAGTTTAATGAATGACTGTTGCTTATTAAAGTAGTAAAATCATGGATCTATGTTGTAAGTGTTTCTTCTGATTCTTATCTTTTTATGTATTTTCATACAACATATAAATAATGAATTGTGTCAATAAAACAAGAGTTTAAAATACCATTGCTAAACTTTAAATTGATATCTCAGTAATTCTTCATATTTATTTACTGCCTTGATGACTAAAATCTTGTACGAATAAATAAATCATCACAGATAAAAAGGACAATACTATGTCTAATACATTAATCAGGGGATTCTATGGTCATTTAGCTTCTATAAAATATAATCATATAAGGAGATATTTATCATAAATAGCCTATCACATATAACTGAAGACCCTTCCAAATGAATAAAATATAAGTAATCAAAATATACCAGTAAAAATGTAAGACATTTTACAACTTTGTTTTATTTTATATTTTCCCCTGTGCAGATCAAACTGAAGTTATATTAATTGACATGATTATTATGTTGTTTAGCTTTTATTCTGATATGTTCCAACATTTTCTCTAAACATACCAATTGAGAATTAATGACCAATTACTTCTTAAATGAGAAGTCTTACACATAGCATTTTGTAAGTCCTTCCCATTTTGAAAGATCAATAAAAATACTTTTGATATTATAAATTTGATCAAATTTTACTTGTAGTTGTAATGACAAATTTTACTTAATAAACACAGCTGCTTTGTACTAAGAATAGCTTCCTCCTGCCAGTCCTGGGTAATTCTGCATCAGCTCATGCTGTATTATAAAACAGCATAAATTTTTTATTAGTTCACTGAAAGGATTTGAAATATGGTCTTCTACTTACTCTCCAGTCATTGCTGGCCTTTAATTGCTATGTAAGGATTTAAAGAAAAGTAACAACATAAGTATAAAATATTTTAGTTAATGTTAATTAACTAATTTAGTTAAAATTAATTTTAGTTAATGCTATATTAAAATCTTTTCATTCTCAACTAAGTCCTTTATTACTTCCTATAGTTATATATGAATTTTTGCTGAGTTTTTGAAACATGCTAATATCATAATTTTACTATTTAAATACCTGGAAATGTTGCCTAGATTCAGTTAATTAAGACGATTTCAATGTACAAGCATTCTTTATTCATCTTTTGTTAGAGATATAATTAGCATTAATTATTTGCCTTTATAACATGTATTTTTATAATGAAATATTACAACATGATTATTTGGCATACATTTTCATTTTTACATAGTAAAATGAAAGATATAAAGTTAAAAATCGGTTTGTCTATCACCACATTTAGGTAATGTATCTAAAGATCTACTATTATGTAATTTATTTATGGAATTGGACTTGGGAAAGACCCCTGATGACCACCTAATCAATCTACCAAATTTTCTAGCTGATTAAAGTACTTTCCAGAGTTGAAAAATTTGGTCACAGATTCTGTGTGTGAGAAAAGACTAGAATCCTGATTTCCTTAACTCTAGAATTTTGAGAAGTTAAAAATAATATTTCTATGACCACACGTATGTTCCTCATCTGTGCATTATATGGGAAAATAAGTTCAGATATTACTTTATCTAAAACAACTATGCTTAAGCACAAGATGCACTAGATTCTTACAAAACAGGAGATCAGAACTCCACTGAGTTCTAAGTTTTAGCAAAATAACCTTCCAGGACATGGGAAAGGCTGGTTCTGGGGCCAAGAGCTGCTAATGTATTGCTGCCAAACAGTCTTGCTCTGTTAGCATAAATGATGGTTGTATAACAACTACGATGTAACATCTCAACAGAAATATTTGGTAGCCTTTGAACTATAGCTCAGAGGTATGTTCAGGCTCTAACCTTTGGGAGAATCAACCTGTGTTAGGAAAGAGCCAAAATGGTGTCTGACTAAAGGTGCAGGGAGGGTGTCAATATAAAGTTCTATCCCGTGAATGCATGACTCAAGATCTGACCATTATTTCCATCACATTTCTCAAACTTCTTTCTCTAAGCGCATTTCATCATAGTCTTAATAACTTTAGAAAACAAACAAGGGGTGTCTGCTGGCCCAGCTGGTAGAGCACACAACTCTTGATCTCAGGGTTGTGAATTCAAGGCCCACATTAGGCATGGAGCCCACTTAAAAAAAAAATTTAAAAAAATATTTATTTATTTATTCTTTATAAGGAACTATAATTACTTCCTCACTTTATAAGTATGCTTTTTCTAAATATTTATGTATCTTTATATGTATACAAGATAAAACTGAGATAAACATGTCTTTAGCATATCATAAACTTATCCTTAAAATATTATTATATATATTGTCCCTGGAAATATGATGCTGAAAATCAAATTGTGACAGGGATAGAGTTTCATAATGGTCTAAAATATGTTATGCTTTTAGAAAAGATTTGTATAAATGAGAAAACAAAAAATATCACCTAAACAGAAACAAAAATGATAAGAGCTTACCAGTATACTAACATAATAAAATTTCTTTTCAGTTTTTTGATCATCTACTTAAAAATAATTTCTAAATAATGATGTGGCTTCAATACATCTAAATAATAGAATAAAGCAATATGTCTTTAGTGACTTGCGCTACATTTGATGTAAAGAGAATTATCACCCATCATTTGGTAAATAGCAACCAGTATTAAAAGTTCTAGGACTAGAACCACTTTCCACATCTGAATAACCATCAGGTCAGACACCCGTTTTAAAAGATTCATCAATACCAGAGGTGTAGTCTGACAGCCTCTGCTTTTTGAAAAGCATATTTTCTTCCTACTGACTCTAACACAGCTTGGATATAGGAAGTAACAGCCAATATCTTGCCACTTTAGAGCTTATAAGTAAAATCTAAACTTTCTACATTTCAAACACAAAATATTTTTTAAATTTTTTGTATATTACTTTATAAAAGAAAAAATATAGGAAACTGTTCTTCAGATATATAATCATATTTCAGAACTCAAATTCTGTCCTGTATCTACCTAAGAAACAAAACATATAAACAAACCAAATAATATGCTTTTTTTTCTGGTTCAGGGAATGACTGCATCTCTCTTTTCTTTACCTTTTATAAAGTTTAAATCTTGGACAAGTAAAAAAGGAGATATGTTAAGAAACTGAACTGCAGTAGGGGCATAGTTTACTGTCTTATTTTAAATATGGACAGAATTCTAGGACAATTAGGCAGAGGGATCTCCCACATCAGAGTGGTTTCCATAGATCCCCTCCTCATACACAGCCTGCATATGGTACTTGACCAGGTGCTGAATGCCAAGAAATATCTCAAGAACTTCAGTCTGATAAGCCCCGATTGATGGATAAAGGGTGGGGAGAGGGATTTCTCCCCCTGCCTGCTTGTAGCCCACTATGAAGATAAAAAGTATGGAGTGTATTATTTGATTACACAGTTTTCAAGCCCTCGTGGTCATTTCTTTTAGATATTTTTAACATGATTCTTCGAAGGGCTATTTACACTATGTACATAGGCCTTAATAAAATCTGGTTTATGGCCAATAAGTTCAGCTGGTTATAGCACAGAGCTTATAAAACTAAAATTTATTTTAATCTCTGGTTTGTTTATTTATTTTGATACAGATACAATTGCTCTTCCCTTCAAGGGATACAAATTTTAATTGGCAAATTATTAAAAAATAAGTTATAAACTATGTACAGACCAAGAGGGATTTGCACAGGTTAGTGTAAATAGATCACTGAATATATCAAAATAAATGAAGAATAAGTCCATTTAGCAGTCACCTTTTCCAAAAGGTCTTTCTGACCTCCAACCTGAGCAAAGTTGTCTTTCATTGTTTAACAGTAGAATTACTTGCATTTATTTCATTCCCTCTATTATATTTAATTTATGCTTATATGTGAGTTTCTCTAATTAGTGCCATTATTCCATGGGACACTAGTCAGAACAGAAACTCTTTGGAAATGGATTCCCTGATCAAAGTAGTTTGAAACACTGTCCTACAATTCCCTCTTAAAAAATAAAAATGCATCTTAGCATATTAGAATATCTAAGAAGTCATGCAAATAAAAAATTATTTTTTAACACAGCATATTTTGATTAACTCTGATGTTGCTACAGACACTACCATAATTTGCTTTATCATGATAATAACTACCAATAGCTCTTAGGACCAATGTTTCTATATCAGAGGATAGTTTGGTCCATGAGTAAATGAAAACACAGACATATAAGCAAATTATATGCACACATATTTATTTTTCAATGTAACAAAAATTCTGGAAAGAAGTATTCTTGGTTTTGGATCAGTGGTTCACATATACTAAAGCTTTTATATTTGACTTTCTCTTAATTTTTTCCTCATTTTCATGATGAAAGGAGTATCTTTAGCTGTCATGTCACTTTCTTGTGCAAAAGAGAAGGAAATGAAAAGGAAGAAACAAAACTTTCTCAGAAATTTCAGCAAATTATAGTTTGTTGCTCGTTGACCAGACCTGAGTCACATGAACATTCTTACTACAAAGAGGTTTGAGAAATAGATATTTTAATTGGGAACATTGATATGCAGAACAAACTGGTATTTGTTAGTAAAAAATAAGGTAGTAATGGATATTGAGCAACTAATACTATCTGTCACAATTCTCTGGATCAAAATTTAGGAAGAATTACATGCATCTCTGATTCATTTGTATCAAACATTGCTTCCTTGCTGATGAAACCCAGTGAACAAGATATAATAGTAGCCAATAAATATACTAAACTGAGCCCTAAAGGAAGAATTCTAGTAACACTTTTAAATATGGTATGCGAGAGGTATATGCGGATAACTTAATGTTTTGTACACTGTACAAAAGCTTCAGGGCCAATACTGCAACACAGAGAAAGATAAAGTCCCTCATTACAACTATCTAACTTGTAATATTAAGGCTGTTAACCACAGATCTAGAAGCAAAATTTGGCCATGTGAGTTTACCACTCTTCAGGTAAGAGTTTCTGAATCATCTGAGAGACAGGGTAAGCTGTCAATGGAGGCAGATCACCTGCTTTAGATTTCATTGAGCCTCATCAAAATTTCAATATAATAGTCCTACAGGTAATATGAAGCCTTCTCAAATACAGTCTAAAAAAATCAACTTTCTTATTTCTTTTTTTTTTTAAAGATTTTATTTATTTATTTGACAGAGAGAGCACAAGTAGGCAGAGCGGCAGGCAGAGAGAGAGGGAGAAGCAGACTCATCACCGAGCGGGGAGCCCAATGCAGGACTCAATCCCAGGATCCTGGGATCATGACCTGAACCGAAGGCAGCCGCTTAACTGACTGAGCCACCCAGGCGTTCCTCAACTTTCTTATTTCAAATCAGTTTATAACATACATCAGTGTCAGTAGAAGAGTTGAGGCTGGAGTTGATGGTAAATTATGTCGTTTCCACTGGAAACAGTTTCTCATTTATGGCTTCACAATTTGGTATTAGGTGTGATTGATTTATAGCATGTAGTTTTGATTAATGATTGTTACCGTTACTACATTTTTTAAATCACCTCTGGATATGGTGCAAAATCCCATTTCCAGAAATGCAAAAATTTTAGCACCAGACCCTGGGCTAGAGACATAAAGATACTACCATGTTCTGGGGTCTCCCAGAAAACAAAACAAAACAAAACAAAACAAAAACAACCATTTCTAGTACCTTTTCAAATGCTATAGTATTGTATAATACCAACTTTTCTTTAGAGCAACTTTGAGTAGAAAGCTAAAAAATAACTTATCCCCTCTTACCTGACACATTTACTGCAAATGATAAATGCACATACTAATAACATATTTTTGATGCGTGTCTCTTTCTAGTATATGTTCTAATAAGCAGTATTTTGTAACATCAAGACTTTTTGTCAAATAAGTATATTAACCAACATTTGTGGATTTATCAAATTTAAAAATATAGAAGAGGAAGAAGATGCAAGGTAATAGCAGGAAGAATAATGACAGATTGTTTTATTATTTTATCAAGAGATGAATAGTTGCAATATAGTTTTTATCCCTTAGTACCATCTGAGAAACAATATGCTGTTTGGTCGTGATAGTGTTTTAATGAGACGTAGTTACATGTTAGTTCTAGTAATTAGTTCTAGTAGTTAGTTCTAGTAATGGATTTCTCCAAGACTATAATCAATCAAGACTATAATCAAGACTTTATCATGAAATAAAGATATATTTACAACCATGATAATTCAGATTAATCTGAAGGGATACTGAGGGAGAGGAAAGGCAGAGCCCTAGTGGCAGCTGTGGATGGCAAAACATTTTATTAGCCTTCTCAGTGCTCTCAGACAATGAACTTCAACACTTGCAAAGTTTGTAAAAAGAAGTAAAACAAAATTTAAATTAGAATAGTTAACCATGTGTAATGTTAGGCACAAGCCTGGGAGGTGACAGAAACTCATACATTAAATGACTGAAGCAATATGTAGAATGGAACTGAAGCACACATATAAAATGGGGTCCACCTTTTTTTTTAAATTTTTTTTAAATTTAAAGACTCTTTTATTCTCTATACAGAAATTGTTGTTTTTTCTCCTCCTAAGAATAAAAAGACCTTTGTTATAAATCATACACAGAAGTAGATACTCTCTGCCACACAGCTATTAAATGGAGAAATGTACATTTTCTACTTCATCTATCAGGCCTACCGATGTATTTTCATATATGGTATCAATCACTATAGGAGCTTAAGTACTTGAAAATGGGAACCCATGGGGCTCAGCTACCACCAATGAGGGCTCAGCTGTTCTGTGAAAGCCATGAATAGTGAAACATCTGAAAGACCTAAAAATACAGCTTAGAGTCTCATCATAAGCCATTGACCATGTGGTATCCCTGGCTCCAGGCATCACACAGAGGATTTGAATAACTTGTGCAAAATCTGAAGACAAAGATAAAAGTGGTGGCACTGAGATTCTCACTAGTGAGTCCCAAAATATGAATAAAATGAGGCATCTTTGCCACCAGATTAACTTTGAGCAACATCTGTAGGATGCTGGGAGATATGCACACTCCAGGAGAACTGCCAATGTCACAGACAAAAGGTTTCAGCATAATTATAGAGTCTCCATGGGGGAGAGAAGCACAATATGTCACTGGAGTAATGCAAATGATCTTTAGGACACTGTTAATGTGCATTAAATTTTGGGTAGCAACCAAGTATGAACACATAACCAATAAATCACACAGGAAAGTAAGAGAAAAAATGTGCATGTGTCTGCTTCTGAACATTTCCCACAAGTATCCTTGCATATGACACAATAATGGCAAATTTAAATGTCATGGTTTTGTTCAATTTAGAAAGATAAAAGAATTTATTAATTAAATCAATACATAGCCATTTGGTCTTATCAATATATGCTCTATATAGCGCTCAGAATTACAGAACAGCAGCACTGTACAGCACATAAAAACGGTCTCTCTCCTGAAGTTCCTAATTCTAAACCACAGATACTTATTAATAGAAAGGATTTTGTAATAGTAGTTGAACATTTGCTTTGTTGTGTCAGGTAACTCTGGTGGGCTTCCACATAAGGAACTAACCTCTCATGTCTGGGTAGGCTCTAGTTTCAGGAATTCTCTCATGAAGTCTTAGATTTTAGCTAAAGGGAAAGGGTTGGAAGGAGAGAGCTAGGAAAATGGGAAGGGATTTTAGCCTGTGTTTAGTCCACCCTTACCCTCTCTTTCCCCAAAAGATTAAGGACCTATGAGAAGAAGGTGACACAACTGATTCCAGCAGAGATTAGGTTCACGTTGGAGCATGAAGCCAGATAACAAAATCTGACTAAGAATTACAGACGAATTAGCCAGAGATCATTAGGTAGACTTAGCCCTCTGGGGGCCATTATTCATCAGTTTATGTCTGTTACAGAGAATTATCTCTCTGCCTTAAAGAGAGTGTGAATTCTTAGATCTAGAGAGAGCCATCTTTAACTTTATGTTCTCTGTGTTCTCCTAGAAACTACTCAATAACTCCTGGGAGTTTTCCACTACACTTAGGGAAAACAATAGACTAGTTAAAAAAATAATAATAATTTAACTTACAAAACTATAAGGATAAAAGGACAAAGAAGAGATAATGGCTCATTAGAACAGTCTCCTGCTCCATTTTAAATTCCCTGTTGTTCTTTAAGACTCTTTTCTCCAATTTATCAAGTCACCTGCTCTCATGTTCCCTTTAATCCTAGTGCCTTAGGTGTTTCTAAGAATTCCATCCCTTTGGAGGGATTGATGAGGATGGATAGGTGGGATTCCATAGGTAAGACTCCTGAACAATGAAATCAAAGCACATCACACATGAAAGAAAACTAACTCTAGGGATTGTCTCATTATAAATGCACATGCAAAGTTGCTTCTCACTATAACCACTGCTAATCAATTTCCCTGGAATATTCACTAGAGTTTTCTATTCCAAACATTCTTCATTACCCATAAATTCCCATTTGCTAAACTGTTTACTGAGAAAATAAAGTACCATCCTAATTTGGATTTCTTAAATGAGCGCCCGACATGAAGATTTGAGTGTGGTTAGATAATTTTCGTGTTAATGATAGCAAGCAGAAGTATAAAAGTAGGGAAGGTGATAGCAAATAAAGTGTGCCTCATTGAGCTGGTTGCTGATTTGGGCAACTGGAAATCAATCTCTTTGGAGATTTGTAAAGGCCCTCTGAGGAGTTTTGTAGAACCCATCTCAGAATGGTCACACTTAAAGAAAGAAAGGGAGCCTGGTGTAATTATCTATAGGCCTTTCCCCCTCACTGGTTGAAGATGGTCTTTGGGAGCATTAACTTCCATCCTCACTCACATACACACGTACCTAGATAAGTAGTGTGGGAAACATCTTATTTGTCATGGCTTGCCTATCTCAACTCCATACAGCAGTCATAGGGTTCAACTTCTTAATCTCCTAGTCCCATGTATATTCCCATCCCAAATATAACTGACTAAAAGCTATGATGATCATTACTGGCTGAAACCTCTCCACATTCCTTTGAACTCTACTAAGCCTTACTCTGAAATGGCATTATGCTGCCTCACTTAAACTGACTCTTTTCTCAAGATATTATTTTTTCTCCAATGTATCTTCTCTGGACAAATCATTTGATAATCTTATGGACCTTTAGTTTCTTCATCAGGAAAAAAAAAGATGATTGAATCTATATATAATTTCCAGTGTCATTTCCAATGATAAACTTCTAAATTTTATCTCTGAAGTGTTTGAAGACAGTGTTTTCCCAGGATAATATATTACTTGACAGTTGCTATTAATAGGATTATACATTTCTAAAGACTACAACATCTACCATTGATAAAATAATGTGTTAAAGTGGTTATTAAATTACCACTTATTCTGATTGGCCTAAATTATGAAAGTGATATGACCTCTTTGTCTGGTTCAACAATAGTCTACAAAAGGTCAGTCAAAAGCCCTTTAAGCTATAGCAAAAAAACCTTTCCCACCTGCAAACTTAATGTCCAAAGACTCCTGATTTCAAGTCATAATATTTTGTCCAATTTTATATTGGTAAAACCTAAGCCAAACATATTGTTAAAATAAGGTTCTGTAGTGTTTCCAGTGGGGGATAAAAGAGACAAACTTGTCAGTGATGTATAGGAAATAAAATTAGTAAAACATTTTACCATGTAAACCAGGAATGATTTATCCTACTTTCAATTGTATCAATAGGCAGGGAAATGTTAACTATTATACAATAGCAGCTAGTCATCAGATGTGTTTGAAACTTGATTGGGGATGCTCCTTCGCAGTTCCGGGCTGAAATCCAAGCTATTTGGAGGAATTTGGGTTTTGCAGCCTTAGCATCCCTTTCACAAAAAATACATACAATCAAATAAGATTAGAGTAACCTACTCTCTTGCAAAAGGAAAGAATACCCATTATTATAATTAGTGGCCTTTAAAAAGTATGATTTTCTTAATACAAAAATATTTTTATTCATTGATAACAAATGAGCTGTAATATTTGTAATACTCATAATCAAAGGCATTTGAAATAAAAGTTTTATAGATAAATACTAGAAAGAAACATAAACTCAAGCATTAAGAAAAAGTGGATATAAGAAACCAGAGATCTATAGCTTTCCTTCACTAAAAAGACATTGTGAAGAAGTATGAATACTAAGAAAACATCAAATTATAAAATGAAATAAAATGGACATAGAAAGGAAGAAAAAGAGCAAAGAATGTGGAGAATAGGGAAAAAAATTTGCTAGTGAAACAACAGTGTAATAGCATTATTGGTGGGAATCACGTTAGTTATAAACTTTTGGAATCCAACATTTGGAAGTACAAAATAATCTTAAAAATATAAATAGCCTTTGCAACTGTTTTTCACACTTCTGAGACCCTTTCCTAAAAAGGTATCTGAAACCTGAAATAATATTTGCAACTGAAGATGGTTGCAAAAAAAGAGTATTTTTTGGTAGCAAAAAATTAAGACTGAGCTAAATGTCAAACATTAGGGAAATTACTAAGTAAATTACTTCATATCTATAAAATGACCAACCAAAATGTTAGGTAAAAATTAAACAGAATTCAAAATTCTCTATGGAATATGATCTTAATAGAGTAGAAAATATTTAGGAAAAACACATGGAAGTGTTTTATGGAAGGAGATATACTAAAACTTGTTACAAAAGTGAAAATTATAGGGGCACCTGGGTGGCCCAGTCGGTTAAGCACCTGCCTTCAGCTCAGGTCATGTTCCCAGGGTTCTGGGGTCTGAGCCCTGCATCAGGTTACCTGCTCAGTGAGGAACCTACTTCTCCCTCTCCCTCTGTCTGCTGCTTCTCCTACTTGTACTCTTTCTCTCTGCCAAATAAATAAAATCTTTAAAAAAATTAACAAAATGTGAATATTATAAAGAAGGTGCATTTTTCCCCATCACCCTGTGTAGTTTTATGCACAGTCTATATTTCTACAGTGAACATATATTACTTAAACGCCCATTTAAAATGGTAAGAAAAATACAGACAATTTGTTTCATATAATGATACTTTCTAATTAGGAAAGGCCCAAAAAGTTAACAAGTTCTGACTAATTCTTCATTAATGCTTATTGATTTTAACAATGCCCTTGAATCGTACTAGCTCTATGAAAAACAGAACTTTAATATGCTCCATAAACACAAATAAAAATCTATTGTCTCTTTTCTTAAAAAGTCTTCATGATTTCAGATTACTAAAAATATTCAACATGAATTACAGATCTCATTAGACCATTTAATATAGTCCATTTAAGGAAAAATAAGGACATTTTCACTGTCAAATTAATGTATTTCCATAAATTTTCTTCCATTTTAAAATTTCATAGAAATTTTATAAGCTCATAGAAATGACTGTCAAATAAACCACATTTTGGCAACATATGTGGGCAGATAAATGGCTATCCGGTTAGAATAAAAGTGTAAGTTAGTTATGTTTTAGAATTGTACTGCAGCAAGATGGATTGATATAAATAGTAAAAATAGATCAACTAATTTGAAACAACAGAACAAGCAATTTGCCATTAAATATAGTCAACAAAAGTGAAAAACTGCTAATTTGGTTAGAAACGTTGAAAAAATAATATGCAGGAAATGGAAAAGTACAGCTAGCATTCCTGTAAAATAGTGGGCATCTTATAAAATTGAGGATGTATTGGAAGGTGCTATTCCTGAATGGTTATAATAGAAACAAAAACCTTTGGTCCTAATTATAGCTTTTGTGCTGTGCCAATTACCTGGAGTTTGAGTGCTGGTTTTATTTTTTCATTACTTTTAAGTGAGTAATAATACTAACGTTGTAATACAGTCACAATTTTCATAGTAGAAAGTGTCATGACTCATGAACAACAGGCTAGATTACTTTTACTTCAGTTTCACAAGCAACTGGAATCACACCATAGCTTTCGTTATCAAGGGTTATTTGACTGAAGGAAATGGCAACCCAGTCAAACTAGCAGTGGTAGTAACAGGATCATACTAGGGAAACAGAAGACACTTGGGACTGAAAGTTCATGAAAATTGTCATCAAATTTCTCTCATTTAAAAGAATATCCTGAAAAATAAATAAATAAATAAATAAATAAATAAATAAATAAATAAAAGAATATCCTGGGGGCCCCTGGGTGGCTCAGTAGGCTAAGCATCTGCCTTTGGCTTAGGTCATGACCTCAGGGTCCTGGATCAAGCTGAGTAGGTTTCCCTGCTTAGCAGGGAGTTTCCTTCTTCCTTTCCCCTTCTGCTATCCCTCAGCCCAGCTTGTGTTCTCTCACTCTCTCTGTCTCAAGCAAATAAAATATATATATATTTTAAAAAAGGATATCTCATCCTTTAAAAGTATGGAAAAAAAATGGTAACCTGACATAGTATTAACTGTTAAAAGACTTAACAGAGAATGAACACTTATTTCCCATACAGCATATTCTCTCTCCTCCCTTTCCTCCATCTTTCTTACATTCTCTCCCCCTCTCCCTCCCTTCTTCTCTTATTGCTATCTCTGGTTTTGCTGGACTCCACAACCTATGGCTGACATGATGTTTTAGATCCAGCTTTCCCATAAAGTTTTATCCACAGAGCTTTGAATACTGCTCTCATTATCCCCAAATCTCCCAACCTTCCAGCTTCATGGTTTAGAACCTTTAAATATATTCCTGTGTTTCTGGTTCAAACATTCCTGGTTCCTCAAGGGAGAAATCTGATTGGCTCTGCTTGGATTAGCTGTTCAGCCCTGGATTTGTCACCTGAGGTCACATCTGGAATTACTTCACACAAACACAGGCAGCTGCATCAGCTCCTTCAGGAAGGGGTGTAGAGGTCCTTGCCATAGAAAGGGCATCAAGATTGAGATACGAGTACTTCAAACTTCTTTATTATGCAGCATATGTATTTATGCCACATTTGGAGAAGAATGTAAGTGTTTTACAGAAAAACATCAGGGCTGGCTTCATGAGCTTGTGACCTGTACACTTGCACAGGGTCCTGCACCGAGAAGGCCCTATGTTTTGTTTAATGCTCTTTTGTGGCCTTGTCGAAATTCTTAATAATATTTGAATGAATGTCCTCTGCGCTTTCATTTCACATTGAGCCCTGCAAAATCTGTAGTTTGATCTGACCACAGTCCTTGCTCCTGAGATATTTAAGATCCTCTACTGGATAAGGCTAATCTGCTAAAAGTATGCCCTTTTTGTCTCTTTCCAATTCAGCGCACTAAAAACAGAGTAAAATTGGTCACTAACATTCTAAAATAGTAACCTAAGACTATGCTAATATGCTTAATATAATAGAATGAAGTATCACCATTTATCTTATTTTATATTAAAATTCAATCATCTTTGATATAAATCAATTTAGATGGGATATTAATTAGAAGTAGATGATAGAAGAAAAAATAATAAAACTTTCACAGTCCAGGTAAAAGTAATTTGACTTTAAGAGTCTTCATACTGTTCTTGAATCCCTAGTGCTTAGCAATCCTCCAAGGAGATATAATAAAAATATACCTTTATGTACATTTCACTGCCTTCTCTCAACCTTTTTGACATTTCTATCCACCCTCTCCAGCCTGAGAATATAGTGGGTGCAGCTGCTTACAGCTATGTGGCCAAGGGTAAGTTACTAAGCAATTCTGAGGCTTGATTTTTATCATCTGTAAATCGTGAAAAATAATAGTAACAAGCCACAAAGTCATGCTGTGGAGATTACGGAAGAAAATGCACATAATCATTCAGCACAGTACTTAATATTAAATAAGAATTCAAAAACTCTTCACCTGTATTTCATTATAACATTTACCATGATGTGTTATAATTTATGTGACTTGTTTGTCTACCCACCATACCGCTTACTAGGTCCTTGCTAAAAGGAACCACTTTTCCAGGCTATATTTGTATCATTAGTGCTAAATACAATGACCAGCACATAGTACAACCTTTCTGAGTGTTTAAAGAATGGATGGATGAATGGATTCATTTAATGAGAATTTTGGAAGGTGGTGATAAACTTGTAAAGACCATATTCCTTCCTTTACTAAAATCCAGAGCAAGATATTTACTTAAGAACATTACAACCACCATCAAAACAATATGGCTTTGGAATTATAACCCTTTATTTTCACATCTTCTTTGGACTAATATCTTTAAAGGTATGTATATAGAAAGTGCTTGATAATGTTTCTTCAAAATTGTGAAAAATCCTATTTCCTTTTTATATATTGTGACAAGGAGATTTCATTCCACAGACTCAGAAGCAAAGTTTAGTAAGAATCAACTTCATCAGGGTAAAAACAAAATACGGGGTAAATACGGGGGTTAGAAAATACAAAAAAAAAAAAAAAAAAAAAAGAACTTCCATGCTCCTTCTGGAGAGGAATGTTTCTTAATATTTCTGTGAATCCTTTAAGGATATGATAGAAAAACTTACCTTAAGAAAATTTCATATGCACACATATTATAGTACTCACATGTAGGAGATCCACTGGTCTTTTCAAATCCATTCCTGCACATTCAAATGTGTACAGGCCTGCAATATCCACCAGCTCTTTTGTTAGCCACTAACCAAATGTGGTTATTTATTAATTTTTTATTAAGCTCAATTAGCCAACAGATAGTACATCATTAGTGTTTGATACAGTGTTCAAAATTAAATTTAACTAAAATTAAAATTCAGTTCCTAAGTATCGCCAGCCAAGTTCCAAGTATTCAATAGTCACATAGCTATTTTAATTAAGTTTAAATCAACTAAAATTAAATATTCAGTTTCACTGTCACACTAGCCACACTTCAGGTATTCAATACCTATGTGAGGCCAGTGGCTACCATACTGAACAGTGAAAATATCAGATATGTCCATCATTTCAGAAAGTCCTATTGCACAGCACTGACACTGACCCAGCAGAATTCTTGTCCTAGTGGAAAGAGTGTGACCTTGGCACATGTAGTGTACATGCATGAGGGAAGACTGCTTTCAGAGAAAGCCTAAATGTATTTCCTAGTAAGCATAAAGTTGACTTTAAAATTTTTCCCAATTACTAATTCAATAGATATGTAAACTTTGTTAAAAAACAAAAATGAGAACCAGTAGCAGCTTGATATTATAGAATGTCTAGATTTTGGGCTTACCAGGGTTGAAGTCAGCTTTTCTATTTTAAGTTGCTGGCAATATTTGGCAAATTAATGACTTTCTCATATGTAAAGTGGTGATAGTAACACCTATCTATTAGGGTAGTTTCATAAATTAGAAACAAAAGACCTGAAGTGCTAATGTAATACATTTGAGATACAGTGGTAAATATAGTTAACACTTTTGTCCAGAAGAGCCTTAGATTCCATCTAGTCTATCCAATTAACTTCAATTATAAACACTGGAGAATATGTGTGGTCTTCCAGCACTGTACCTCATTTATAATTAACATGATTATCTGCACCTATGATCTTTATAGTCCCATTTCCTAGAATACTACATAGTACACAACAGTCATTCAATAAATATCTGTTGAATGAATATGTGCCCAATGCTACAGATTGAGTTAGATGCAGACCAAAGAATGTATCCCAGGACTCCTGAAACTGTGTGATTGAGTGCAGAGAGCAATGGATAGAGAAAAGAAAAAATAAATAAAATATAGTTTTACTTTTTGTTTCGTGACCTTAAGCAATCATCTTCCTGTCCTCAGTATTCTCCTCCATGGAATAACAGAATCCATAAACTCTTCTCCAACTGATTCTCTGGATTGCCGCTTTAAAGTGCCTTCCATTTATAAAACATTACACCATGTCCCATAGGACACACAGTGATAAAGGCCTCCGACATATCAAAAACCATATTTTAAATATTTCAGAGGTCAACTGATGACACAGAATGCCTCAATTTTACTATTTTTATTTATTTTTGTTTGACGGAACAGTGAAGGTTATACTTACATTTAAAGTTAAATGGAAAGAAAGACGAATACTTGAAAAACGTGAACTAATAACATTAATAAAGAAGTCACACATACTTTATTATCTCTTCTTTATTTCTAAAGACTTAATTTTTTAGATCAGCTTTAGGTTTACAATAAAATTGTGAGTAAAGTACACAGATTTCCCCTAAACCCCTGTTCCTGCACACACATAGTTTCCACTAAGGATGAACCTACTTTGATACATCATAATCACTGAAAGTCCACAGATTATCAGAGGGTTCACTCAGTGTTGTACATTCAGTGGTTTTGGACAAATGTATAATGACATATATCCATCATTATAATATCATAGAGAGTATTTTCACTGCCCTAAAACTCTTTTCTGCCCCACCTACCCATCTCTTCCACCCAAACCCCCAGCAATCACTGATCTTTTTTGTTGTTTTCATATTTTGGCCTTTATCAAATGTCATATAATTGTAATCATATAGTGCATAGCCTTCTCAGACTGGCTTCTATTGCTTAGTAATAAGGATCTTAGGTTAGTCCATGTCTTTCCATGGCTTGATATCTCTTTTTTCTCTTTTGAATAAAATTGCACTCTCTCAATGTACCACAGTTTATTTATATATTCACCTACTGAAAGACATCTTGGTTGCTTCCAGGTTTTGGCAATTATGAATAAAGGTGCTATAAATGTCTAAGTTCATGTATTTGCATGGACAAAAGTTTTCAACTCCTTTGCATAAATACCAAGTGCATGATGGCAAGATATCATGGTAAGAGTGCGTTGAGTTTTGTAGGAAGCCTAAAAACTGTCTCCCAAAGAAGCTGAACCATTTTGCAGTCTCACCAGCAATGAGTCAGGGTTCCCGTGGCTCCCCATCCTCACCATCATTTGGTATTGTCAGTGTTCTAGATGTTGGCCATTCTACTAAGTGTGTAGTGGTATCTCATTATTGTTTTTAATTTGCATTTATCTGATGACAAATGATGTAGAGCACCTTTTTGCATGCTTATTTACAATCTATAAATCTTTGGTGAGGTATCTATTAAGGTCTTTGACCTATTTTTAAAAGTAGATTATTTTCTTGTTGTTGTGTCTTTTTTATTTAATGTTTTCTCTCATTATGAATCCTTCTACACTATATGGTCAGTTATCCATATTGAGGAACTCTAGGGAGGAATGTGTTTTTAGAGAGGATTCACTCTACCAAAGTTTTTACTGCCTGTGTCCTATAAAGCTGCTTCTTAGAATTCAAGTTGCAACATCTTTTAGTGATTATTCCATTCACCTTAAAATAATCTACGATCAAAAAAATAAAAACAAAATAAAATAATCTATGATCACTTATAATGTGGCTCTATGATATTGTTCAAAACCTCAGAAAAATGCAGCAGGTATTTAGGTCTTCGAGGAAATAGGATACAAACAAAAAGAGAACAGAAGTATTCAACATTACATAATTTCCCTTTTACTTAAGAAAATTGTGTAAATGTTTATTAGTTGTCATTGTCATCATTGTTGTTTTATAATGCCTGTAGTTGTGGTCCATAATTAGAAACAACAAAAGCTCTCGGAGAAAGTGTTTCATGTGTTTGCATTGTTAAAGAAAGGAGAGAACTGTAATAACTCTCAAAATCCAGTGAAGTATTTTAATTTATGAATACACTTGAAATGCATAGGAGTCAACATTTAAATCATTTAATAGAAACATTTTGGAATCCGTAATAATTCTTTTATGATATTGCTATCATAGGACTATAAATATGAATAGTATTGAGTAAAAATACCTGAATAATGAACAATATACTTCAGGATGTTAATATAAGTGTCATTAAATGTATTTTCCTTAAATTTACATAAAACCCTGATTTTAATTGTGCCATTCAAACAAATACTATCGCATTGACTCAAGTTTTCTACTCTGCAGTGAGTTGGAATCTTGCACTATAATGCAGGGTCACCTTTAAGCCTGAGATCCAAAACATATCAATAGATTTATAGTGGGGCTTTGCTTAGAAAACTGGATTTGTATCAGATCTTATGAAATAATTTGTAAGATGAAAAGCAATATAAATTCAGCTATGATGTTAATTATATTTAATTATATATATATTTATGATTTAATGTAATAAATCTAAGATTAGATTTATATAATAAATCTAATTTAAGCTAATGTAAGATTATTAAGTTTTCATAAAATCATGGAAGTGTTGAGAAAACTTTTTGGCATGAGGGCCATATAAAAGGGGGGGTTATTATACAGACTAGATGTAATTTGAGGGTAATTCCTATCCTTCAAAGGTCTTTTAGGGTCCAGGTCTGTGTAATCTCCACTTATGGAAAACTGTCTCTCCTGGAATAGGCAAAGAATGAACCATGCTAAGGCGAGTGCAATATTCTTCACACTCAATCATATTTTTTTCTAAGGTAGGTCACATGAAATTGGGACAATTAGAACTCTTCCTTAGGATTTGTTAAACTCCAGCTGGGAGAAAAGAATCAGTTGCTCTTGATCTTGCAGTTATGAAAAAACACGCTTCATTGTGCCATTCATCATGGAGCCAAGGTCATGTGAATAGCTAGATAAAAAGAAGGAAGATAGAAGGCACGCAGAAGAAGAGATAAGAAACAGAGACTGAAAGAAATACCCACACATGTATACAAGACACAGGCATAAATGTATATGCCTTATGAGTTCTAAGGCTACATATTTTCATGGTTTGACTACGTAAACCTGTATGTTTCCCTTCATATTTAAGCTAATTCTAGCTTAACTAGAATTCTTTCATCAAAAAATTCCTAATCAATGAATTAATTTTTAAAGTATACATTTAATATAAAAATTCAATTTCAAATTTATGCTCAAATACTATAAGTATTATTGAAAGGATGTTGTTTCCATTTGTGGTTGTTCTTTTTCATTCCTTTATCTTTTAAGTTTAGGTGGGGGTACTTAGACTTTGGCTTTATACTTGGAAACGCTGTAAAAAACATGTTTTTCTTTTGAACAAATTTTGCTGTTAAGAAAAAAAAATGTTTGAAGTGGATGTATTATGTAATTCCTAGAGTAACATGATTATTTAGTTATAAAATCACACTGGTCTTATAGCATTTATAAGAAATACGTCTTTCAAAAGTAATTTCTATAAGACTACCTTACCAGGGAAAACATACTCTGTAATCCACCTATTTTGAAATATCATCTATGCCAGTTGCTTACCTATTGTTTCCCAGACCCATAATTACTCTTTAAAACTGCACTAAACTGATGAAAATCGTTTTCCAATGAATTATATTTTCCAGCTTTCCATGACTGCAAAATTCCTCCAAATGTTGGCAATAGGAGGCACTGGAAAGAAATAAGAAGCAGGAAAAAAAAAAAAAAAAAAAAAAAGAGGAACATATTCTGCTTTTTATACCAGTTCCTGGCAGTGGCCATGAGATCGGCTGAGCTGAGGTGCTTCATTCAAGACTCAGGTAGCCTGAGACCTTCCGTTTTGCAGTTCCAGCTTTGAGAGGGGTGCAATTTCTTTGCTGAATCTGAGACTAACTGCAATAGCATCTTCAACATCACAGAAGCAGGTGCAGACTTATGGGCTCACCAATATTATTATTTGTTCACAAACTTGCCATTGTCATCTCCATTTGCCATTTGCTATTCTACCCTTCCAAATAATTTTGTGACAAATTCACAGTACTGCCCTACTCCCTCACGTGAAATATAGAGAGTGGTTTCTGTTTCAAAGATTAGACCCCGACAAATACAAAATAGCATTATTCTTTGTTTTACTTTTCATTACAGTAATGAGAAAGATATAAATGTGATTTAATAAAAAAAACTAATATCATATTCTGTTTGCCAAAAATAACCAGTTGACTATATAAGGGGGTGAAGTCCAACAGATAGGGTTTGGCTGAATTCGACCTTTTTCAATCTCAATTTTCTCATTTATTAGATGAGAGACTTTGTGTAAAGAATGTGTAATGTTTCTCATAGGCTATATATTGTTTATCACTTGCCTATAGTCATTATACCTATGTATAATAAATGTGATTTTGAAAGATTAAATTTGGATCCACGGGACACCTGGGTGGCTCAGTGAGTTAAGCATCTGCCATCAACTCAGGGCATGATCCCACAGTCTTGGGATCGAGTCCCGCATTGGGCTCCCAGCTCAGCAGACAGGCTCCCAGCTCATCAGGCTTCCTCTGCCTGCCGTTCCCCCTGCTTGTACTCTCTCTCTCTCTGACAAATAAATAAATAAAATCTTTACATTTGGATCCCATAGTTTCACTACTATTTACCCAAAGAAAATAAAAACATAAGTTTAGAAAGATATATGCACCCCTAGGTTTATTACAGCATTATTTACAATAGTCACGATATGGAAGCAACCTAAGTGTCCATCAATAGACAAATGAATACAGAAGATGTAAAACACACACACACACACACACACACACACACACTGGAATATTACACAGCCATAAAAAGGATGAGATTGTGCCATTTGCAACAAAATAGATGGACCAAGAGGGTGTTATACTAAGCGAAATAAATCAGATTGAGAAAGAAAAATACCGTAGGATTTCACTCACATGTAGAATCTAAAAAAGAAAAAGAAAAAAAAAAGAATAAACAAACACAAAGCAGAATTAAACATTTAAATGCAGAGAACAAAGTACTGGTTGCCAGAAGGGAGGGAAGTAAGGGGGTGGGCAAATTGGCAAAGGGGAGTTGGAGATATAGACTTCCAGGTATGGAATGAATAAATTGTGAGAATAAAAGGCATAGCATAGGGAATACAGTCAGTGATATTATAAAAGAATTCTATGGTGATAGATGATAGCTATGCTTCTGGTGAACATAACATATAGAGAAGATGAATCATTTATGTTGTACACCTCCTGAAACTAATATAACATTATGTGTCAATTATACTTCAACAATATTTTCTAAATATAGAACTTTAAAAATTTAGAATTTTTTATGTTTAGAATTTAAGTAATTAATTAAATGTATTGAATTAATTAAATTTAATTAATTAAATAAATTAAAAAATAATGTTTAAAGTTTAGAATAACATTTCTGTATAGAAATGTTATAAACAAATTACAATCTAAAGACCTAGCTCACCAAAAGGACTTATATCTACCCAATTGCTCATGCCAGAAACTTACAATTTATTACATCTTAGACTACTAAAAGAGAAGTTTAACGTGTCTCCTTGATGTTCAACTTTACTCTTTTAATATATTCTTGAAATATATAAAAATCCCTCATTGATTCTTCATTGTCTTCAAGATTGAGTTATATAATTGAGCAAATATTTTTGTAACAATGATTACATACCACACATAATGTCTTGAGAATGGTGAATTGGACACAATTCTGTCCCCATAGAGCTTATGGTCTGCTAAATGAGATAAATATTAAAAAACCGTCCAAAAAATAATTTAGGAAAGTGTGTTTATGGTAAGTACTGCAATTTTAATTTTTAAAGGTAGTATTGAGGGACACCTGGGTGGCTCTGTCTGTTAAGAGTCTAATTTTGGCTCAGGTCATGATCTCAGCCCTTCCTAGGGCTGGATGTGGAGTGTGCTTAAGATTCTCTCCCCTCTCTCTGCCTCACCCCCTGCTCACTCACAGGTGCACACTCTCTCTTTCTCTCAAAAAAAAAAACAAACAAAACAAACAAACAAAAACAAAACAAACAAACAAAAAACATAGGAGCATTGAAATGTACACATTAAAGGAAAAAAAAAAAAACTCCTTAGGTTAACATGTAAAAATTTCAGTAACCTGGCTTTCTCTCTTACCTAACTTATACCCACTGCAGCAAACTAGTGTACTACAGACTTAATATTTTTACAC
This sequence comes from Potos flavus, assembly GCA_028534135.1. Taxonomy (NCBI): domain Eukaryota; kingdom Metazoa; phylum Chordata; class Mammalia; order Carnivora; family Procyonidae; genus Potos; species Potos flavus. The sequence goes on along the minus strand of CM052892.1, from coordinate 50,761,911 downwards.
TTGATCTTAGCCAAAAGGCCGAGAAGTGATCAGACTTAACATTTTTAAGAATTTCTTTACACACTGAGCTTTTGCATATTAAATTTCTTAGCTTGGTACTCATTCTTTTTAACATTTTTCCTTGTTATACAAATATATAGAAAAGTATACTATTTAAAATGTTCCTTTCCATTTTCATATGGCTAAGTCACACTTAACATTTAAGACTCGAGTTAAGAGGTTTTATTTGCTATACAAGGAATGTGAAATCCCCTCTTGCCTTCCTAAGCAATCTCCATGTCACATGCTCCCCATGTTTGCCTTCTTCTTTCCTGAAATATATCGAGCAATATTGCAAGAGTCTGCATATTATCTCTCTCTGAGTAGACTATGAGTGTCTTTAAGAGTAAAGATTATTTTTATATTTTATATGTCCAGAACCATTTTTAGAATGAATGGTGCAAGTATCCATACTTTTCTTTTTTTCTTTTTTTTTTTTTATAAGTTTTGTTTTAGGGTCTGTTTTTTTTTTTGTAATTAATTTTATTTTATTTTTTCAGTGTTCCAAGGTTCATTGTTCATGTATCACACCCAGTGCTCCATGCAATACGTGCCCTCCTCAAGATCCACCACCTGGCTCACCCAGCCCCCCACCTTCTTCCCCTCCAAAACCCTTGGTTTGTTTCTCAGAGTCCACAGTCTCTCATGGTTCATCTCCCCCTCTGATTTCTCCCAATTCACCCCTTCTTTCCTTCTCCCAACGTCCTCCATGTTCTTCCTTATGCTCCACACGTAAGTGAACTCATATGATAACTGACTCTCTCTGCTTGACTTATTTCACTCAGCATAATCTCTTCCAGTCCCGACACTTCTCCAAAGAAGACATACAAATGGCTAACAGACACATGAAAAAATGTTCATCATTATTAAGAACCATACTTTTCTAAATCTTACTTTGGTCACAAAATCAAATAAAATGCCTTTAATATTTTTTCAAAGAAATATCTATTGCATATTCATAATCATACAAATTCTCACTTTTTGGTATTATTTAGGAAAATGATATAGTTTGCTTAAAAATAATCAAAATATTAAGCTCCACTTTCTCATGTGATAAGAATTCCAATGTAATTCTAGTATTTACTATCTGTAAGTGGTTTCCAACATACCTCCCTGCAGTATGACTTTCTTTTGGAAAACAATCTGAAGCAGATCTGATTTTATTGGAGGTGAGTGCCTCTACCCCTGTCCTTTTGCTTTTCCTTGATACCCATGATTTGGTCCCTAACATTCTCTCTTTGCAACCTAAGAATTGAATGGAATGCAGTGCAGAAATCACTAATATATAGTGCAGGAAATACCGACATGCATAAATAAATGCACACTGCTTTTAAAAATCCTTACTTCTATTAACCAAAATATCATAATCTCTAGATTTTAATCTGTATATCTTTGATAGTCGATATTCAACTTTCTGATTATGTATGTATGCAGTTCAGAATTTCCGTTGTCATAATTTAAATCAATGCAACAGTTTCCATCATTCAACAACTGGAACCGATTGATATGTTCTCTGCATTGTAATAAGAATAAGTCTCTGCTCCCGATTCCAGGAGGCTCAGCTGATGCCAAAGTGGTACTAAATTTAACAACTATACCAATTGGCTTGGTTAAGATATCTGTACCTTCTCCCCTTCCATACTTTGGTTTTCTGGTTTTTTATTGTTGTTGTTTTGGGTTTTTTTGGTTCTTTAATTACTGGTTTATGAACCTATTTGCAGGCATGCTGTTTGATCTAATTTATTAAAAATCCATCTTGTATATTTGTGAGTATGCATATCTGCATACACATGGAGCCTTTACTTCCACTGACTAGATGTAATCTAAGTATACTGTAAATTTATTTTGCATCTAGGTTGATAAACTATTATTGTTTCCATAGCTATGTAATTCATTATAATATTCTCTCTACATCCCACTTTTTCTTAATTTTCTAAATCTGTCAGTTTCAATCACAAACATATTTCTTTCTTCAAAGTGAGAAAATTATAAAATTGTTCTTTATTTGGCATGTGACAACTATTTTACAGATAAATCATATTTTGGGAATGTTTTATCTTAAATGAATTAAGATCAGGTGTAAAAGTAATAAGCTGAGGCAAATTTATGGATGGAAAGGAAAATGTTTTCCACATAGTATACAATCTAATGTAATATAGATGCATCAGTGTTATTCATGTGATACTCCTATTGCCTTACTTTGAATAGATGTTTTCTCTCTCTATCATGGCATTCAGCACTGTACCAGAATTGTTTGTCCACTTACCTGCATTTCCAACATAACACCAACCTTATCTAAACTATAAATTTTTGAAGGTGGAGATGATGTCTTGTTCACCATTATATCTGTAGTGCCTGGCATGCAATAGTCATTTCACAAGTATTACTGAATGAATGAAGACAAAATAAAGTGTTGAAATAATTCTCTCTCCTACGAATTTCTATAATCTTTTCTCCAGAGCTTCCCTATAACATTTATCACATTCAAACTTGCATGGTGGATACTTCTGATATGGCTTATCTCCCCTTTAGATATGATGACAGGCACCTGATTCTTATGCCTACCTGTAACCTTTGGTACTGTGTACCATACATAGTAAGTTATTAATAAGTGTATTTTAAATACAAGAAAGAAAGTTTTTTAAGTGTGTAAGGGAATTCAGCTGTTTTTCTCATAGGTACTCAATGGATTACCATTTCTTTTTTTAAATGCCATATAAAACAACAACTATGTATAATGGATTTGGCCACAAATCACTTCACTAATTTATGAAATAGTTTTTGAATACTATAAACGCCAGACTGTTCTACATGCTAGTAATGATGAAGAGTAACGAAGAGAGAGTCTCTGTTCTTAAGGAGTTTTGTGGAAATAGAAAAAAATAATGTAAAAACCATAATGATAAACGTGGGAAGGAAAAGTTATTGGACTTGTCCAAGAGAGTTGGAGATTTTTTTTAAAGATTTTATTTATTTATTTGTCAGAGAGAGAGAGAGAGAGCACAAGCAGGCAGAGTGGCAGGCAGAGGGAGAAGCAGGCTCCCTGCCGAGCAAGGACTCGATCCTAGGACCCTGGGATCATGACCTGAGCCGAAGGCAGCCGCTTAACCAACTGAGCCACCCAGGCATCCCGAGAGTTGGAGATTTTATAAGTGACATTCCATCTGTTTGGGTCACGTATAGAATATATAGACATTCTAAAGGTAGAAAATTAATAGAACACACTTGAAGAAGTAGAAAAAAATGCTATGGGTAAAAAAAATGGATAATTAAGAAGACATAAAATGGGGAAACAATATATGGAAAAAGTTAAAACACATTTCACTTAGCATATAAAAATAGTCTTTGTGCAATGTTAGCATGATTCCTATATCTATAAAATAAGCTAGCATTAATCTATTGGTCTACATATATTAAAGAGATCAGTTTCATATTACACTATAATGTATCTTAATGTATAAGGTTCTAAGCCAGATTATTAACTCATATTCCTAGATTTTCAGAAAGAAGCTCAAGGAAAGAATTCACAGCTCTCTCTGTCACCCATCTATCCCCTTCACAAACCACTGGTCCTATGCCATTTGTTTTGTATTTGTTACCCACACCCCCTGTTTTGATAAACTAGAATGTGCAGAAATATCTGCCATATTTTACTGCTCGAGAAAGAATATTTTATCTTTTTCAAATTATTAAGAACTCTAGAGGATATTTTCTAGTGGTCATCCTAAGAAAGTAGCCTAAAGGTCACAAATGATCATGGTGAACTTAAATTACTACGCTGAGATTTGATATTTCAGCAATACACTCTCTCTCTTTCAATCCTAGGAAAAGGCAACAACATTGTTTACAACTAAATTGCTCTAAAAGGTTATTGAAAAGAAAAATAGTGATAGATGGAGAAGGTGATGAGAAGAAGAATAGAATAATCTTTATGTGAGATTAAAACTCTGAAATGGAGTTAGATCAAATGCTAGAAAAAATTAATGTGTGTGTCCACATATGCATATATGCACAATGGGGAGGGAACCTACGCTACTCCCTGGACAGCTTTCTATAGCATTTTCCTAGCCAGGACTTGCTGCCAATTAAACTCCTTCCCTTGCCAAAAATTTTGCAAATCTGATTGATACAAATCCAGGACATTCACTTGGCTATATATCGTACTGGAAGTTACAGGTCACCGTGTCTTAAAGCCTGGAGCTGAGGATTCGTGTGTTCTACTTGCTTACTAACTCCCATGTGATCAACATTCATGGGCATGCCTGGAGGTCTGCCCAGTTGTTAGTAGGGTTGATTTTTTTCTGTATGGTTACCTTTTTTCCCCATCTACATGTCCCTTAGTCCATAGCACTGTAGGGGAGAGGAATGAATGGAAACCAGAACTCTACTTGAAATGTGAAACAATGTGCAGCAGAATATATTTGAAGGTCATGCTGCCAGTTGCTGTGGCATTTTCATTCATTTGCTTTACTATTTTATGACTACTGCATTACAGTGTAGTATTTTGTTAATATTTATGGCATTGTAGATAACATGCAGCATATTTTGTTATTTTAAGAATATACAGTACTGTAAAATATGTGATGTTAATGATTCACTAGTCTTTAAATCTGATTTTTCTTTTATGAAAGTTCTGACAGATCGTATTTGGTTATCAATAGATATAAAAATTTAACTTGGGAAGATTTACATCATAGAGACTTTGCCACAGTTATTAAAAACTGATGCTACAGTCTCCTTACATTTACATCATGCCTGTCTTCAGTATACTCATATTTTTAAGACACTTGGGTATTTTCTTTACGATGATCTGAGAGGATGCTACCTTTATTTTATGTGTTGTCAACAGACACCATAAATGCTTCATTAATTTCCAGAGTCTTCTATGATACAGTAGAAAAAACAGTTTTTGGAATGTGACAGGTTTGGATTTAAATCCAGGTTCTGTCACTTATGAGTGATCTTGGAATTTCATTGTTTTATGTGAGCCTCCATTTGCTCATCATTAATTGGTCATAATCACCACCCTACAATGCTACCTTAAAACTGCATATGTGAAAAGCCAGTCAAGTAAAAAGCTTTCAAAGAAGAAGAAAAAGGAAAAGAAGAAGAAGAAGAAGAAGAAAAGAAGAAGCAGCTTTTAATTACTGTGCAATCCTCCCAGTGAAGGCCCTATGGGAGAGGGTGACAGGAAACAATGGACTTTACATTTTTAGTGCCATCTAAATTTTTATAAAATAAAACAAACCATATTTTCTCAGTAGAGAAAATGATCTAAGAACTCATGTAGCTGTAAAGTATCATATTTTTAGAGAATCATTAATCCTTCCAAACTCAAGAGCCTTATAGGGGAACTACAGTGAAATGAGTGTTTTTGAAGCTGTGAAACAGTTAAAATAACCATCAGGCCAATATGTCTAGGTCATTGGACTACTGTAGGTCCACAAGGGGTCATGATTTATAGGTTCTTCTCTAATAGTATGGCTCCTGGAGGAGAAGGAAAGTTGTTTAAAACACAAAGTACAGTATAGTGAAATAATTCACTGACAGGGAGTTGTTTTCTGGACAAATCGTCTCAATACCACACTGTGAAGAAAATGATTTAACCAACTCTTTAAACTTGTTCCTATGAGGTAAGCTGAAAGAAAGCATGATGTCCCCAAGACCCAAAACAATGATGTAAGAAGCTAATCCAAAATCATTCCACCAAGTGTACAAACTATAAAGCTGTCAGTGTTTGGATGGGGGAAGAACTATTCTTACCAATAAAATTTAAAAAAAAAATAGTTGTTCATGCCTGTGATATAGTTATAACACAGAGTAAGAATACTCTTTTTTTTTTTAAGATTTTATTTATTTATTTGACAGAGAGAGATCACAAGTAGGCAGAGAGGCAGGCAGAGAGAGAGGGGGAAGCAGGCTCCCTGCTGAGCAGAGAGTCCGATGTGGGGCTCGATCCCAGGACCCTGAGATCACGACCCGAGCCGAAGGCAGAGGCTTTAACCCACTGAGCCACTCAGGTAACCCAAGAATAAACTTTAAGAATAATTTCCAGAGAACATTATTCTATGTATTCAATGTTCTATTAAGAGTCAAGAAAATATACTGAGTCCACATAGGAATGATGGGGAACACCCTTCACTGATAAAAACTGGTGCCTCCCTAGAACCAGAATGAAGTACTCTCAGCTCACAGAGCTTGCTTCTTCCTTTTTCACGTGCTGGCCTAGTTGCTGATGCCTTTTTTTCAGAGGACTTAAGTTGAAAAAAGGCTGAATAGATCATTCCAGGTAGGGTATTATGTAGAACTACTGTTTTATTTTGGGTGATAAAGTGACCATTGAGTTGCAAATGAAATGTGACAGAATCTATACAACCTCCAACAGAATTTGCAGATATTTGACTTGTGAGTAAATTCTGACTTATGATTATATTAGCCCAGCCCCAGATATAACAGGCTTAAAAGGCACAAAAATAAGAGAACACGATTCTAAATCCTGGAAGTGGAAATACATGTTAATATTACCGAAAGGAGTGATCTTACTTTATATCCGTATACTTTTTTAAGATCTATTTATTTATTTGAGAGAGAAAGAGAGAGTGCATACACATGTGCCCTCACAAGCAGAGGGTGGGAAGGGGGGGGGAGAATCTCAAGCAGACTCCCCCACCCCCACCCCACCCCCGACAGGGAAGCTAGAGCCCAATGCGAGGCTTGATCTCATTGCCCTGAGATCAGGACCTGAGCTGAAACCAAGAGTCCTGTCCTTAACTGACTGAGCTGCCCTATATCTGTATATTTCAAAATGCCTTTACTCCGACATTAAAACACACACATAGGTACTGAATGTTATTTAACTCCGATATATATATCCAGCTCCAAATACAAGTTTCCCTAAGTCAAAATCCTTAATTCAACGCATTTACTTCGGCATACACATCTAGTAATTTTCCACAATTAGGTTCAGATGTACACGTATTGCACGTATTTCAAGTCATTTTTGTTGGGAATAAGGACTATTACTTTTATCCCAAATATATGTTGAGAATAACAAATAAGAAAGAATAATACATAATTAAGACAATGAGGAAATTCAAAAATTAAGAGAGAGAAATAAGGTATATATGAGAGAACAGAAATTGCTTTCAGTGAAACTATTAGAAGGTTGAAAAAATAAGAGTACAAATAAACCCAAACCAGTGAAGCACGATGAAGCTAGACAGGCATGGGTCATGCATGGGGTTTACCACAGAAGGATCCAGAATGCTGAAGTCAATAACATGAGCTGTATAATTCAAGTAGATATTTAGATAGTGGAATAAATGGGATCAGGTGTCCTGCATAAAACATCTGTAATAAATTCAATAATTTTTAAAATATCTCATTGAAATTGGTGGGAATGCAGAGCCCAGAAAATCTTCAAGACGCTGGATAGGTAGATAATAGATAAGTAGATCCATAGATAGATAAGTAGATCGATAGATAGACAGCTAGACACAATGTGTATCATTTTAAGTATGCTGGGTTATTTTCCCTATAATTATTGTCAAATGAATTTATGACTTTTATAATTTCATGGTCAATCCTATTTTTTTAACTAATAGTTTCAAGTTTGCATTAGTGTTTTCTACCCAGGTTTTCAGGAATGTAGAAGAGGGACCACCAAACTTTATTAATTCATTCTCAATAAATTAAGCAATGCAGTATATTAATTACTGTAATGTGAGGCAGTAAGGGTTGAATCCCAAACCTGTGACTATTGAGAAACCACCTATCATCTCTGCTTTTACCTCCTTATCAGAAAAATGAAGATGCAGTGAGAGAAAGATTAATTCCATTATTTCTAAAATTAGGCCAAGATATGAGAAATTTATGATTCTAATAAATTTGTGAGTTAAAGTTCATTATACTCCTTAGATAGCTTAAGCAATGCAACACAGGAAGTTTTTATCACAAAATTAAGAAAAGGAAATCCTTATACAATCTGTTTGAAAAAATATACTTTCTGTATTGATTTATATCAAATTCATATTACTTTAGATAAATTATGCATGGTTCAAATGTATATCTTAGATTCTACCCCTACTTTTAAATAATTTGTTGCCTAAATTAATTTTTCTCACTTGATTCTCCACAATAAGAGTTTAAGAAGACTTTCTACAAGTTGTTGAAAATAAATCTTACAGTAAGCAACTTTAGAAAAGTGCAGTGTGAGCTAGAAAATCAAAAAAGCAAAAAGTCATCAGGAAAGGCACAAAAATTATTTTTAAAATACGGAAAATATTTATAATATTGTGAATTAAACAACACAACCAATATCCTTTCGATTACTGAAGTCACTGGCTATCTTTATTTCAAAAAATAGAATAGTTTTCTTACCTATTATTTGACATTGTAGACATCAATAAAAATACCTAAGTGCTTCAAATATTAATAATTACCATTAAGAATTTAAAGTTACTTGAGGATAATTTCAAATATTAACTACAAGCATATTCTTTTGAAGTCTATGAAATTTGAAAAAATATTAATCTTTACTATTAAATAACATGCAGATTTAAAAAGAAAACAAAAACTTTTTTTTTCCTAAAAGTCAAATGGGAAAAAACTGTGTTCATACTTAGTCATTGCATTTTAGGAGGGCAATAAATGAATTTTTTAGCCATGTTCTAAAGTAGAAAAGGTGTTATAAAGCACTACTCTCTTTGTTTATGATCTAGAAATTAACTGTGCACATTTCCCTTGGTGATTAAGCAAAGAACATTGTCATTTAAATCACTCTTACAGATCATGACTTTATTATAGATGCAGGATGAATAAAATGCACGACTGTCAATCCATGTCTCCTATATCTGTCTGCCAACAAAAGAAAGCGGTCACTTACAGTGATTACAAACCACATCAAGCGTAGTCTGCATGTCACATCTTCACAAAAGGCAGGTGGCAGCTTGATGAATTTTCTTTTCTAGCACAAGTGTCTCCTTTAGTCTGTCCTTCTCTCCCATCTTTTTGTATCTCTGCCCCACTCTTTCTCTCCCTAGGGGTCCAAATGTCATTGCTCTATTACTCAGGAGATGGATCCATTTTCTTTCTGCTAACTCCTCTTCCTGGGAAGATTGAGAATCTCCTCATTGATTTTGACTAGGGAATTATTATTATTTTTTTAAGTAGAACAGACTTCTGACCTTTCAAATGATCATATTAGGATGGTTATTTTCATATTATTAAGTAATCAAGGAACAAATGCATTAGGAAAGAGTTTGGTTCACAGGCAGGCCTGTCAGCTTCTAAAAAAAAATATTTTGCACTGACAGCTAACCCAGACTCCATTTCTTCCTTTGCCTATGAACCACATGGGAAGCTAAAATGCATTTTAACATTGCAGTTTGCCTAAAGGCTATCAGTAAAATTTAATTTTCTTACTGCATTGATTTTTCCATTATAAGTTGTAACAGTCTAATGATATCTCATAAGAATTTTTAGCATTGAGGAAAAGGATGTGAATGATTTACCAATGATAACTGCTTGGAAACATATTGTGATTTTGAAACAAATCTTCTAGGTCTCTTTTTGATGGGCAGTTGTTTTAAAAATATGGTACATTTTATATTCTTAGTGTTTGTATGATGCTTTTAATCCACACATTATAAAGGTTAATACGTAACGCTACCCTTAAAAAATAGAATTTCAATATTTAAAATCAAAACATTCTATCGTAGGCAGGAAATTCAGCATCTAGATACGAGGATGATTGTTAAAAATCACTGTGTCAACTGAAATAAGGGGACTGAAAGACATTAGTGTGGAAGGCTGTTGACTCTTAAGCCTTAACTGTATTTAGTACACATTGATATCTTACCCTAATTATTTCAAGTACACCAAGTCGTCATATTTTTATTTGAAGTTTGGACAAAGCATGCATCAAAGAAACCACAGAGCCCCTTTCCCTAACAACAAACAAGCAAAAAAAAAGACAAGAAGTCTAATTCTTCTTTTCCTTTTAAATGGTTGTCTCATCACTGAAGCTTCAGCAAAACTTAAAATAACCATGTTGAGAAAACATATAAAAAAATAGAACCAGTGTCACAGTGAAATTAACAGAGGATTCAACATGCCATATGCTCAATAGCTCCAAGGGAATATTTTAATTATTATTTCACATTGTCATAAACACTACAGGTGGTTATAAATATAAAATGGAGATTTGTGAAAAAAAAAAATAACCAAGTTAAATACATCATTGTTAACAAGAGTAGATGCCACCAAATGGAAAATGTCTTAATTGCTATCACTCACCCTTATCTTTGGTATGTTCATTGTGGGCATGTCTCTGATACTTATTTTCATGCAATTTGGTCTCAACTTTTTTTTTTTTTTTAACATTTAAAGGGCTTGAAATAGAAATGGAGAACATCTGTTTCAAAGAAATAAATTGTTCTTTAAAATGTCATCAAAATAATTTAGAAAGTCAATCCTTTTCCCATTTTAAAACTCTTAAATTTTAATGTTTAAACCACTGTGCATACTGGGGTAACTTTTATTGAAAACACAAAGAAAATCACATCTTCATTCTTTAATAAAAATATCCATTTCTGAGCAACTTAATGAATACTCCTATATCCAAATAAGCCTCCCAAATGTTTAGTTTAGTTTTAGAAACTGTGTCCTGTGATTAGCCAATATAACCAGACAAAATTTATAATTACTAAGCAATTATTATCCTTTCACTATTCTCTGTCATTACTGCTGAGCTATTGATCAACCATAGTAAATGACAAAGAAAATTACAGATTGAAGACAAACTTCTGAGCCAATGGTGTTAATGAGCAGATCTGGTATTTAAAATTTCCAACTGATCTTGACTGGGTCATGTCACATTTCTAGCTCGTATTCACCACTCCACTTAACATTTTTACTTACAAATTGCATAAACAAGGGTCAGGTGGTAATTTGGAGTAAAAAATATCTGAGAATGGATTTTCATTTTTAATATTTGCAATTCAGAACCAGAACTTAATTTATTCTGAATAAGCAAAAACATGCCAACCAAGGAATAATTCTTTTAATTACCCACTTAAACTCTGCAATTTCTTCCATCTATGTTTTAGGGTTCTATTAGTCCCTCAGTGTGGTAACACTTGTAAATATGCAACCCATTGTACAAAGTTCTGCTGAATAGGCACCTCATCCTAGAAGTCTCTTCCAAAACTCCTGAATAAACTTAATTGCTAATCTTTTTTAAAAAATTATTTATTTATTTGAGAGAGAGAGAGAGAGAGAGAGAGAATGTGCATGGGTTGGGAGGGAGAGGCAGAGGGAGAGGGAGAGAGTCTCAAGCAAACTCTATGCTGAGTGCAGAGCCCAGTGCAGTGCTCAATCTCACAACACCGAGATCACAACCTGAACTAAAACCAAGAGTCAGATACTTAACTGACTGTGCCACCCAGGGGACCCTTAACTGCTCTTAATGAATAAGAGATGCATTTATTTTTTCTACTTCACCTGGCTGTCCTTTTGCCTGTCTTCTCCAACATATGGTAATTTACTACATAAAAAAGTGAATAAAAATTCAAAATTTCTAGAAGAAAGTACATATGTGTTTTAATAATGTAGCAGCTTGAATGAATAAATGTCCTAAAACTTATCATCCTTATTCTGGTTAAAGTGTTTTGCATTGCAAATAAAGAAGTTCATTCAATTAACTTATACAAAGGAACAGAAACTGACTACAGGACCTAAGATTATGTCCAGTAGTGTGCTGGTAAAAATTTCACAAGTAGCTCTCCATCCCATATCCACAGCATTTATTAATTCCATAGTGTAAATACTCCCACTGTAATCGATTTCAAGCCATGAACATGATGTCACCAAATGCGGAATTGGGAAGACATGTACACATTTGGCTCTCAAAAGCTGATTCCATCACACCACTGATTTGACATAACACTCAAGGATGGGATGTATAGGCAGGCTTCACAGGACCTGAAAACATGAATGAGAAAGCTATGAATAATTAAGTCTAGTTTTTGTGTTTCTTAATGATCAGGCAAGGTCTTTTACTCATCTTTCTGTATTACCTTCAAATTTTGTTTTTTTCTGTAGGTAGAGAGGCATTACTGCCTTTCTCATTAGTACATATTTTCCCCCAAAGGCCTTCTCATCCTGGATTTCTTATCATATTTTTTCTCAAGCCATAGAAGACATTGATGAGTATCTTAATCCTGAGTCTACAGATTTTCTGGAGGAACAAATTATTGGGTCAGCTTGAATGTGATCACCATCCCTGTATTAAAAGGTGATGATGGTGATGTTAATGGAGTGTGTATGTGTATGTTGTGTGTGCTTGAGAAATATTTGGACTCTGGTAGCTCAAGGAAATAAGAAAAACAGAGGAGTCCAACACTGTAGATAGAAGGATAGTCTTCCGTGAAAGGAAAGGGATCTAGTTTAGGCAGCTACCTGTACCCCAACCTGAAAATGTCTATTATACTCAGTATGGTAAGCAGAATAATGTCCCTCCTACCCCCAAGGATGTCTATGCCCTAATCCCTGGAACCTTTGAATATGTTACCTTACATAGAACTTTGCAGATATAAGTAAGCTAAAGATCTTGAGATGGACAGATTATCATAAATTATCTCATGGGCCCAATGTAATCAAAAAGATCCTTTTAAGTGAAAGAGCTAGGCAGGAGAATCAGAGCCAGAAAAAAGATGATGATGGAAGCAGAGCTGAGAGAGATTCAATTTCTGGCTTTGAAGATGGAAGGGACCACAAGTCTAGGAATACAGATAACCTCCAGAAGATGGAAGGGCAAGGAAACTGATTTTCCTCTAGAACCTCCAGAAGGAATGCAGCCCTGCTGACCTCTTGATTTTCTCTCAGGGAGTCTCAATTTGAACTTGTGGCCTCCAAAAATGTAAAGATAGTGAATCTGAATGATTTTGTCATGAATTTTAGTAATTTGTTATACCAGCATTAGGATTCTAATACACTGATCAAACATGATTTGTCAGATTAGATGGTTAAACAACCTATAAATTAGGAATGAACACGGATCTTAAGATATTTTATGGATTGAAACAAGCAAATTTATACATATAGGATATAATAGGGTATGTATAATTTACAACATGTATAAATTTTTTCAGGGTCATTCATAGTAAAACTTTATTGAACAGAAAATCCAGCAAAGGTTTTCACCTCTGCAAAGTTCCCCTTGGTTTAAAGTAAAGCACCACACTTTAAAAAGCAATTATACATAAGTCTTTCCTAGAAAAGTCCTGCTAAACATGTCTAGCAATTTCATTGATTATATAAAGTAGTACACTTAGTGTAATTTAAACATTCCAACCGGAATCAAATTGTACCAGCAGAGCCATTTCTGCATTTATATCTATGTACAAACACACATGCAGACACACACATCTGAAAAGTTCCTCGGGCATAAACATGTGACACTGATGCCTTCTACTTACAATGCCTATGAAACTACATATGGTATATATTAATCATAACTAGAATAATTTTCGAGGCTCTTAAAGTAAAAAAAAAAAAAAAAAGGAAGAAAGCAACCTACTCTTGAAAGACTGTACTTCATGTTTACAGTGTAAGACCAGGAGTGAGTTAAACTAAATATCCCATTTCAGTTTCAAGATATTTCAATAAGCATTTCTTGAACACCTTCTGAAACTTTGAATTTAAAGAGAATTATGTGCCTGAATGACAATAATTTAGATTTAAGATGCTATCGTAATAGATAGTACTTTACCACAGGTAGCAAACCAATGCAAACTCACACTTAAAGAATTTTATTTTATTTACATTCTAATTAGTTTGGGGTGTCCTTATTTTATTTATGAGTTCTTACAAGTTTTTCACTTATTTTATACAAAGAGTGCAGACTTCCAGAGACGGGAATGGTATCCATGAATATACTGTTTTAAAACCAGGAGCCCAGATGGAACCATTGATTCCTTAGCCCTTGTTCTGTTGCTATATGAATCACTTGTATTTTTACAAAAAATGAGACTGATCAATAATCAGGAATTTAGAACCTCGTTTCTTCCTCTGTAGAAGCAAGTAACTCATTGAGATTACTATATGCCCAAATATATGTCATGAATCAGTAACAGACCACAGCACTCCATTCATATTAGTTTTTTTCCATTTTCCATTTTTCCATTCATATTAGTTTTTTGTTCAGTTCTGAACTCAATAAAAAATGGAATCAGAGACTTAAGTCTTTGTTGTTCTAGTTTAATTAGGCATGAGTGATAACAATGAAGTACTTTATTTGTATCTTTTAATAAACTCAGGAGAACCTAGCTCAGCTCATTTTCCATTTAGTACCAATAACACAACATGTTCTGCAAACCTCTAGCTCATAAAAGGTTAAACGACCTCTCAAAGAGATAACATTGGTGTCACTATGAACTTTCACCACTTAGCTAGAATGTAGAAATCATTTTGATAAGACTATGCTATTTTTATTTTTTTTAAGATTTTATTTATTTATTTGTCAGAGAGAGAGAGAGAGAGAGCGCGAGCACAAGCAGGGGGAGTGGCAGGCAGAGCAGGCGGAGGGAGAAGCAGGCTCCCTGCGGAACAAGGAGCCCGAGGTGGGACTCGATCCCAGGACCCGGAGATCATGACCTGAGCCGAAGGCAGCCGCTTAACCGACTGAGCCACCCAGGCATCCCGACTATGCTATTTTTAAAATAAAGTATTTCATGTTGTGTCTTGGTAATATGTTTTTATTTCAGTCAACAGTGTATTAAACTGTGCTAATATACTCATTTTAATTTTTATTTTTTTATGTTTTTTTATTTTTTTAATTAGCAAGAGAATATGTGCAAGCAGGGAAGGAGGGTGAGCGAGAATATTTAGCAGGCTCCGATCCCGACATGGAGCCTGATGCAGGGCTCCATCTCACGACCTTGAGATCATAACCTAACTGAAATCAAGAGTTAGATGCTTAACCAACTGAGACACCCAAGTACCCCAATATATTCATTTTTAAAGCAAAATACAAGTATATGTGCCTATATGCTGTGAATACAATGTTGGTGTAAAGTATTGTCTGATTTTCTTAAATTTCCTCACTTCCTTTACTTTTTAAAAAATTCCCTCTACTTTTATAGCACAAAATTTTGCTGATAAATATCACTTCAATTACTTTATAATTAGATATGGAATTTAATAGGAATTTTGCCAGAATTGCTACTATATGATAACATAACAGTACTAGTAATAATAATAATCATTTTAGTAGTGTTAATAGTAATTGCCATAAACTAAACAGTGGTAAATTATAATCTGAAAGTTATAAATTATGATACCCATCCCACAAAGAAGGAACTAGGTCTCAGGGAGATAAAATGATTTGAACTGTATCACACAGGTAGTATATCTGAATACATAGTCGAGAATATCTGATCCTTACACCAATTTTCTTTACACAATATCATTTAATCTGCTACATTCAAAGTATCATTAGACACACATAGATCTTAATATAGCATAGACATGCATATCTAATGAGAACCAAACAGTTCAGTCAGTTTCCTCAAAAACACGACATGTGCCAGAGAAACACTACTGTTTGAACTAATAAAATAAAATACCAGACTGGGAGGCTTAAACAACATTTATTTCCCTCAGTTCTGGAGAATAGAAGTTTAAAATCACAGTGCCAGCACATACAGATTTTTGGTCCAGGCCCTCTTGTTTTACAGATGGTCATTTTATAATTGTACCTTCACATGGAGAGACAGAAGGCTAGTTCTCTTCCTCTTCTAATAAAGATACTAATTCCATCATGGGGTCTCTACCCTCATAACCTAATTACTTCCCAAAGTCTCCACCTCCAAAACTCTTGCATTATGGCTTCATCCGATGAATTTTGGGGATTGCAAACATTTAGTTGATAGCAACCAATGAATTTGGGGGGTGGCAAACATTTAGTCCATAGCAATTGTTTTTACAATAAGAAGCAATAAAATATAGGTGCCTAGAATGCAGACTTAGGTGTCATTCTGCATGGGTTCCCATTTTAGTCTTCCACTTTCCAGATTTGCAAATTTATGCAAATTATATGTCATCTCTGTCCTTCAAATTCATCTTTTTCTAAAAGGAAGACAGAAATCACCCTTAGCCCATAGGACTATTATGAAGACTAACAGTTAACATTTGTAAAGTACTTAAAATAGTGTCTGGTACATATAAAGCACTGTAGAAGTATTTGTTCAACAAATGAGAAACAATATGTAGTCTCAGAAGAACTGTTGCAATCTTCAAATGAACCAGTGGATTTTATTGTATTCCAAATTCTGAAGAAATATTATACATATATGAAATGCAATACAAGATATTTGTCTTATAACAACTCTACTCCTGAAAGGAGATTGACAAGTTTATAGACTATTGATCAGTTTATTCATAGGCTTAACCAAATAATCCAAACATTCTCTTTTAACATGATGATGAATGTCATGGCAGAGACAGTTAAAGAAGCAAACTCTTGTCAAAGAGTCTTTGAGGTAATATTCAAAGAGTGACCAAGCAGAGGTATTCATAATTTCAGCTAATTTAGGACGATGGTGCTATCCTCAGTGATAGCAACCAAGAATCAAATTAACGCCAATGCACTTAGCAGGGTTTGTGTATTTTGTGTACAATTAACCACCACATGCTGAAGTGAAACAACTCACTTGCTGCGTTAATTGGGTAAATCACCTTTTTTATTTCACTATCCCTCAGTCTAGTCTCAGCAGTTTAGGTCATTTCTGAGGGATATCAGAGTATTAAGTAGAAGGGAAATGGTATTTTTTTTAAACTAGATATATTTAAGTTCCCCATAGATTGATACTTCAAAATACAGGTTTTTTACATTATTGTTAATATTTCTACAAGATAAAAAAAAATATTTCTACAAGATAATCACCACCCACCTACATTGCTAATAAGAGAATATAGTCCTCTAACATTACCACACACACACACACACAAATCAAACCAGGAATGTGGGATTTGAAATTCCTGCCATTCAAAAATTCCTGCTTGAATTCTGAAGCTGGAATGATTGATATAGTATGGTAGCCTTTGGCAGAATTGAAAAAAAAAAATTAACCAGTTTAGTTATTCTAGAGATTTAGTCAAGAGTCTTGGAAGTCTTGACCTTTATTCCTCACAGAAAGTTGGCTATGTCATGTATGGTCTAACCATATATTACAGTCATAATATACCTCAAGATGCTTCTGGATTAGCAGGCATCTGGCAAAACTATTGGTCAACAATAAGCAGCATGAGCCATCATCCATTTTTCATCAATGAAGGTCAATTTATACACCTGGACTTGAATTTTTATGACTCTCTCCTCTAGTTTTCCCTTTCTCTTTTAGCCCTGTCTATGCTGTATCATACACATTCTGCCCCACACTAAAACATAAGGTTTAAACAAAATATAAAATTGGTACTATACTTACATCAATTTAGAATTAATGCGACAATTCTCAAATTCATACTACTTCCTTATCTATTAGCTTATTTTCCATTTTTCCCGTACTATATAGATAAATTAATTGTTCCTTCATATTCATCTAGGGAAAAAAAAAACACTGACTCAGAATTTGAAGAGATTCTATAGAAGTCTCCTTTACCACATCTCTGGTATTATCACCTATCAGTATTTCCATTTTAGAGCAGATATAATGTGCATTCATACATTTAATACACATTTACTGAATGCTCCCTTTGCTCTGGATAACTGTAAATAAGATAGACACAGGCCTTCTGACAAGAAGCTGATATCCTAGAAGAATTAACAACATTAAACAAAAAGAAAAATTACACAAACAATTGTAATTGAGGTAAATACCTGAAAGAGAAAAAAAAAAAAAAAAAAAACCTGAAAGAGGCAATTCAAAACTACTGTGAAAGTTAATAATGGGATAACCTGACCTAGTTTGCAGTGACAAGAACTGTTTACTTAATAAGAAGTAATATTTTAGCTAATATGTAAGGGAACAAAGAAATGAAGTAAGATGGGGTGGGAGGAGGTAAAGGAGAGAAATGTTTCTGACAGACACAGAAGCATGAACTAATATTGGTTTAATCTATGATTAAGTCTAAAAAAAAAATCTATGATTAAGTCTAACCAGGCAAGTATAACTTATGGGCAACAAAGCTTGAGAGTGGGAAGCATAAAAAAAGTGCTGAAGATGATGGCATGAAGGTCTTCACCCAGAAAGTAACCAAAATAAAGGGCTGTGAAATCAGACAAGCTTAGATTGAGAGAAAAACTGGGAGACTGCACCATTTACAATTGCATCAAAAAGGATAAAATGCCCAGTAATAAATTTAAACAAAGAGGTGAAAGACCTGAATATTGAAAACTAAGAGACATTAATGCAAGAAATTGAAGGCACAAATAAATGGAAATATATCCTATGCTCATGAATTGGAAAAATTAGTAGTATTAAAATGTCCATACTACCCAAAGCAATATAGAGATTCAATGCAACCCCTATCAAAATTCCAATGGCATTTTTCACAGGAATAGAAAAAACAATCCTAAAATGGAAATGGAATCACCAAGGATCCCAAATACCCAAAGCAACGTGGAGGAAGAAAAACAAATCTGAAAGCTTCATGTTCCCTGACTTCAAACTATATTACACAGCTATAATAATTGAAACAGAATGATATTGGCATGAAAACAGATACATAGATCAGTGGAACAGAACAGAGAGCCCAGAAATAAATGCACGCATATATGATCAATTAATTTACAACAAACGATAAACGGATATACAATGGGGAAGGGGCAATCTCCTCAATAAATGTTGTTATAAAACCTGGGCAGCTACATGCAAAAGAATGCAAGAAGGCCACTATATTGTATCACACACAAAAATTAACTCCATATTTACTAAAAAACAAACATAAGACCTGAAACCATAAAACTCCCAGAAGAAAATAAAAACAGTAACCTCCTTGACACAGGTCTTAGTGATGATTTTTTTTAATGTGATACCAAATGCAAAAGCAACAAATCAAAAACAAATGTGACTATATCAAACTAAAAAGCTTCTGCACAGCAAAGGAAACCATCAACAAAATAAAAAGACAACCTACAGAATAGGAGAAAATATCTGCAAAATATATATCTGATAATGACCTGATATCCAAGATATAGAAAGAATTCATATAACTTAATAGCCAAAAACCAAATAATCCGATTAAAAACTGGCAGATTTCTGAACAAACATTTTATTTTCCAAAGAAGATACATAGACGGCCAACAGGTACATGAAAAAAATGCTCTAGATCATGAATCATCACAGAAATGCAAATCAAAACCAAAGTAAAATATCACCTTACCTTTTTTTACCTAATATTTCTTAGAGTTTATTTTTTCCTTTTCCACTTTTAAAATTAGGATATTTGACATAAAGCAAAATACACAGACCTTAAGTGTACAATATACTAAGTTTTGGCAAATACAGATATCCAGATATCCATTCCTGTCAAGGTACAGAATATTTTAATTACCCAAGAAAGTTCTTGTCTTACTTCTTTACTAGTCAATCTGCTTGCTCAGCCCAAAGGAGCAATCACTGTTTTGATTTTTTAAGATTTAAATTCAATTAATTAATATATAATGTATTATTAGTTTCAGAGGTAGAGGTCAGAGATTCATCAGTCTTATATAACACCCAGTGCTCATTACATCATGTGTCCTTAATGTCTGTCACCTGGTTACCCTATCCCCCAACCCCATCCCCTCCAGCAACCCTCAGTTTATTTCCCATGATTAAGAGTCTCTTACAGTTTGTCTTCCTCTCTGATTTCATCTTATTTTATTTTTTTTTTCTCTTCACTGTTTTGATTTTTGACCATTGTTTCATTAGCTGTTCCGTAACTTTATATAAATGGAATCCCATGGTACATGCTCCTTATGTCTGGCTTCATTCATTACTCATTCATTTGAGTACCAACTTGTACATTTTTATTGCTGAGTAGCAGTCCTTTAAATACACACAATTCAGGGAAGGACATTAAAAAAAAAAAGAAACCTTAGTTCTTATGAATAAAGGTTCTATGATTACTTATCTGTCTTGTTGGTTATGATTATTAAG
Source organism: Potos flavus (assembly GCA_028534135.1). Classification (NCBI taxonomy): domain Eukaryota; kingdom Metazoa; phylum Chordata; class Mammalia; order Carnivora; family Procyonidae; genus Potos; species Potos flavus. Next base: position 50,741,731 of record CM052892.1, on the reverse strand, counting down.
TTTATTTCTTCGGGGTAAGTTGCTAGGAGTGAAATCACTGAGTTATAGGGTAGGTGCATGTTTAACGTTGTAAGGAACTTCCATATAGTTTTCTAACATGGCTATACCATTTTTCATGTCTACCAACAATGTAAAAGTAGAATGGCTATTACTAAAAAGACAAGAAATAAGTGTTGGCGGGGACATAAAGAAAAGGGAACCATGGTGCACTGTTGGTGGGAATACAAATTGGTGCAGCCCCTATGGAAAATAGTATAAAGGTTCCTCAGAAAATTAAAAACAGAACTACCATATGATTCAGCAATTCTACTTTAGGGTATTTATCCAAAGAAAACAAAAACACCAACACAAAAAGATATATGCACTGCCACCACCCAACACCATCTACAAGAGCCAAGACATGGAAACAACCCAAGTATCTATCAATGGATAAATGGATAAAGAAATTGTACTAAATAGATAAATATACACACAATGGAATATTATTCAGCCATAAAAAAGAAAGAAGGAAATCTTGTCATTTATGACAACATGGATGGACCTGGGGGCATTATACTAAGTGAAATAAGTCATAGAAAGACAAATACTGTATGATATCTTTTATATGTGGACTCTAAACATAGTAAATGCATACATACGTACATACGTAACGTGCTCATAGATACAGAAAATAAATTGCTGGTTGCGGGAGGTGAAAGGTGGGCATAAGAAAAATGGATGGACAAACTGTGAAAGTATTTTTATTTTTAGTTTAAATATACTGAATTTTTAAATAAGGAAAATAAAGAACTACTATGAACAACTCTAAGTATATAAATTCATCAATTTAGATCAGATTTTCTAATTCCTCAAAAAATACAATTTATCAAAAACTCATACCCTATGACACAGGTAATCTTAATAGCTCCATGACTTTTAAAGATATCGTATTTGTAATTAAAAACTTCCCCAATGAGCTATTACCAGGCCTAAATAATTTTGCTGGTGAAGACTACTACTAGACTTTTAAAAAAGAAATAATGCTAATTCTACACAATCACTTCCAGAAAAATAGAAGTGAGAACATTTCCCAACTTGTTGTATAAAATTTCATTATCCTGATACTAAAACCAGATGAAAACAGTTAAAAAAAAAAAAAAAAAAAGAAAAGAAAAAAGAAAAAGAAAAAGGATACAAATGTATCCCTCATGAACATCAGGATATGACCAAGTGAAGTAGACCCTAGACACGTAGGGCTGGTTTAATATTCAAACATCAATCAATGTAATCCACCACAGTGATAGTTTAAGTTAGAAAGCTACATAATTTTATCAACTGTTACAGGTGAAATATTTTAAAAATTCATGATTGGGGCACCTGAGTGCGTCAATGGGTTAAAGCCTCTACCTTCGGCTCAGGTCATGATCTCAGGGTCCTGGGATCAAGCCCCGCATAGCCTCTGCTCAACAGGGCGCCTGCTTCCCCCTCTCTCTCTGCCTGCCTCTCTGCCTACTTGTGATCTCTCTCTCTCTCTGTGTCAAATAAATAAATAAAATCTTAAAAAAAAATAAAAAATAAAAATTCATGATCTTTTTATGATAAAAATTCTCATTAATTTAAGAATGTTAAAGAATCCTCAATTTGATAAAGGACATCTACAAAAACCTATAGATAAAAATGAAACTTAAAGATCAATGCTTTCTGGTTAAGCTCAAGAAAAGGCAAAGATTTTTTCTACTCTCAGCACACCTATTCAACATCATACTGGAAGTCTCAGGCAATGTTGAAAGAAATAAAAAGCCTCCTGATTTGAAAGAAACAAATCTATTCTTTTTCACAGGCAACATTATGGTCTACATGGAGAATTCCAAGGGAAAAAAAAAAATCCCTAGAACTAATAAGTGATTGAGCAACTTTTCAGGATATAAGATCAACACACACACACAAATACAGTTCTGTATATGGAGCAATGTACAACTGAAAATTCAAATTAAATTATCAATTCCCCAAAATAGTAATATTCATTTATCACTATAACAATGTATGTATAGGCTCTGTAAGTGAAAACCATAAAATCTGATAGAATAAATCAAATAAGACTTAAAAAAAAAAAAAAGCCTGGGAGACTGCAAAAGGACTGATGGGCTGGTGGTACCCATGGGCATGGCAGCCATGGTAGAATTTTTACAATGGGTTTTATTAAAATTTACAAGTATAATCAATATGCTAATGACCAACAAATAACTGATGAGAATGTTGTGTGATTTGGGCATTATGATACTAACCCAAAAACATCAAGCAAAATAAAATGTTGATATATCTCCAATATTCTGTTTGGTGATGTTTCTGGTAGGTCTCTGGTCAAAATCACAAATCCCAGTATTCAAGAAATAAAACCATGAGCTTAAACTAAGGACTATAGCTCATCATTTATAAAAACCTCCTTCCTCAAACCTCAGTTCCAGCATGAACTTAACGAGTACCAAATGAGTATAAATGTTTATATAAATACTCCTTCCATTTTGCAAATTATTATAATTCTCTCTTAACATATAGGAGAAAATAAGCTATTTGAATCCCAACAAATGACATACACCAGTAGAGATAATCCACTAAGGGCCAGGACGAGATCCTGTTCATCTATTCCAAGATGCCACATATAGTTGGTTGCAATAGAGGTTTATTCAATGAATGAATATGTGAATAATTAATAAGTAACAGACTCTAGTTGTTTAACATGTAAAACCTCTTGGACTATTTTTGAATTAGGAATTCAACCCCATAGCCAAAGGAACAATCATATCTTAGCTGGACCTTTGACAGCATCAAAGGTCCAGTTAAGATATCAAAGCTTTTAGACCAATAATGGTATGAGATATAACTTAACAAATTTGAGCTTTCAGTTAACAAAAACAAAAACAAAACAAAACAAAAACCTGATGATGATCTAAAATGGTAAACTAATTTTATCTTCCTCTGAATCATGTTTATAATTTTGATCACCCTAAAATAAATTGTGAAATAGGCTGGCTTATCATAATAACTATTATTTTTTAGTGCTCCTTCTCTTTCTTCCATTCATCACTATTTGTGCAATTCTCCCATTGATCAATGCCCATCTTTAGATAGAATCTCATACTCTGTTCCAATCACACACCTTCTTTCATTCAAACCAACTGTCTAGGAGATTATAACTTATATGATTAAATTATCATTGGAAGTCAAACGCTGAACATATTATCCAATTCGAGAAAAAAATTTACATTTCTCCATAAGGTTTTTAGAAAATGAACATTTAATTGGTAGAGAAAACTCACATGACATCATAGAAACTACTGTAGTAACAGATATACCAAACCTAAACAAAAAATATGAGGTTTTACAGGTTTTTTTTTCTTCAAGTAAAAAAAAAATTAATTGGAAGAAATTTAAAGTATCTCTAAGTTTTAGGAGTATAACCAAAAGAGCATTAGATTAACAGATACACACACACACACATACATGCACAAACACACATACATGCGCACGCATACACCTGTGTAGGGAAAGGCGCCCCTATCAATAAACTGGACATTTTTCAGAATAATAGCTGACTTTTCCATTTGTGATATTTTTAACAGTTTAGATCACAAAAATAACCCACTTTACAAACTAAAAAAAGAGAAAAAAAGCGAGAAAAAGTCATAGGTAAATGAAATCTACTCAGTGATATAACTAGGTTAGCAAGGAGAACCTGAAATTTGATGTTGGTAAATGAAAAGCAATACCATGTGAGAACAAAAATACAAATATAAATGTTGTCTGAGAAGACTATACCTACTATGAGATATTTGAAGCTGTACAGGTAAGATGTGTTTTTAAAACACAATCCAGGGAAGACATTTACATCAAAATAAATTATAAAATATTTAAATAATCAAAAGTTTTTCTGAGATTCCTTTTTGGTTGTCAGGCAAATGTCTCTCCACAATTTACAATGAAAGATACAGCAAATAGGCTCAGAAAGTAAACACAATTATTTTTATCTAGGATTAAATGACATGAACTATGAGCATAACATGAAAAAAAATGTGAACCTTATATCTTTGTAGCCTTCATATGGCGAGAGGAGTTTTACAAGAAAGAATGCTAAATTTAGACTGGTATCATGCCAATCTCAAATTGCTATATTCAGCTCAATAAAAAGTGACACAGAAAAGAACATTCATGAGAATGAAAATATTCAGAAAAGATGTCAAAAAGCACTTTAAAAAAAAGGAAGCATAAAAATTGCATGAAAATTCTCCCTAAAGCAGCTTGTGAGAATAAATCTTCTGCAGTTAGTCATAAGAGAAACAAACCACAATGATAGTAAGAATCTAAAAAGAATGAACTACATTCTTACATGTCTTCCATCAGGTTTGCTTGTGGGCATAAACTTTTCTTGAAAACTAAAATGCAGCAATGACTAAAGTGCAGAGAACGCCTCATTTCCTCTTACTTACTACCTAGAAAGAAACATGGTACTGCCAATCATGAAATGATTTTTCAAAAATGTATGGGTTTGTGTGCAGAAACACACACATACACACCCATGACTTTTACCACCAATGTTTTCTTGTTGTCAAGATAATTAAACTTTCAGATCTTTAACTGCTCTCAGTTTATGTAGATTTTTGTTTTTTAACCCTATAAAATGTTAAGTCAATACTCTTTCACCAATCCTTTGCATTTTACATGAAAATACCTTGGCTATATTTCTCCGTGAAATTAAGAATAGACAATAAAGACAGGTTATCAAACCATCAAGATCCTAGAAATGTAACATCTGACAAATAGTATTAGTATTAATATTTCAAGGTGATATTTACTACTAATAAAAATTACTCGAGGTGTTATTAAATCGATAAAGTGCAGTGGAGAAGGTAGAAGCATGAAGAGACGCATGGTGACAGAAAATGCACAAACAAGTCAGAGCAGCGGACAGCAAAGGTCCTACTTTCAGCTACAAGGAAGCTGCAAAAAGTAACTCAGGCATCTGCAGGCCTGTCTCCCTTAGGATGACTTTTCCCTGAGTAGGAAACATTAAACTATTCTCTATCAAACTATACTCTAGAGAAAACTGTATTTACCACCAGTAGTTACATAACTTGTATTCTAGTGCTGCGGACCTATAAACATTTACCAACTTGAATTAATGAATATCTATGGCACATGCAGCATTTTCAATTCAACCCAAATAGCATCTACTTCCTAAACATGAAAATTAATATTTCATTATTATTATAAAGAGGAGGAGGAAGAATCGGAGGAGAACATGAGGTGCTAATATTTGCAGAAAGTTTATGACGTAGGAAACTTTGTTAAAAGTGCCTGATTCTATTATTGCATTTAACCCTCATAACTGTGCTCTGACAGGCATGCCACACTCACATCCATTCTTTGAGAAGAATAAACTGAGATGTGGAGAAACTAAATGGTTACGAGCACACAGCCTATCAAAAGAAGACGATACGAGCCTGCACCTCCCCACTTAAGGACTATATTCATACAAACTACATTCTCAACATTGAACGACGTACCACAATGCAAAACTAAAGATCTAGTCTCTGTCTCTCACACTTTCACAAAGTCTAGTGAGAGGACCAGAGAACTCAGGCAATGGTATAAATACTCTATAAACACCGATGAAGAAAAAATAAAAACACACAGAGCTCAAGGAAAGCTGAAAACATGAGAAAGAACCAAAAATGGAGTAAATCAGATCTTGCTGATGAAAAAGTTTTTATTCTTTGTTTTAAGATGGAAATAAAGTTCACATATAAGGGTTACCGCTACAAAACAGCAATCTAATACCTATTACACTAAATACCTAATAGGTCACAGGAGATAACGCTTAGTACATTATAAAGGGCTCTACAAAATTGTTTCAGAAAAGGAATGAGGTAACTCATCTACGAGGCAGGCAAGTAATAGTTTCATGATAGTGACTTTCAAGATACCCTTTGCCCCAGTACTTTACACAGTATCCAACTCAAAATAGATGATCAACAACAACAAATCATTAAGTGATCTCAGTTTGATAGTTGCAATAACTCAGGTTTAGATGCTTGTCAGCACTAAAAGTTTTCTGACTCCAAAGTCTGTAATTTTAAAGGCAATACAAAGTAAGTTACTAAAATGGTGCTCATGACAGAAAGAACTCCAAGGAACTTCCAAAATAGGGATTCTCGGGGTGCCTGGGTGGCTCAGTGGGTTAAAGCCTCTGCCTTCAGCTCAGGTCATGATCTCGGGGTCCTAGGATCGAGCCCCGCATCAGGCTCTCTGCTTGGCGGGGAGCCTGCTTCCCCCTCTCTTCCTGCCTCTCTGCCTACTTATGATCTCTCTCTCTCTCTCTCTGTCAAATAAATAAATAAAATCTTTAAAAAACAAACAAAAAACAAACAAAAAAAAAAAAACACAAAATAAGGATTCTCCACTTGGTGGTGATCTTATAAATGCTATTAAGTAACAACATCAACACCCCATAGAGGACCATTAAATAAGGTGCCATTGTGGCTTGGAGTGCACACAAATATATTATTATTGTACAATAGTTAACCCAAAAATAGGCCTTAATATCTGCTGCTTCCCAACGGCGCACGGGAGAAGAATGAGGCACAAACAAGTCAGCTGAAAGAGAAAGGGAGCAGGGGTCAACAGTAGAGAAGACTGTTGCCCCGAACAACTCCTCAGTTCCGTATTTATTGGATACAGGATAACAACTAACAAAGGAGCAGAAAACGGCTATACATTAACCATATGCCTTGTAGATAAGCAAGAAGGAATATGAGTTATACATTGATTACAAACCTTATAGATAAGTAAGGAGAGTAGATTATATATGGTTAAGCAGTATAGAATTTATAGTTGAGCAAGCACAATTAAGGGGATTGTCTTGATTAACGGTAGGCTGTCTCTGAGGCAGGGGAGATAACATCAAAAATGAAGCAGGCGGCATTCCACCCTGAGCAGGCCAGGCGTTCCCGGCTGCTCGGCTGCCAAGACGTATACCATCCTCTCCCCCAGAGACCTGTTGCTAATGTATGCTTTTCTTAAAGTAATATTTAAGCATGCTTGCCAGGCTGGTACAATTTCTCATAGGTTATATTTTAAGCAGTACATTGTTTTGAGGGACGGTTACAATATCACTTATCTGGATAAATGGCCCAGCCATCGAATTAGCACTCATATTGTAATACTGATGCTAGAAGAGCACTGCAGTTAGACTTTAAAGACAGATTATTCAAAATTATAATGCATACACTCAGTAAAGGAATGCTGCTTATTACTAAAAATTTGCTACTGAACAAGGAATTACGAAGTATACTACAACGTGAGAAATCATCACCTTTGATGTCTTCTAAACAAGGATATGGGAGGTACTTAAAAATTTAGCTTTTTACTCAGATGCCTTCTTTTCAGTGAAAGCGTCTTTGGTCCCCTATTTAAAATTTTATACCCCACTATAGCATTGCCTACACTCCCTTCACTGCTTTATTTTTGTCTCTTTAGCACTTAATATCTAAATTATTGTATATATCTTAAAATGTTTATATTGTCTATTTCTCCTATATTATTAAGGGAGAATATCTTAGGAACAAATTAACAAAGCAGAACCCTCTCGTTTTGCAGGCAGAGACACTGAGTAGAGATTTGCTCACTGATTTATCAGGCCAGGAATCAAAAGAATCTCCTAAAAGAAAGAAAGAAAGAAAGAAAGAAAGAAAGAAAGAAAGAAAGAAAGAAAGAAAGAAAGAAAGAAAGAAAGAAAGAAAGAGAGAACGAAAGAAAGAAAGAGAAAGAAAGAGAGAAAGAAAGAAAGAAAGAAAGAAAGAATCTCCTAAGTTTTTTCATGTATAGGATGTTATTAGAACTCAGGCCTTTAACTGTAGGTAAAATCGCTATTATATCTAATTCGTGTCAAGGAACAGCAGGAATCAGCACATGAACCTAAACAGAAATTTCAGAAATATCTCTGTGGATCTGATAAACAGGCCAAATGCATCTGGAGAAATTTCGTTAGCAAAAGGAACTGAGAATATCCCTGAAATAGAATATGATCTAGGGGAGAGGAGAGCAGACATGTTGAATTTGACCTAAAAAAATTTAGCCATAGGAGAAGAAATTATCAGTGAAATGTGGAACCAGACACTCAAATTAGCCAGGGATCAGGTTCACATGTAAGTCTTATGGAGCAGAGAGAGAGTTGTAAATGAGCTTGTAAGTAAAACTGAAGGAACTGTTCCAATAAGATGACTAAGGCATTAGAGCAAAACAGCAACCCTATAGTAAAATGTGACAGAAAAATTAAAGAGGGAAATGGTGCGAAGACATTCTTGTCTCCCTTGGCAACAAATTACCATGGTAACAGCTAGAGGGTCAAGTGCTTCAACTAGGAGACAAGATAGACACCTGGGTCCCAGCAAACTTTCTCTTTAGTCACAAATACAAAGCAACTACCCTTCCAGTATTTCCAGTGGAGAACTACGTAGTCACTATCAGCCAGGATGCAGATATTTTATACTAAAAACCGAATGCCTGGTATGATGCAGATCACCTCATCTCTGTGTATATGAGCCTGTGTGTGTACGTGTGTAGGTATATGGTGAGGTTGGGAGTGGAGAACAAGTTTAAGGGAAGAAACAGAATTTATTTAGTAGGTATGTAAATGGCACTATGCTTATACTATTGTGTTTTGGTGAAAGTCATGCTCTTGTAGATCTGTTCATTTTGTCTTGTTTTGGTTTGAGAGTCATTTGCAGGAGATGAGGAGCCAAAATGGAGAGGCTTCAGATAGGTTTCGAAGAGAGTGTCATCTGATGAGTAAGAAAATTATTGAAAACAGTGCAAAGGAGACCCTCCCATTTATGTACACGTAGTCTTCCTTATTGCAGAAAATGGTGACATTGCCTCATTGGAGCAGAGAACAAAGTCATACCTTGGGAGAAGGATCGATAACCAGTCATCCCCAGGAAAAGACTATGGGAGGCAACCTCCAAGTTCGTCCCAAAGATACCAGCCTCTTGGTATTTGCACCCTTTATAATTCCTACCTGTTGTGTGTGGATAGCACTTAGTGACTCAATTCTATTGAATGCAGTCAGGTGGAAGCGATGGTTTCTGAGTCAGAGACTAGGCCATAAATGGCAACACATTTCATTCCTTTGCTCTCTCCCTCTCTCTCCTGCCATGCCATGGAGCACCACTAGTGAACACATGTCAAGGAACCAAAGCCTCCAGCTTAGAATCAGTCAAGCCTGAGGTGCTGCAAGCTCCCCACACCCACCCCTGACACTTTGCTGGAGTTGTGAGAGTCTCATAGCTAGAACTACCATGCTGAGCTACTTGCAAATTCCTGACCCCAGAAAGAGATATGAATGTTAGTTATTTTATACCTCTAAATTTTAGAGTAATTAGATGTGCAGTAACCCATAATTAATACAAGGTCTAACCTAGATCAAAACATGGAAACTCTAGTAGAGATTATTAGACTGCAATGAGTCAGAAACTTCTTACTCTGCCAAAACTTTCTAGGAGTTGGGTCTGAACTTCTCAAAAATATATGTGTAATTCAATATGGAGTTGAATTCTAAAGCTGAGTGGCTCGAACCATATTAGGAACCACCTGAGGATCTTGTTAAATAAAGATGGTAATTCAAAAGCCTGAGATGGAGCCTGAGATTCTGCATTTTGTACAAGTTCCCAGGAGATACATATGCTACCGGCCCACAAACTATAATTTGAGTAAAAAAGTTACAGGGCACATGGAAGAGTGATTGCCCATGAAGACATAAATAAAACATTCAAATGAACATTGCTTATAGCACCCAAAAGTCCTACAATTAAAAACATGGGAGTTCAAAGTCATCATGAGTTGGATATTATTACAAATACAACCTCATTTTATGCTTATAGGGTGGTTAAACCTATACCAATAGATTTTATATAGAAAAAAAAAAAGATTTGCAAGTCATCAAATAGCTTCAGACCTGTTTTCCTGTTCCAGATATGTCTATATTTCTCTAAGGATGCATCACGAATAATCCTGTTTCAATGCATATAATACACTTCATAATTATACAAAGAGGTTGAGAATTCTCTAAGAATTTGGGCAAACAGACAACATTTAGAACTGAGCCAAAGAGATTTTAATGAGCTATTTTCAAATGAAGAAAAAGCTTGAAGCAAAATACGCACTTCCATGAAAAAAAAAAACAATAAACCTATTTATAACCTTGACAAAAAAATTTTTTTTTCTGAGATAGAAAACAAGATCTACAATTTGAAAATCTTTCCTCTACCCTAGGAAGGTGTATTGTTTATTCAAGTCATTTCTATCTCATTATTATTATAGCCTTCTCCTTTGTTTTTTAAAAACATATATTCAGCACTTAGCCAAATCACATTATCATTAAAACAGGAAGTACTTAGATTTTTTCCCTTTCATCCTGAAAAGAAAAATTAAACTCCCTTTTGAGTTGTGCTTGTATCTTTCCTACTAATTTGGAATCATTTACATTAGTTGCCACCAATTGCATAGCATAAGCCTAAAGAAGCATATTATATAATTTCCTTTACTGGTAATTACAGAGGATAGTTTCCCTTTGGTTTTGAGAAAGTTCCCTTAAAAATAATACAGAAGGAATTAAATTGCCACATGTCTTGGGAATAGTTTAACTGGGTACTGCTTTTGCAGTCTGTAGCAGTGACACTAGGAATGGTTTTTTAACATTTCAAACTTTATTTAACTAAACTTTATAGGTAAAGCACCTATAAAATTATGATCATTGATTAATATCAAATCAGTTCAAATGCAAGCAAGGACCTTAATATAGCAAAAATGAAGTGATGCTATTTACGTCTAAATTTTCAGTTAATTTATGTTCTCTGAACTGCTGATTGCCTTAAGAGAAGCAGAAATAAAAATGTCTTCAATAAATCGCTTCATTTCTCAAACAAGCTGGTGTGTTGGAGTTTTGTGGCCGGCAGCCTAATGAGAATGAATGGTTCACAATCTTCTAGGACTGACCCACTTAGTCATTCACACCATCCATTGAATGGGAGACTGCTTCAGAAGTACAAGGTCACACCCTTGCCACAATTATTCTGTGTAATGAAGTATCATAAGATGTCTACTGTTCATAGGTGTGTGGTAAGGGCAGCTGAAGATAAAATATTTGGTATCCTTGCACTGAAGCATGGATACACACTCCTGAGTCCATCTCTGTCGCAGTATAAATTAAATGAAAAAAATGTCTCTTCTTTAAGGAATCATTTGCACTTTAAGGAAGTAAAAGTGAAATGAATGTTGTCAAGGAGTTGGGGGGAACAACACTCAGGAAAGAGTTGGGGGGAACAACACTCAGGAAAGTTTTTTTTTTTCCCCCCCTCAGGGAAGTTTTGTTAGTTTTTTTTTTCCCCCACAAAAGCTCTATGACAGGTTGACGTAATTATTCAAATAATAACCTTTTATAGTAGATAATTAAGCCATATGTTAACCTCAGAATTTAAAATAACCAATTTACACTGGGTGTGGTACATAAACAATGAATCTTGTAACACTGAAAAAATAAAATAAAAGTATTTGGGGGAAAAAAAAAAATAACCAATTTACTTATATTGTATGGTTCTCCTCTAACTCCATACAGGTACCATTTTCAGGAGACAAAATTGAGGCTTAGATCAAATCAAAGCATCCATTAACATAGTATTATCTCTATAGATATCCATGGGCTATGTCAATTATCTAGGCAGCTGATCTAAAGAAGTTTTTTTTTAATGTTAATTGCTCATTAAAGAAAATTAATGGTGAAAAGTAAATTAAAAATAAAAACAGAGATGAACTGTAAAAGATAATTAGGCAATTTGCAACTAATTGAATAGCTTTACATGAATTTTCCCTCAAATAACCAATAATTACTTCCAAATAAGTTAGAAAAATCAGTGATAATTCAGTAAATTATCTTGGCTTTAAATTTCTACAAAGTAAAGCAAACGTAACTAGGACTTTTCAGAAAGCCATATTTCCTTCGCAGTTGGATCACCAAATAAACTGATTGTTCACAGGCATTTGGTTTTGTTTTTTGGCTCATTCTGCTGTGTAGCATCTGAGTCATATCTATGCCTTAAACAAAATTTTCCCACGTTATTGAATATTTCTAAAACTTTTTACATTTGATTCAAGGATATTATTATATATTTCTATAATAAATTGAAATCAGAATTGGGCATGGGTGAATGATCTGCATTAGCTGTTTTGCAAAGCCCACCTTAAAGTACATTTTAAAATACTTTTTTCTTTTTTTATAATGAACAAAATGGCTATTTTTATTCAATATAATGTTTCATGGTTTTGTCAAGACAAATACATCATTAATTGTTCACCAACAACTCTTACTGTATGCATGTAAATATAAACTTATCAAAGTTGATTTACCTTGTTGATTATTAACTGTTTCCAAATTGTGCATTCAGCATTTCCATAACACTTTAAAATCCTCTATCTTTATTCTACATTTTAAATAATAAGTCATCAACCAAAGTCCAAATTATTTGCTCAGTTGTGTGCTAAAGGATTATTTTTAGAGTGACTTCCAACTATAAGTTTTCTGAAATGAAGTCCAGCTGATAGCTTTGTCACACTGACTTAAGTATTGGTATCTCCACAGTGTGAGATCACTAACATTGATTTAGGAATGAGTGATCCCCGAAGACTTTCTTCCATTTATGACACTGAGAATGTTTTATGCAGTGAGAATCCTCACATGTCCTACAAGTGTCACTGTATGAATAATAGATTTCCAATGTGTAATTGAATAAATTGCTTCTCTATTATGAATTATTTGGTGTAACATAAAAGTTTCCTCCACCAAATAAAGACTGTTTTCTCTTCTTTCCTGTTTTAGGGTTTATTCCTATTTATAGTTTTCTTTCGCACATCAGGGCTGGAGCTTGAAGGCTCACCCAGAGTGATTATAGACCTGTCTTTGCTTGACAATGAGAATGTTGAAGGGATGAATTATCAATGACAGCCTTTTCATGTTGATTATAAACAGTTTCTCTTCGGTATGAATAAAGTTCTTTGGTATGAATAAAGTTTAGTTCGGTGGCTACAGTTTTTCCTACATTTGTTAATTCATTAAAAAAATGTTTACTGAAGTATAGTTAACAACATTATGTTAATTTCAGGTATAGAACATAGTGATTTTATAACTCTATACATTATGGTGTGTTCACCACAAGAGTAGGTACCATCTGTCACCATACAATGCTATTTCAGTATCATTGATTATATTCCCTATGCTGTACCTTTCATCCCTGTGACTTATTCATTACATAACTTTGACTACATAACTCCACTTTAAAATACTTTTTTCTAGGGATTCCTGGGTGGCTCAGTTAAGTGTCTGTCTTCAGCTCAGGTCATGATCCCAGGGTCCTGGGATCAAGTCTTGCAGCAGGCTCCCTGCTCAGCGGGGAGCCTGCTTCTTCCTCTACCTGCCACTCCCCCAGTTGTGCTCTCTCTCTGGCAAATAAGTAAATAAAATACTTAAAAAATAATTTTAAAAAATTAAGAAAACACTTTTTCTAGAAGCTACAGCTACTTTATTGGGGGGAAAAAAAAGACTAGTATACCAGAGCTCTTTTGTCATAATAAATTTAAAACTTTAAAAATTAAGAACATAATATGATCATGTCATGTAATAAGCAGAAAAGTGCATATACATTGGTTTAGTATATCATAATTAAGGACTATACAATCTAAAAGAGAAAGGACTACATATTATCATTACTTCCACCTTTTTGGCAAGTGATTTGTAGCAGAGTTTTCAAAAAGAATTTAAGCTACTTTCCTCTCAAATAATTTTCTTGTAAGCTTCCATAATCACAGTCACATACATACAAATATACATGTTTACATGTTTGTTTTCTGACTTAGCCTTACACAAACTCATTAAAGTACATAATAGGATATTTGCTTTACAGATAAGAAAAGAGAAGTTTGCTGTTAATTAGTAACTGACCAATGGTCAAGAATCTAGTAATCAGTACAGCCTCAATGTGATCTTAATTTGACTATTTCTAAAGCCCAGTTTCCTTATTGAAATGACTATTAAACAGTATATTTAAAAATAGTGAACTACTTATTTTGTAATCAGATTTATTATTTACAGAACATACATCGAACATAGAAAGAAGAGAAAGTTGTTAAAATTTCCAAAAAGCACTTACTTTTATTTATATGCAACATGTAACCTGTATGTCATATATATGTGTGTATATGTTAATTTACTCACATTTACTGTGTCTCTGTGAAACACAGGGACTAGATTTGGCCCTTATAGTCTGGCAATTACTCAGATAACTTTTTTCTAAAATAATTTTGCGGATGTCTGTGCTGCACGTGCGTGTGAGTGTGTATGTGGTTATAAACAATGATAAATTTTTAAAGGCAGTATAAAGTAAAAGGAAACAGAAAATAAACATACATATAGAATATTTCCTATGAGCTTGCACAATGTAATATGCACATTAGTTATTTTTATTAGGCAGAGCCATAATTAAATTTATCGGTGACTCCAAATTAGTGTAATGATATACACCTTGAGGAGCTGGTAGATTATAATAAATGAAAAACTGGTAGTCAAGAATGAAAGTTAAAGAAAAGATACACATATATATGAGAATTGGCTGAACTCTGTAATTTGTTCAGAGTATTTTCACCTAATATTAGAAAAACATTTTGCTACATTGCAATGAACATGAGTAGAACATGAACAAATGATGGGATATTTGACTGGTAATAAAGACCAGGTCTTAGGAAGTATTTGTAACTTTTGGCAAGTAAATAAATTCAAATATGAAAAAACTTACAGGTGTTTTTAAGAGGGCTGCTCCAAAAAAAGCTAAAAACATTATGTAACTATCTTTGGATGATGGTTATTAAGAAGCTTTCTCAAAGATACATAATAATCTTTGATTTTTTTGTTATACATATCAAACGAGATACCAAGGATTGATCAAAGAAAACCATACTTTGTTACCAATAGCACAGATAGTAATAAGGACATAAAGGGGCTTCTCAAAAATTTCTCCCCAAAATATGTTATTATTTGTTACCAACACTGCCATGTAAATGTTTAGCATGTGCACATGTTAAATAGTTTACTTACAGACTATAATTTTTTATTTGATTTTGTCTATCCAAAGCAAATTTATAACAATCTATACTTTGTATAAATACACTGTGAGCACTATCAAATGAATTTACTAAACTAATGCAATGATCTACCATTTGACCCACGAATAAAAACTGGCATTTTATTAACACTGAAATAGCAAATCAACAGAAATTGAGAAATGCAGTTATATTCATGTAATATCCATTTTAAAATAATGCATGACTTGAAACTTTTTTAAGGAGTTAAAACAGCTCATTTTAGATTAGAAAATATTTTTAATTAAAGCACCCTGTACTTCAACAGCAAATTCTATAATGTAACTGCAATGGTAAGCAAAGATTTCATTAACTTCCGCCAGAAGTCTCAGATTTAGGAATATCGACTGTAATTAGAAAAATTAAAGCTACACTTCAGAATTAATTGAAATTATTAAAGTGTTTACTCTTGCATTATATATGGCTAGAATGTCAGCAAAAAGCACTCCATACTTTCTCATAAGTAATTCTACAGTATATATTAAGAACATAACATAAACTCCATCGAATATTGGGTCTTTCCAGGTGGGCCTTGCTATAAGCTTTCAATTTATGCTGATTCTCTGGACAACTTCAAAATAATTCTTCTCTGGGAGTGCATGAAAGCAATTGCATTCCTGATGGATGGATGTGATGCAAGACATAAGCATTTGCTGTCATCAAATCTACCAGCAGGATTCACCAGAAACCTAGATACCCTTATCACACAACGGAACCGATGATAGAGTGACCAGCAAGACACAGATTGAGGTTCAGTTTTCTAAACTTAGAAAATTTTCCAAAACCTGAAGAAACATAGAGTATAATAACTATCAAGTGTCAGTTCTGTTTTTAAGTCATTCTTCGATTTCTTCTTAGACATTCTATTCAGTTTTACCGTAAATATTATGTGTTTTGAATTTCCTAGCACAAAGTAGATGTGTCTTCAGAAACAAAGAACTAACTTACTGTTCTAATTTAAAGTGAATAAGACTCTGCCCATGATTTCTGCTTGCCATTCATTGACACAGCAAGGAAATATTCACTAACATGAGAAGAAAATGAAGGTGAAGAAAGAACAGTCTTTTTTTTTTTTTTAAGATTTTATTTATTTATTTGTTAAAGAGAGAGGAGAGAGAGAGCACAAGCAGGCAGAGAGGCAGGCAGAGGCAGAGGAAGAAGCAGGCTCCCTGCCGAGCAAGGAACCCGATGTGGGACTCGATCCTAGGACGCTGGGATCATGACCTGAGCTGAAGGCAACCGCTTAACCAACTGAGCCACCCAGGCATCTCAAGAAAGAACATTCTAACAACTGTCTTCCAAATGTTACTTTTTAGGTGATTCTCCACAGAAGATAAACCAAAAGTATACAAAAATCCAGTCACACTCTTTACTGTACAGAAGTCGGGACTGTCAAGTTACCTGGGTTCTAATTTTCACGTTTACTTCTGAAAAACTAATTATAAGAATCTGTCATGGGACATCCCTGTGCCTTTCTTTCCTTATTAGTGAAATCAAATGTATTGTACTAGATTTTTTTTTTCTTGCTAATCCAAACTATGGTATAGATGACAAAACATCTAAACTACCTGTTCTATATTCAAAAGGAAAGGAGAACAGTGCAGGATATAAAGAGAAAAAGGAAGATAATGTAAGCTATCACCAATTTTTGATAGAATGAGGAGTGAAGGGGCGCCTGGGTGGCTCAGTGGGTTAAAGCCTCTGCCTTCGGTTCAGGTCATGATTCCAGGGTCCTGGGATCTAGCCCCGCGTAGGGCTCTCTGCTCAGCAAGGAACCTGCTTCCCCCTCTCTCTCTGCCTGCCTCTCTGCCTACTTGTGATCTCTCTCTCTCTGTCAAATAAATAAATAAAATCTTTAAAAAAGAAAAAAAAGAATGAGGAGTGAATGGGTAAGGCAGAGAATATTAATTCCTTCAACATCTATTTTCCTCTTCCTCCTTTCAATAACAGCAACTCCCAAATTTTAACTAGGTACATGACTACTCAGTTATGTCCTACATTTCCCAGCTTCTCATGAAACCAGGTAAGACCATGAGACTAAATTCAATGGTATTAGAATGAAAATTCCCTCAAAGCAAAGCTATTTCCCTTAACTTTCTATCTATATATGATATAGATATGACATGCAGATGAAGACAATTCTCTAGGTCATAGCTGAGCAACAAAATGGAAGAAGCCTGGGTACATGAAAGCCTTTATAAAAACAGTGCTATCCCATTAGGCTGGCCCACTCACCTTAGGACAATTAAGTGGGAAAAATAATTCTATTTCATTTCGGATACTTTGTTTTGGGGTCTTATGGTTACAGCAGCTTAGTCTGTAATCTAATATGTATAATGTTGAATGTTGTCTGTTTAAATCATAATTATTTGCTTTGTTACCAATTTATTTTTTGCAGTGTAGCATGTGGGTTAAAAAGGGCTTTAATTTTATTTGATTTTATATCAGTTAGGCATCCTGATATATGATGCAAAATACAGGGGAAGGAAGGGCCTTAGAATTTTTAGACTGATTATCTCACAGAAAAAGACAAACAACTGACTACCAGGACAAATATTCCAAATTTTTTCTAAAGGTTGCTCATGAACATTTTATAATTTTCTAAACTATCCCACTGATCATGTGGGTGTTGAGTTACTCAATCAGAGAACGCAGTTCAAAGATCTTACGCAGATTGAAATAATTCAAGATTACTCTACTTTCAATAAAAAGCCCCTTTCCCTTCAGTTCTGTGATGTTTTTACCAATAACAGAACACCTTGATTCTTTCCTCTTCTACTCACGAGCTTTTACCCTTCCGAGTCCTCTCAGTCTCCTGACAGATTCTACTTAATAATTATCATTTTTAGTCACTAATTCAAAGAAGCAGATTTCCCAGTATTATGAGTTCTTCAGATCACAGAAATATTTCAATACAGATAAAATCAACATGTTCACAATTAAGCACATTATTTTGGAATTGTGGTCTAAAGGTGTTCATGCAATATTTTCAAAGTAAAAATTAAAAATACTGAGATGGATACTGTGACTACATTACTTGCTTTATCTGATGATATACCACTTAAAAATTTGGGCTACTTTCCTAAGGCAACCAAAATTCACTAACGTAAAATCAATGATTTTTCAAACCATTATATAAGTGAATTTCCTTTAAAATAATATCTATTTGGTAAATCCATAGAAAATTGGTCAGATATTATCAAAATATCCCACAAAGGTTTTTTGGCTTCTTTTACAATAAGTAACAAGGCTCCATTAAAAAAATACATTCTATTTCCCTTTTTGAACTGCAACATTCTCTTTAAGACAGACTTCATGTTACATACAATGCATGCCCCAAACCTAGAAAGTACATCCAAATTCTTAAGATTGATGAGAGTAATACATACATCCCTTACTCAACAGATGTTACAGTAGCATCTCCAGTAACAAAGAGCTGGCACTCAGCCAAGCTATGAGCAGCAAAGCCTGTGCCTATGGGGGCTGGGCTATAGTAAGAAACCCACATAGTTCCAGGACGGTAAGCCAAGAAAGGCTGACCACTTTGGAGCTGGCAGGGGAAACACAACATAAAATTTTGTTAGAGATCATTACTTTGTATGGCAGATACTGGCTGCTGCTGGGAAGCAAAAGAAACTGATCAATTTGTTGTTCAGAAGTAATATAGTAGGTGGTTCATCTTGAGCAAAGCCACAAAGCGATAGAGGTCCCTCAAAAGTTGGCATTCTATTGTATATATCATGGGCTGAAAAGGATACTCAAGATACTCTGAAATAAGATTCAAAATTAATGTCTGAAGGACACATAAATATAATATCACAAAATTTGAGACAGCCTCTTCAACAAGGAAAATGCAGTTATAAATCTCCATCGTCATCATTATTTTCATCAGAAGCCACTTAAATTACTCAATTTTTAACTTCAGGGTATTTATACATTTATTACAGGATATATGGGGTGGTGGAAAGAAGGCAAGAAAAAAAGATAAAAAGATTGTTTGCAACCGAGGTTATAAAGGTCCCTTTTAGGTCTCTCTGAATTTTTTTTAACATTATACTTCTTTCAGTAGGGAATCTTTTAAATGTTTTAAGCATGATCAGATTTGCATTTTGTTTTTTTTTTTGTTTTTTGTTTTTTTGTTTTTTTTTAAAGAATTTATTTATTTATTTGTCAGAGAGAGAGTGAGAGAGAGATCACAAGTAGGCAGAGAGGCAGGCAGAGGCAGAGGGAGAAGCAGGCTCCCTGCTGAGCAAGGAGCCTGATGTGGGACTCGATCCCAGGACCCTGGGATCATGACCTGAGCCGAAGGCAGCCGCTTAACCAACTGAGCCACCCAGTTGGCCCCAGATTTGCATTTTGAAGAAAAAATCCTTTGGTGGCAGGGAAAAGAATAGAAATGAGGCAAAGGTAGGGAAACAGGAAATAGGCATACAGGCAAGATTTGTTCTATGGACTGAATACTTGTGTTTTCCCAAAATTTGTATGTTGTAAACCTATTGGATGGTAAATGGAGGGAAGAATTTTAGGATGTGATTAGATCATGGTGGTAGAACCACTCATGAATGGAATTTTTGCTCTTATAAGGAAATTGCAGAGGGCAACTTTGCTCCTTCCCCCATGTGATAACCTAGCAACAAGAAGATTGCATATGAGTCAGGAAATGGACTCTCACTAGATACAAAATCTTCCAGTACCTTGACCTTGGACTTTCCAGGCTCCAGAACAGTGAGAAATAAATTTCTGTTGTTTATAAGCCACTCGGTCTATGGTATTTTCATTATAGCAGCCCAAATGGATTGCAACAATTTGGTAAGACTCTGAAGCAGTTATGGCCAGGGGAAAGATTTGATTAAAAAAAATAAAATAAACAAAAGGTGGACTTCACAGAGCTTAGTGATTGAGAGGTATCATTTTACGATAAGGCTCCGCAGAGCTAAGTGTGGACACTGCCACAAATTTGATGACAATCTAGACTTCTAAAATCTTTACTCACTTCAAGTTGCAAATTTTGCTTATTTTAGCTAATTACCAGTACTTATTACATCTGTTTGGCTTTGGAGACCCAATCCAAGATATGTTGCTCTACTCACATCATTAATCCAAATTAAAGTGTGTGTAATGAGTATATTTCAAGAATAATTGGGACACCTGTTTAAAAACACTTTGAACCTAAAGATTGTCTTCCTTCTTTGTAAATTGCAAAAAAAAATATATATATTTTTGCCAATGTGTTAAACATTTTCAAGCTTCTTTGTTTTTCATTCTTGACCATTATTCCTCTTACAAGCATTTCAATGACAGGAGGCCAAAACCTAGCTTGTAACAAGCAGTTTAACAGTTTAGCAGTTCTGTGAAGGTCTCCACTGGACAAGTTTGTATCATCAAACAGCCCGGGCTGGCACCTTTTC
Organism: Potos flavus; assembly: GCA_028534135.1. NCBI lineage: Eukaryota > Metazoa > Chordata > Mammalia > Carnivora > Procyonidae > Potos > Potos flavus. The sequence continues at coordinate 50,721,107 of CM052892.1, read as the reverse complement.
CATTCCTCAATTCTCATTTACAACTGAAAATTCACTGAATTTTCTTGGCAAGTAATCAGAACACATGAAGCACATGAAGAAAGACCTTAGAAAGAAGACCCTAGGGGGTTAAAAGATAATCCAATTACCCTGTTCTCTAAGTGTTTCTGTATCTTTCACATCTGAAAGGAAGAGGTTTGAACCTCTTGAACTATGGGTCATAAAACAACTTTAACTTTCTATTTTTGGTATTATGTATTCCTCCAGCATAGCAAAAAAAAAAAAAAAAAAAAAAAAATCGTATGTGTTTTGCCACCTTGTGGTATTAAATAAAATTATAATTTGACATACATATACCTAAGACATAAGAAATGTTGACGCAATAAGCTGAGAAAGAGCAAAGCTAATGTTTTATTTTGTTTGATTTTTAAAATGTCACACAGCATTTTTGATAATTTTACAGAACACCAAAGATATTTCTCATGTCCTTTCAAAATTAGGGCACCAGATTTCCATCAATATGCATTAAGGATTTCTCATATATTAGAAACCCAATAAATGTTTATTAAGGATCACTTTATTCAAGCTTTTTTTGTTAATATAGAGGTAATGGTTTAACTTTTTCATTCTTATAATCTGAAGGCTAAATTATGATTTATGTTGTAACTCATATTCCTCCATTTATTTTTCAGTTTCAAGTAAGCACTCATACTAAAATTTGAGAAACATGATCTATATACCAGGAAAAAAATAAGCAAATAAAAGTAGTTTACTATCATAATCAAATTAAATTTACAACAAATTAACCCAATATGATGTAATTGGGTAAGTAATACCCTGACTACATGGCAAGGAGGAATAGGTAGTAAGAGTTCATACAAATAATTGTAATTAAGATGACTCTTATAGGATCAATTTTTGGCTTTCCTCTTCTCACTTATTTCTTTAGTGCTTATGATTAGCATCCCTAACATTATACTTTGCATGAGTTAATTATGCCAGTCTTATTTATTATTATGGGAAATGTGCATCAAAATACTCTGAATAATATTCACTGGCAGATAAGCCCTCCTGACCCTGAATTTAACTCCACAGTGCACTCAAAGCTCATCTTCCCTGCCTTTGCATTTCTATTCTGCTATGCCTTTTATATAGCACAAAGATACTCAAGCATCTTAGTTGATTCTCAAAAATTATGGCTCTTGGTCACCAGTCACCAAGTGCGGCAAGGTGTGTAAAACAGCTGACACAGCATAAAATTTTGGCCAAGAAGCTACAGAGGCCTGAGTAGTGGGAACCTCTTGGATCAATTTACTCCTGGGAAGGGTTCTGAGGTTGGAGGGGTACACCGGGGAAAAGCAAAGAGCACATCAGATTCTCTTTCTAAAGATCAAATATTTCCAAAGAAGAAAAGGAATATACTCAAAAGCATTTGTGTCATGCTTACCCACTAACTTTGGGAATAGCTATGTGGAGACAGAGTGCCTTGATGTTTGTCCCTGCTTCTTTCCCCTCAACAACACTTTCACAGTGTTTTCTATTCATGTATGTTATTTACTGAAGATAACTTGTGTTTGTTTCATTTGAAAAGAATTGTATTATAAAAGCACAACTGGGGTCCCTCTTTTTCCACTTTTGATATACAGAACCTATGGAAATCCTTTTGCATACTAATGTACACCTGGGAAAACATAAATCAATGTGCCAAAATGTCAATATGGCAAAGCAGTTTAAAATGTGGAATCTACAGTCAGAGGGCACAGGTGCTGCGCTTGATATGCTACCTTGGGCAAGATTACTTAGCTTCAATGTACTTTAGTTTCCTCATCTGTAAATTAAAGATAATAACTGTACCAACTTCACAGGGCTGATGTGGGAATAAATGAGTTAATGCATGTAAAGCATTTAAAATAATGACTGGCATAATATAAAATAAAATAAAATAATGATTGACATATAATAAAATAAATAAATATTAGCTAGTATAATTATCTCTATCTGAAGATATTTTCAGAGCTCATGAGAAGATACAATGACAAAAAAAAAAATAATAATAATCCAAAAACCCCCAAAAGAAAAATAAGACCCTGAGGCTATCTCTGATGAGGAAAAAAATGCTTCCTTCTTTGAGTGTCATCCTAAGAAGTGATGGGCTATTTATGTAATGCAGATTATTTTATCAATGAGAGGGACGAACTGTAAAGGAAATGTACTCTACAAACAATGGCAATATCTATTTAAAAATCTTAACAGCATACACTTTTATATTCTCATGTGCCCAACAGAGTCATCCCTGTGTAATTACAACACTGGGTTCCCATTAAGGATAAAGGAAATGGGTGGATAAGGGAAACTTGGCAGTAGAAACAGGAATGAGAAGAGATTAAGTCTGTTAAATAAATGACAAAAGAAGCCTGCCCTTAGGGGGAACCATATGATCTCTTCTGACCTAGCCTCCTAAAGGGATTGATCTCTAGGTTCAGGCTACTTAAGATTCCACACCCAGTCATTATAGGATATTACCTGAAATTCCTTTCTCTGAAAGTGTGCGTATGTGTGTGTACACTATATACAACATACATACTGTTATATAGATTACAATTAGAATAATTCTTAAGAGGCACTCCTTCCAAAAGCCAGTAATTATCAGTGTTTTAGCAAATGTGTAATTCATGGTATTAAGTTCCCACAATGGAAGGGGCACATAGGAAGGGAGGAAGGTTTCAAGCCCCTAAAAAGTAACAGGAAGTCATGCCTTCCTGAGAGGCAGGGAAATGGGACACTGAAGTGCTGAATGCAGTCCTTGAGAGCACACAATTTCACCACAAGAAAGCCCTATTGTCTTCAACCATACAGGTATAAATGATGAGGATAAGCCATGTCTTACAGAGCTAACCACATATGTATCCTAGGAGGAAACAAATGGATAGCACACATGACACAGAATGAACACATTCATTCAGAGGAGAAGCCACCGGACATCCTTACACACTAAAATTGAAAACAATGATCCATTGAAGTAAATACCACGAATAAATATTAATTAAGAACTAATTGAGTACATTATATAATATAATGGGAAATAACAAATGGTGGGGAAAATTTTCCTCTTTTGGATGTACATAGCCCAGCATTAAAGTTTAGAAATATAAAAGAGCCTTTGAGGGTGAAAAAATATATTGGCACTCTTTTTCAAATGTTCCTATTAAGTAGTATAAACAGTGAAACTTTGATAAGGTTTTTAGAGGGAATACAAAGGGAAAGTCTTTAAAATTAAGTCAGAAATGTTTCCTTTGCTTATTCTAGAGAAATTAAGAGGTGAATTTGGGTAATTTTTTTTAACTCCAAATATACGTAACAACCCAAGTAAGTTTCTAAAAATTGAAATCACGCTTTTGTCTTCCTCTTTGGTTATTTGATCCAATGTACATATTATAAGGGCTTTTATGAAAATAATACACAAACCAAAATGTATAGGCAGAATTTCCTCTTTTCTCTGTGTTCTCTTTCCTTAGAAAACCAATTCACTTCTACGATGCTTTGGTTATACCTAGAATAACAACATGAGCTTTGACTTTAACTTGTATTATATCCTATGAATTTGGAAATACAGGAGATTGATATAGTTTGTGAACTGCTACAGTGGTCTGGAGATTTACTGGGGCTTCCGGTATCTTGTAGATATGAGGATGGTATAGTGATAATACTTATCGTGCTTTACTGCTTCTCTAGAACTTTGGAGAGTGGGGCACCTGAAGAATTAGCATTGGAATAATACAGCTTTGAAGATGATGAAGGGTGTCAATTAATTCCAGTGGAATACAGCATAGCCTACAGCTGCTAAATAAGCAACAAGGATTCCACCTGGCTTCTATAAACGATGGCTTTGACTCAGGATGACAGTGAATGAGAGGAGAAAAATGGCAAAAGAAGGCATGTAACTGGAAATTTTTCTGTGAATTAAACAGAAAGATTCTTTGGGGGGAAATTCTATTTTCTCTATGGAATCAAAAAAAAATCTTGATAATGGGGAAACATTTCATAAGAATATAAGATGGTCACAACTTAGGCACCTTTATATTGCTAGTTTAAGAGTGTTCTACTCAGCACTGCTTGGTACATGAGAGACTGAATAAATATTTGGGGACCAAATAATATGTTGTATACCCCTGAATACAGACTCTGACTTGAAAATGCATATAAGTTATTAAACAGAAGAGAATGTAACTTCCAGGAGTAGAAATATGACTACAATACCTGAATTACTGTCCTGTCCTTAATTTCTGTGACAAAATCAAAGGAAGACATAATGCAGATCATGAACTAATAAATTGACCTTCTCAATGGCTCCAGATGATACAAGGTAATAATAGCATACACTGAAAGTATGGCACAGTTTAGTAAGAGCCAGATTCCTTGTTAATTCGATGGTCATTTACCCCAAAGTGAAAAGTTCTATCTCTGACTTTGAAACCCATTTGTGGGGGGTGGAAAAAAGGTGGAAGAATACCACCTCTAGGGCAAGATTAACAAGTCTGTCATTCTCCACCTCTCCCCTCTTCATCCTCTATTCTACTTTGAAGTAGAATTTCTGATCTTGATTGTAAAGATTCTAGGTCACTGTACTGGGACAACATTTCAGGAATAGAAACTTGTATTTTTCTGCCTTGGATAAGTGACCTAGACCACTTCATTTAAAAACAGGAAGCATTCTATTGCTTTTGCTTATTTTCTTCTGCTTCTGTTTTCTAAATTAACCTTTCTTGGAATTGGAAGGAAGCTATGTTCTAGACCTTTGTCCTAAGTGACCAGGTCCATCTAACCAAAGGAGTAGGAGTATATTCTGCGATACAAATCCCACAATATTTAAATACAAATAAAATTAGAAGGTAAGTAGTAAAAAGGAGTATGTGCACTCAGACTTGCCTGGCTTCGTTTTCTCATGTAGCTGTTGATAGGGCCCCCTTTTTAATACAAACTACACTTGAGAAATACAACTTTGGATATTTTTTTAAAAGTATAACTCACAACAATCCCAACAGAATAAATGCATTAATAGACTTGCATAGCTGATTAGTTAAATAATCATGCTTAAAAGGAATTTTATATAATTGTATGCTTAAAAGGAATTTTATATAATTCACTAATTCTGTGTTTAAGTGTAATAATAGTTTTATTGTTCCCTTACAAAGTAAATCAAATATGCAATTAATTATAACAAGGTATCCAAGTTAAAATAGTATATTTAACTTAATGAGATTAATGATGGCAGCTTTTAAGTATCTAACCATGTCATAATCAAATATTGATTTTTTTCCTTTTCTTTTTTAGCACCTAATGTAAGTACGTATACTAAACCAGGTAAGTAAGGTCTGTAATAACAAATGTGAAAGAACAGCAGTTATGTTCTTCTCAATTCTATAATCTCAACCTTAAGAATATTTATTATAATGTGGTATTTAGAAAATATATGGGCTTATTAAATGAGGCAAGATCTTGGTAATATGGCATGCTGTTGAACTTAACATTTGATTTAAGAATCAGTCAGAGAGCAATTTGATATATCATACCCTGACATATGTTATCTCTCTTTGATTATTCAATTATTATACACACTTTCTAAAATTTTAAGTGCACCATTTTCAGTAAGTTCTATCTTGAACACCTGTGCTTAAACACACATGCGCACATGCATACAACCAAACACACAAAACGGAAGGTAAATAAGGTCTCTAATTAATCAGATATCTCTTGCATTCAGAAGTAAATAAATTTTAAATACAGCGTGATTTCCCATTCTCCAATGATTTAAAATATAAAATATTTTATGGCGTAGAGCCCCACTTGCTACCACTCAAATATTTATATCAGAAAAGGGAAAGATTGGACACAATGATTTTCTTAGAGGAGAAAAACTCTTCAAATTTCATCAATTATATAACATGAATTCTAAGAATACAATCTTGGTTTTCTATAAGAAAAGCAAGCACTCAAAATTAACATTGTATATATTATTTCTGTGTCCATTTTCCATGATTAGAAGCTTTGTCATTATAAAATCTTTTTTTAGATAACCGTATTGTATCATATATCACCAATTGGAATTATTTTATTGATAATTTACTAACAGGTATATAAATTATCGTCTATGTGTTTACTTGTCAATGTATCATCTTAGATACTACTGCTTTGTAAGGTAAAACCCCTCTGTGAACTTGGGAAATATATGTCACCTTTGTAGGTTTTAACCTCTGAAGTCTTCAGTTTCCTCTTTAAAATACAGGGGCAAAATGAATTTTTTTGCAGTTACTTCTAGCAGTGACAGTCTATAAGATGTATCTCAGGGAAATAAAAACAGTATACTTAAATTGTGCATATTTATCTAAACATGATATTGTAAACAGAATATTTAATAAACTAAGAGGAGAAAAAAAGGAAGTCAAAGGACACTAAGCAATTTCTTATATTTTTATCTTCTCATACCCTTTTGGTATTAAATAGAGTAACAAATCCAAAAATACTTGTGCAGTAGCTAGTGGAAAGGGTGGTTTAGAAAAATTTTAGTCCACTCCCTTCCTTCCATACTCTCCATCCTCCTCTTCCACATAAACATTTAATCCACATAGCAACAGGGTCCAGTCACCTCCAATATGACTTGGGGATAATTTCCTTAACCCTTCTCCAAACAAGATGGCTGCCACAACTGCTCTTTGGGTTCTCAAGGTACCACAGGGTAATCTAACAATTTGCTAAATGCTACTATTAATTATATTACTAGTTATATTATCTGGTTCCATGAGATTTTGGAATTTAAACTGCCTCAAATTGTACATGAATTTCTCTACTGGACAGAGGAGAAAACCCAGGAGAAAACCCAGAGAGTCCAAGTTACCTCCCTGGAGTCACACTGCCAATTATAAAGATGAGAGAAAAACTCAAAACCTTTGATTCTACAATCATTTAAGTGTTCACCTAACAGGCAGTGTTCATTTTTGATTCTTCATTCATTTTCTTTCATTTAACACATTTTTAAAGAATTTGAAAAAACATAACCATTACTGCAAGTACAGTTAAATTCCACATTGATTCTACCAGTGGAAATTCATTTATTCTTTATGGATGCCAAATTGCTTTTGAACAGCCTGATTAAAACCCAGTGAACTGACAGTAGTCATAAAAAATTTGCACTTAAATATATAAGGAGATAAATTCAAATGATACTCAACTGGATACAAAATCCTACTCATCCAATTTTCACTATAACTCTTAAATTAGTATTATCAAATATATACTATTATATAATTTGCATTGTTAAAGTTTATTAAATTCAGTATAAATGTAAGTCCAAAATAATATTACCGAAATTATTTTCTCCAAACAACAGAGGTATCTTGAAATAAAGTTATTTGTTTTATTAAATGTGAGAAATGCATAGGGATATATTCAATTAGACAATTTTGAAAATCACAGTTTTTAGAAATTTCTAAAAACAGAAGACATTCGGTAGGTAAGTTTAAAATGTGTAGTATTTATTTTAGGTCACCTGTTCTCAAATCACTACATAAAATTGATCCATTTCCCACCTTCACCTATAATCCAGTCTTAGAAATGCAAAGATATTGAGAGTTAATCAGTGATACACTCTAACAGCAAAACGATTTACCCAGTGGTAACCACAATTGTCACGTGCACTATTAGCCATTCCCAAAATTTTAACAGAGTATCTACCTAATTATTTTATACAACCAACAATATTTTAACTTTTTTCTTACACTTAATATTACTAAAAAGAAACGTCTTTTGCACTTGCAGTTTGTATCCGCACCCAAAACTAATACACAGGAGAGATAAAATGTCATTCCATTGGGGAAAAACAAAAATTTTAATACTTCAGTCTTTTAGTATTACATTTAATTAACAATACTTTACCTTCTAAATCAATCATTTTAAGTAAATAGCAATCATATATATCCAAAGGGCTCTATAAAATATAAGATCATGTGTTCCACGAAATCATCTTTAAGTTACTACAGTTATAGGACTAGACCTGTAAATTCTATGTTAGTATTAAAGGAAAAGAAAAGTATATTTGCCTTCACCAACTGCAACTGTAAGCAAATGCAGGTATACAGCACTTTATTAGTAAGAACTCCTTTAGTAAGCACACGTTAGAGGAATTAATCATTCATTCCCTGCAGACTGCTTATGTATTTCATAGGGCTGTTATCTGATCTGAATAACAAGAACAATTGCATAATAAAACACATTACTGCTGACACTAGCAACTTTCTTTTTTCAACTTTAAAGTTGCAACCTCTGTATTGCATAGAAAACTGATGGAGAAAGAAAGAGAGAGAGAGAAAGGAAGGAAGGAAGGAAGAAAGGAAGGAAGGAAGGAAGGAAGGAAGAAGGAGGGAGGGAGGGAAGGAGGGAGGAAGGAAGGAAAAATGAGAAAACAAAACAAAACAAACCCCGACAATTTAATCACCCCACCCATTCAGTTTTGACTTTTTTGAAAGTGATCAAATATAGTATGTGCAAGCTTGACTAGAAATGGTTTTAATTCAGGCTATCTTCCTTAGCACTATAACATAATTAGAACACAGGCAGAATGTGTGTCACATTAATTTTCATGTTAATTGTAAATCTTTGCTTTCAGCAATTTGAACAGGATCAACAATTCTGTCATGTCTTTTCTACTGTAGAAAATGTGTCCTATAATAACATATGTAATAACATGTTTGAACCACTTTTAAAATTGGCTACTTCAGTACACTCTTACCTTTTATTTTTTCAACAATTGCTTTTCAAACATCAGATATCTTTTCAGATATTTGAGGTCACAGGTAAGTAGAGGTCATATGCTTTACAAATCTGACCAAGCAAGGGTTTAATTTTAAATTACTTAAATTCATTTTAAACCAATAGTAGAAATGGCACCTGAGAATAGTAATACCTCTAAGAGAACCCATTTGGATAGAAAATAAAGTAATATACAAGAAACAATGACATATCTTTCCCAAATGATTTCCATATATTATAACTTTATGTCAACGAATTCATCAACTGTTCTACTGTTATTTCATTACCCTAAAAACTTATGTCCCAAGATATTCAGAGCTTTTGACATTGAAGAACCATAGCAACTATAAAAGATCTTTCCTTTTTTAAAACCATTGTACATTAGTTTACTCTAAAAATTTTAAAAATCAATGCCAAATGAATATTGCCATTTTTATATACTCATTTGAGTAAATATGAAGGTAACATTTTTTCTACCTTATCATTATAATCAATTAAATATAAGAGAGCCCTTAGGTATTATTTGATGGTAGGGTGTTCTGTTGAAAAAAATACATCTGCGAGATAAGTGGCTTTAATTTTCAGTCTGGTTCATAACTCTCAAAGACATTTGCTTGTCAGTGTGCTTTACACTGAGACAGAAAATTAAAAGTTAAAGATAAAACAAACTTTTTAAATTATTATTCTACACTAGTAGGCATGAATGCTATTATGTCAGAGAACTTTGGCTTGGATAAACATCACCTCTGTTGTATCTAAATTGCAATTCCTACTGTATCTACTGTATATGTAACAATGCAAGAAGAATTAGATTCCGAGTCCATTTGGCAGTAATAAAGAAAAAAAATGCTGAAATGTTATTGATTCTCTCCCTCTTGTGCAAAACAAACTGACTCAACTATATTTTTACTGACATAACGCAAACGTTTTATTTAGATATTACAAAATATTGGCAAACGTTAGACTGTATATCTTTTATTCTTTTTAAATATATCATTAACCCTTTCACAGAAAAAGGAAGAGTGTCCTACTTGTTTTTACAGAAATGCTGCAGCTACTGACATGGTGATGGTAGCCCCAAGAGGAATACTGCCTGCAAAAGTTTTTGATGCAGAGATATTCAGCCCTAGGAGACACCTTAAGCCTGTCACTGGCTGCTGAGCCCCTGTCACAGTTTATAACCTGCTGTGTCAAAGTCACAGCCTCAGCTCCTACCCTCTCCAAAGCATTTTTCACGTTCCCTCTCCAAATTAATTTTATCCAAATTATCCAAACTAGCCTAGTTCCAGGATTTTCTTCCACATCTCATCTACCTACAAGCATTAGAAACCCTAACAGGATTTTCTCCCGGTCTTTCAAACCATCTTTATTAACTTTCCCTTGACCCAATTTTTTGGCAAGCTGTCTTCAGGACTAAAGATAAAGCACACAACCAAGTGAAGTCAGAGAAGGATGGGAGTTGGTGTGGATTAAGGTTGAGGTGGAAGGTAGCACGAGAAGTGAACCAGATTAGAATTCTCAAGCTTTTTCTAGGTAATCATCCTTAAATCTTAGAACCAACCAACGTTTCACAAGCCAGGCTTCCAACAGCCCTTGAACAATAAACGTTTAAAAATCAGATCCCCAGTAAGGTTTCCCCCACTTTAGTCTTCTCAGCGCTCTTTAAAAAAAAAAAAAAAAAAAAAAGGTTAGCAAACCACTTCTCAATTAAGAACTACTTAAGTTATATAAGTCAACTTCGTCCCTGGTAAAACGAACTGTTTCTTTACCGTTTGAAGGGAGAGCATCCAGCATATGCCTCACTTGAGAGAAAAGAAATACAAAAGCACAGGTTACTTACTAAAGCAGCCGCTCCAGTCCTCCTTGGAAACCCTGAGGAGTCTTCTCTTTTCTTTCCTACCAAATAAAGAACTGTCTTTCCATTCCACACAGGCCCGGAATAAACTGCAAGAAAGAACAGTACATGCACAGCAGCCCGTCGGGCTTTGGCTTGGGTAAGGTGCTTCGGGTGCTGTTTGTTTCAAAAGTGGGATCTTCTTTTCCGGTGGGGGCAACGACCGAAGAAAATAAGGGCGCTCCAAAAGCTTGCTTGGGTCGTGCAAATTATTCTGAAGGCAAAGTACCTGCACTCTCCCCGCCGAGGCTGCCTGTCAGCGGCGCGCGAGGGGAGGAGGCTGAGGAGGAGGAGCAGCAGGAGGGCTCGGGCTGGGAGGGGACCTCCGGGTGGGGGGAGGCCGCTGGGCGGCCGCCGAGAAAAAGGGGAGGCGAGCCGCTGTCAGGGCGAGGCGATGCCCCACACGCTCCGGCCTCCGGGTGCGGGTGCGGGTGCGGATACGAGCGCGGGCGCGGCGGGGCGGGGAGCAGAGGCGGCGAGCATCTCCCGGCCGCTCCTGCGCTCGCTCTCTGGCTCCCGCTCGCTCTTCCTCCCGCTCACACACACAGGCACACACCCCACGTCTCCAGTAGCCGCCGCTCGGCTGCACGCACTCACCTGCATTTCCTTAACGAGCCACTTGATGGCTGCCAGCGGCGCGGGCCCGGCTCAGACGGGCGGGAGCCGGGGCGGGGAGGACGTGGCGCGGGATGTTCCGAGCGCTGGCCGGGGTGGCGGCGGCGGCGGCGGCGGCGCCGGCTTTGCGGACGCGCGAGCCGGGGCGGGAGGAGGGGAAACTGGGAGGTGTCCCAGAGCTGCCCGGGCGAGGCTGAGTTGACCCCGCGACCCAGAGGCCATGGCATGGCTCCGGGATAAAGCGGTCCGCGCGGGGAGAGGAGGCTATTCCCGACTACTAAAGCCACAGAGGACTAGTCCAGGTGTAGATCCCGGTTGCGCTTCTTCAGGTGTTTGCGTGCTTTTGTTTTTTTCTTTTTTTGTTGTTGTTGTTTGGTTGCTTTTTCGGAGGAAGCTGGCGGCAAACGTTAGGGCCGTCGGGGTTAAAAATGCAGGGGCGGGGGGGGCAGAGTTTTAATTTGCAATACATTCGTTGCTTATGAAGAGTCCACTTTGGTGAGGAGTAGGAAAGAGGAGCAAAGGCTGCGTGGTGCAGAGTGCTCTGCATCTTGGATACTGGATGTAGTTTTCAGTTGGGGTGCTCGGTAGCCTGGCTGGGCTTGAGGTACATACAGTAGGGCTCCGTCAAGGCGGTAGTTGAGAAGGGAAAAACCTGTGAAAGAGTTGCTAGAAACTAGCCTCGCTTCTGAGGCGACGACATGGACTGCATGGGGATGGGGTGGGGGGAGGTATTTCTCTACTACTTGCTTAGCAGAATGACCAATGCCTCTGAGGCGATGTATCACAGACTCTATAAACAAGGAAAGAGTAACTTAAATCCCCTGAGCAAAGCTAGAAAAGAGGATTGGAGCTAGGGAAGAGCAGGATGGAAGAAATGTAACAGAAAGCTTCATTTTACTGTCATTTGTGTCGGATCAAAGGATACAGCTGTGGCAGCCAATGTTCTCTCTCTTGCTAAAGAAAGAGCAATGTCACCACGTTGGTGCTTAAATAAATAAATAAATAAATAAATAAATAAATAAATAAATAAATAAATAAAATAATTATCCTGTTTATAATAATGCAACAGAAAACCTTCCAGGTACCCTCTGGTCAAAGATTCCCTAAGCACTGTGGAAGAAAATGAAAAGCAGTTAGCCATCTACATTCTTTATATGTCCATGATCTAATAGCAGAAATGTCACTTTCCCCAAAGAGAAATAAAGCTTAATCAATACATGTGACATTTTCCCCAGGGTCCTTTCACCTCTTTTCTTTTCATGCCTGCTTCATTGCCTGCCATGGCCCTTTACTCTTCAGGAGTGACCCTTCTTCTGAACTCATCTCCTGCCAGGCTACCTGCTCCACCCCCTTAAACCCACTGAGCTCACCCATCCAGGAAGGTTCACAATCATTATCACTTAAAGCTGTTCTTGGAAATGATAGCATATAAACCAAAAAGATTTCTTCTGTGTGTGCAAGTGTGTGTGTATGTGTATGTCTATCTTTATAATTATGCAAAGCACCTGCCCCCTTATGGTGTTGTCTGTGCAAGATGATGACTAACTCATTCTCTCTCCTAGTCTCTCCTCTCCCTCCTTCTCTCCCTCCCTCCCTCCTTCCCCTTCTACACAAATACACACCACTCCCTCCTGTCTCAGTTCCTTCCTGTCAGTGTTCAATAATGGTTTTACATGAACTTTCTGTTTGAAAGCCTCTGACTACCAAGAGTGAGTTGGAGCAGGTTTGTAGGAGGGATGCCAGAGCTCAACGCTGCTGCTGCATTTCCTGTCATCACTCACTCATTACATACACTACTGTACTTAATGCCAAGTGGCACCAGAAATGGTTTCCTCTTTTGCTATTCGTAATAATATATTTACCGTCCCCCGGAAACACATATAATTAATAATAAAAGAAATAATGCGTCTTGATACCATGGGAAGAGCAGATGGATGCTGATGTGGTGGGGTTAGTCACCTTTTCCCTTGTTGCTGCAAAGACAATGTGACCACTTCTCCCTTTCTGCTGCTCCTGGTGGGTTAAGCAAAGCGTTTGGCCCTTTTACTGTGTTCTCTTTTCCATCTTTCCCTTGACAATAGTTTGTGTATTTTAAATAAAGATTTCATTCTGCCAACCCGCAGGAAGCTTTTAACAAGATGCAGCTGAGCGTGTCGATATCTTCTATCTTTTACTGCTGTATGGGGTGTTCAGCAACTTGAAACTCATCTCAACTTCAGCTCAAAGCTGGCATCTCATAGAGACAGTGCTCCCTGGGGCTGATTTACTCTTGCTTCTATGCAACTATACTTTGGTGCCCTCTAGAAGAACACAGGGTAATTTAAGCAATGGAAGAGTAAGGGTTATATTCAACCCCCTTCCTCCTGCATCACTCCGTACTTAATAACACCACAAGTGTTAATTATGAGTAGCTTTTTATAGAGATCTTATTGGTGATTCTTTAGAGCTGGACTGACATATCTTTCCTGAGGATGACCACACCAAGCTGCAATAGTTATTTTTTTTTACATTATCTGACTACCTATCTACCTCCTGTAATATTATGTTTTATTTTTCCTTCTTAAATGAAAAGGCAGCTTTAAATGTCCCCTTTATCACTGTATATTTATTTTTAAATATACAGCACTCTTGCTTAAATTGGTCATTGTCAGTGAGCCATGTATTTAAAAAACCATGACAAATGTGAAATAGAAATTAAAAAGGGAAAGTGGGATAGGGCATGGTCTGGAATATCAGCCATCTCAGATTAATCTCTTTTGAGTTTCTCTTTATTTTACCACCTTACTTCATTTACTAAAACTTTACTTAACCTTGTTATATTTAAGCTTAGAATTGGTTTTAACAATCTGTATAATTTACATTTGTTTTTTTTGGGTTTTTGAGGGAATCAAGTACTTTTTGTCTTGTCCCAGTTGTTGAATTAGGCTTAACAGTGCATCAGTAGCAACTCCACGGCAATAACTTCCTGCTCTAATATGTCCTTTAAACATATGAATAGCATCATGGGAAAAACACCCTAATTATACAGTACTCCATAATGTGGATTTAAAAGAAGGAAGAAAAAAAATAGAAAGCAGGGTAATAAGAGAGCTAGGAGGAGCAAGTAACCTGTTACAAGGGAGACAATGATCAAAAGAGGTATCCCATGACCACCAGACTTATGAGTTTGATTTGTCAGTAGTAATCTCTCTCACTTTGACACCTGTTAAGGGTTTTTTTGTTTTGTTTTGTTATCTTCATTTCTCAGTCAGCAAAAATGGTGTGCACTTAATTTGTTTTCCCTTTTCTCCATCTTTCCTTCTAAACTTATGCTGATTGGCAGAAAATGCAAGTAGAAACAATTTTATATGATAATAGAGTGAGAAATCATGCACATAATGAGTCTAACTGCTTGTACGTATTTCATAGGAAACAAGGAAAATCCTTGACTCTTCAGCTTTTATTTTGGTCAATGAGGGCAGAGGTCTAATTGACTAAATGAGTCTCATTTACCTAATTTTTTATAGATGCTTTGCTACCAGGAAAGCTGCTTAGGAACCTTACTGCATAATGAAAAATATGACTTGATTATACCCAATTTAGGGAATCTTAATGAGTGGAGTTATAGTTTGATAATTGTGGATTCAAGTTTTCAGGGTTATTCCACTGTAATGCTAAGTTACACAAAATTTCAATGGTTTGGAAATATGGATTTCGATATGATATAATATTATGAGACACTTATTTTTTCATTTATTGTACTAATCATTTTCTATTCCTAACCCCTCCTCAAACCCCAAATCCATCATTTGGCCTTCTCTGTTCCCCAGGAGTTAGCCTCTGGGAATTACATCCACCTGGTTTCCCTTGTCCTTTGCCTATTGTTGGAATATAGTAAATGAGAGGCACTGGCAGGGGGCAGTAGAAGAGAGAATTCTTGCCCCAGTTGCTCTGTAAGTTAGTGCTGAGGTATTTTCTGGGACTGCCGGCATTGCTCCAGTAATTCACCCTTCCATAGTTCCAGCTAATGTTTGCCACATCTTATCTCTTGCCCGTTCAGCTTTCCACTGTGGCTATAGAATAGATACTTTAAAATATCTCGTCACTTCCCTTAACCCAGTCACTCCTCCAGAAAGTATCCCTTATCTAAATTCTCTCTAAATTCATTCCTGTTTGTACATTGTTTCCTCCAGGTATTCTGACTGATACACTTTTGTTATTTAAAGTATTAAAGGATAACAAGAAGTATTTTATTCAGTTGTTTCAAAGCTTAACATACTGTCCAGTGTGTATGGAGGTGCCAAAACATTACCATTTCTCAAACTGAAAGTAACTTTAACACACTGTAAGAAAGTATTTGATGGTACAGCTGATCTGTATGGCTACATAATAACAATGTATTAATATTTTCCACACAGATATCATTTCTCTATGTATTGAATGAGCCCAATTCATCAAACTGATGAAACTATCTCAATTTTTCTTAAACATATATGCCAATATTCTAGAGTGTCTGATTGCAAAAAAATAATAATAATAGTAATACATGTTTTGAAGTCTAGTATTTATTATTCTATAAAGCACATCATAGTTTGTAAGGTACTATAATTTTCTAAAAGATTTTATTTATGTATTTATTTCTCAGAGAGAGAGAGAGGGAGAGCACAAACAGGGGGAGCAGCAGGCAGAGGAAGAAGAAGGCTCCCTGCTGGACAAAGAGCCCGATGTTGGACTTGATCCCAGGACCCTGGGATCATGACCTGAGCCAAAGGCAGGTGTTTAACAGACTGAGCCACCCAGGTGTCCCAATTTTCATGTATTTTAACAAACTAAATGAGTAAAGAAGGCTGTATGGATCCATTCTTCCAATTATTAAAAGAAAAAGCCAATAATGATGATGTAAAAAAGTGACCTAAGTTATCAGTGAAAACCCAAAATAACTGCTCTCTTTGGAAAGAGAACAGGTGAACGTGAATACAAAGAATGAAATCCACCAAGTTCTTTTAGGCAAGCATTTAAAAGATATATATCATATAAATTGACAAACATCAGAACATGTTCTTTAATGAAAGTACAATACAATTTGAGAGACAATATGTAATTTGTTCTATGAATTTTTGGTCTATTTTTGACCTAAAAGAATAATAAAAAAGGTATCTAATGCAGGATTTTGCCTACACATCTCTACATAATTAAGGCATTGTAAATTTTGCTTCTCCTGAATCCTGAATAACTTTGTATTTTCTTTTATAAATTGGATGTAAGAGTGGTCACAACCATACTTGCACACATGCATGCACATGCATATGTATGTACTATTTTCCAGTTTTTTTTTTAAGTGCATTAACAATATGCTCTGTAAATATTAGATCGAAGAAATCTGAGGAACCAAAAACAGGTTGGTTAGCTGATCCAGAGCCACAAAGCAGTTAAATATTGGAGCTGAGACTTATACCCAGGCAATCCGCCTCCTGAGTTGCTATGTCCAACCAGTGTTCTATGTCATAAGAAACTTTTTTCAACTGCATGTGCCTTTCTTTCTTAGGCTCAAGGCCTTCTGAGACAATTAGCTAAAATCAATAAATTTCTATTCAGTGAGTAGAAAATATAGGTTGTGGATGGTACAAAAAGAAAATTGTCCTATCTTCTCTGAGAACTAATTTTCAATTTTTTTTTAAAGATTTTTATTTATTTATTTGTCAGAGAGAGAGAGCACAAGCAGGGGGAGCAGCAGACAGAGAAGGCAGAGGGAGAAGTAGGCTCCCTGCTGAGCAAGGAGCCCGACGCGGAACTCGATCCCAGGACCTTAGAATCATGACCTGAGCAGAAGGCAGTGGCTTAACTGACTGAGCCACCCAGGCGTCCTCTAATTTTCAATTTTTAAAATGAGTTTTTTAACTTTATATTTCTATTTGAATGACTTTGCATATTTTTTATTTTCATATGAAAAATCATTTTGTGTGCTTCACATATGTAATGATACCAAAGAATAATTGAATTATAGAAATAAAATTTATGATTTTTTCTAGATACACTATGTACAAGTTGTTCTATTATCACAGTTGGCCACATTTGCTACTTTCCCTTTTGTACATTTGTTTTTTTCTGTTCATGTTTATTTATTTCCCATCCTTACCTACAACCAGGAGGACAAAAGTAATATATAGCCAAGGAAGGTAATTCTACATATCACATCTCTTTTATAATAAGGGGTCAACTTTCTGGAACCTTTTTAAGATTCCCCCCTGTTTTAGTGAAGGACAATACATTTTCCAGGTACTTATTCCTGACCTTTTGTTCATGTGTAATGATATTTTGGCAAGAAAAAATTATAGTTGCATTTATTTTTATCACAGGTTTTATATTCTCAACATTTAAAATTGTAGATTTTTAAAATAGAAGCAAAAGAAAGAAATGTGACAACCATATCATATGGAACTCTGTTTTCTGGCATTCTATATTTTATGGGTGATAAACAAATTGGAAGCTTATCTCCTTTTTATGGAAGGATATCTAAAGTAAATCAAAACAAGTCTATATAGGTTTTAGAATTAATTTTTCCCTGTAATTGTCAATATCATAACACAAGATGAATTGGCCCAGAACTTCACCTTCTTCTCCATTTTACTCTCCTACACCCAGTATGTATGAAATGTTCATTTTTATATAACTAATGAGTGATGGAAGTCCTGTTAATTTTAGGGAACTTTCATTCTCATCATAATTTAAAGAATAATTTTAATGTAAAAACATTTATCTATACACATATGTGTGTATATATGTGTGTATATTACTTAAATTTGTGTGTATATATGTGTGTATATTACTTAAATTTAGCTTTTTGTTATTTAAATTGCAAAATGTGTGTTTGATTTCATAAGCCTTCATATCATTACACTTTATGAAAAAAAAAGTATTTTCACATTAAATTTGTAAGCAAATTTTGAGGCATTGAACAATTACTTCTATACTCAAAAGGGAAAAGAATCAAAGACTTTTTCAGGACATCTTCTAGAAAGGGTGATAAAATGATGTGCCTAGTGAGGAGTCACCTTTACAAGTTTGCTTCACTATTCCTACGATTAATCAGAATTCTCATCAGTTTCATCTGAGCTATAAAAACATGAACATAATAGAGATCTAGATCATGAATATGGATGTGATGGGGAAAGGATTTATTAAAGCTAATGTGCTTCCCACCAAAATCTCTTCCTGCCGCCAGGCCTCTCTCAGACACACATACACACAGGCCCATGTGCATCCCCACTCAGAGCACAGGAGGCAATATTTCCCTTGCTCAACTTCTGTTTTCATCCTGCCCTCCAAGGCTTTTGCTTCCCTGGTTCTCAGACTTGTGTTATGCAGAAACTGGAGAAGTGGAAGAAATCTGGGAATGAAAAGAGTCAGACCAGGGATTTGGGGAAACATTGAGTGGAAAGATAAGATTTAAGGCAGTTATAAAATACGAATCTACCAAGCAATTACAAAATGTGGAAAAGTTGGAAAGAAAGAAAAACAGTACATTCTGTGTAAGTGTCACTGAGGGATATGAATCAGGACTGCTGAATAATACTTTCGGAGGGCTTAGTTTTAAACACTGGATTGCATTTTTATTATTTTTTTAGACATTTTATTTCTTTGGACATTTTAAGCTCTTACACCATACCATAAGAAAACTAGAATTTTTTTTGCTTTAACACACATATACACACATACAGATAAATGTAGTCTTCACCCAAATATAGGTTACCTAGTTTATCACTTGATTTTAAAATCTTAAGTTATTTTAAAAAGGTATCAGCATGACTTTAATATGGATGGCATAAATGTATTTTTTCTATATTAAGTGCATTGTTTTTCTAAACCTTTCTCAACAAAGATGCATTACTTAAATTGAAGTTTTAACTAAATATTACTCAAATCTTTAGTGACCACTATAATACATGTTCTCAAAGACATGTTCTCAAATGTTTATACATTATGAATATTAATAAAATATTATCTAGTAAATAATAAAATGTTTGCTTTAACATTGATTTCTTTAGCAAAAACATCTATAAACACTGTCTCACTTTGATTCTTAAACAGAAATGTAAAAATTGTTATTGAAAGCCACATTATTTTTGAAGAGTTAAATCAATGCTTCTTAGATAATTTTATTTCCAAAGTCTCTCACCTCAATCTCTACTTAATAAGTCCTATGTAAGCCCATGATACACAAATATCTAAGACATACTTATCCAGACAAAAGAGATATCTGCCACATTCTTTGTGGATTCTTTTTTTTTTTTTTAAGATTTTATTTATTTATTTGACAGAGAGAGATCACAAGTAGGCAGAGAGGCAGGCAGAGA
The DNA here is from genome assembly GCA_028534135.1 of Potos flavus. Taxonomy (NCBI): domain Eukaryota; kingdom Metazoa; phylum Chordata; class Mammalia; order Carnivora; family Procyonidae; genus Potos; species Potos flavus. The sequence continues at coordinate 50,701,484 of CM052892.1, read as the reverse complement.
GAGAGAGGGAAGCAGGCTCACTGCTGAGCAGAGAGCCTGATGCAGGGCTCAATCACAGGACCCTGAGATCATGACCTGAGCAGAAGGCAGAGGCTTAACCCACTGAGCCACCCAGGTGCCCCATCTCTATGGATTCTTTATCCTGCAGTTCCATTGTGCCTATATATAATAGGTGGCAGCTAAATAGAACCAAAAGCAAAATAGGCCCACCGTATAGTTCGTTTGAACACAACCTGCATGTCTTCCGGCCATAGTGGAAAGAAGGGTACTGCATTTCAATGGATTTAGCCAAACGCATATTTTGAGAACTTAATGAATACAAAGCAAATAGTGTACATGTGTGTCTGGGGGCCACTGGATGATTAATGCCTATGAACTAACTTATAATTCTGAAGTCTGGGGGCACGTGATTAAATTTAAAAAGATTTAACATGCAAAATTTAATCAATTTATAAAGCAACCTTGCAACCTACATTGTAATGCAGAATATTCAAAGAAATCTACACTCCAGTAAGATGTCTAACGCCTCATTTTGCCAAAACTCCGAACTGAAATTATTGATGCAATATTAGATTAAAGAAAATCCTTCAACATCTCTGGAAACTTAGTAAGGTGCTCTCAATGACCAAACATTAAAAGAAATTCATAGGTTATGAACTGTGTTGATGGAATTAAAGACAATGAAGATGATTTAACTAATTAGCTAATTTCAACATTGATCCTTCAAAGTATAGCATAGTATCAAAGAAAATAAGCAGGGGATATTCTAGAAGAAACTTACTGAAATCCTCAGATTTCTGCGGGTAAGGATGACTCTAAGGCAGTATAGGAAATGGAAAATGGCATGCAGTGGCAAGTACTATGGAAAAGCAGCACTGCTAGATGTTAAAACAAGGGAGCAGGGTTCCTCCTGTTTGCAGTAGGTGGCAGTCAGTAACGGTTAACGTGTAGTAAAAGCAAAGAAAATTTGTGGGCCCAAACATCAAAGTGTTCTTTTAAAGATGAGTTTAAATAAGATTTTTCAAAATAATGAGAGAAATGCAGAGGAGGTTATTGCTCGAAATAATTTTTTTAAATAAACATAAAATAGAAACAAATTTTAGAAACGCCTGCCATATGCTTTGTAAAATTAAGAAGATATGGCACTTTGGAAACCACAATAGAAACAAAAAGGTGAAAGCAGATTATAAACTATGGTATAAAATTAAAAAGTTAGCTTTCTGATGAGGATAGAGACACAGAGAAATAGGTAAAGACAATTGTGAAAAGCTACCCAAACAATGGTAAAAAACGACCCAAAAATTCAATAATAATATCTGAATGAGATAGCAAAATGCAACAAAGATAGCAGAATTCATACTGCGGAAAATTGCAGTTGAACACTAAGATTTCTATTTAGTGGCATATTTTTCTCAAAAGAATTAAAGACAAACATGTTTCCTTTATAATGTTAATTAAAATGGGAGAGTTGGAAGTGTGTGTATACACTTATATATATACAGACATAGATACTACATATATATCCTATACATTTGGGTTGTATATATTCTTCTATTCTAATATTGTATTTACATGTGCAGAGAAAATGCAATATGCATTGTAATACCTAGAACTCCTTTAGAATTTTTATATGTAATTTTCTAAAATAAAATTACTTATTTTCATTGCCAGAAATGTATTTGAAATATATATAATTCTAAAGTTTCTTTGAAATATATTCTGAAAGTAGGTAAGTGTTTTTTCTTTTTTAAATGTTCCCATGGCTTCCAGTAGAATGTATACAGAATTTACAAAAAAAACTAAATCAAAGTAATTATTATATGCAAATTTTTACTGTACTCTAACTGGAATTTTATAATACCTTTCCTATTTTTCATCATACCTTATTTCCTGCTGTATGTATTAAATAGTAAAAGATGGTAAAACCAATGTTTCACCTCTTTTGAAAAGCTTCGCAAATTAAATTTTGATGTAAGTCTTTGCATATTTTCTAAATATCTCCAGATCTTCCTGCTGTAATTAAATTTATAAAGATTCACTTTGCACATTATGTCTCTCTTGACAAAAATTGTTTCCATTCGTAAATGGAACAAAAATACTGCCAGAAATAAAATAGTTCAAGAAAGTTCAAATATGTGGTCTTTGAAAGATTTGCACAGGCATACTGTTTTTCTCAGTTCAGGTAAGTGATTCAGAATTGTGCTCCAGGAATAACCTTCAAAAAATTAAAAGGTATATTTATATCAAATTGAGTGGCCCACTGAAATCAAATTGAAAAGTTTTAAAGTAGAAAAGAAATAGCTTATATTGTGAGTGCATAAATGATTGAACATTTTAAAGTGTATTTTTCTTTTAACATTTTAATATTTAGTATTATCAAATCTCATATAGAAGTACATATCTGTACCCTTTTGATTTTGGATTATGGCCATTTCATTATGAAAAACCATGGTATAATTATATGAATCACTCTACATTTCCTCAGTGAAAATCCATGATTTTTAAGCACAAAATGAGAATCATACAGCCCGTCGTAGCAAAACACTGAATGCATAAGGGTTAAATTATTTCCTTATATCAACTTGTTGATATTATTTCAAATTTAATTCTAATAAACTATAGTCAGTAGCATTCAAAATACAAAAATAGGTTTCATTCAGACATTCCCTAAACAAAACTTGGGTAAAGGAAAATAACAAATTTGATTTATTCCAATTTTTAGCTTTCTAAGTCATTATAAGATAAGATAGTTTGAATCAATGTTCTAAACATGCAATAGTTAACTTGAAAATCATAATTTTTTGAAACACGGAAGAGGGACAATAGGAGAGAGGCTTGTTTCTCCTTGTAGTTAGTCTCTAATACACCATTTTATACCATTTTATATTTAAATGGGAATCTTTTAAGGAGAGGTAATGCTGCAATCAAGAATGTGGGTTATTTATTCCCCTTTTGGATTTTCAGTGGACTTTTCAAGCCCTTTTCTTCTCCATCCTGGGGCATTCCCAAGGTAAGGAGCTGACTTTTCCTATTACAAGTGCCAAATTCAAAAGTGGCTTGAACATTTGTCCAAGAGTAACAAGAGAAAAACTACCAATGTGTATCATCATATAGACCACAGAAGAGTCATCAGACTCAAGTGGCTTTCAGTCATCATCAACCTCAGCTCTCTAAAAATACAGTTTCACAAATTTTGCTTGCTATTAACAAGGCTTTCTGTCTTTCTGCCTGATCTTACTTTCCCACATCATATTGTTTACATACAAAGAGCAAACACTAAAATGTTAAAATACTGAACCAAATATTTTAAGATTGAATAAAGTCAATAAGCCTTATCATGTGGCAAGCCTGAGTTTTCTCTTCGCATTCTGACATGAGTCAGGAGAAGGTTAGAGAGAATAAAGTTCACTTTTCTAGAGAGAAAGAATAGCAACTTTAAGAGAGAGAATAATAAGAGAATGAATTTCCTTGAAAACAGATCTGGACGACAATGCAGTGTGAGAGCTCTGTGTGTGGATTCAAGAGTCAAACAGCCTAGATTCAAATCCCTTTTTTTCTAATTGCCTCTCTGAGTAAATACTTTGGTTTCTCTGAGCAGTATATTCTCTTCATTTCTTTTTATATAAACTTCCCTTCTCTGTAAAATGAAGATAATAATAAATTTTCTTTAGCCTGTTTCCCTGTAAAATGTTAATAATCATAATATCTCCCTCACAGAACTGTTGTGAGAAATGTATGGATGAATTACACTGCTTGGCTTCCCTTGCTAGACATTTCATCTTTTATTACTACTCTTGTTTAAGTTTTCAAAGTAGTTAAATTTGCAGGTGCCTGCCAAAACCACATTCCTGCTTTGACATTTCTCCTTACCAAAAGCTTCCACTAATGGGGCTATATATGCATGACCTTCTGGGCTATCGTAGCTGATTATACCAATAGGGAAAGCTGATCCATGGGAAAACAGACACTCTTTGATTTCCTACATTCTATCTTCCAAGGATTTCAATAAGGAAATTTAGAAAACACAGTCTGAAGGGGATATATTGGGGAACTCTGAAGTCATGCAGGTTTGGGGCAGACACACCTATTCGGCTATAATTTAACAGAAAGAATTAACTACAAAGGGTAAGAGGAAGAGAGAGGATGGGAGATCAGATCGGGAGAGAAAGGAGGCTATGTCAGCTTCTAACTTTCCCTCTCTACCTCCAATTAATAAGACAGTAAGGACTGGCTAAAATTTTGTCTTCTCTACTTTAATTCAAATAAAGGCATGTTCACCTAATGAACTTAAAATGTGATGAGTAATTTCCGTTTCTTCCCACTAGATGATCCCTGCCTCAGACAGATGTTTTTGTACTGCAAAGCTGTAAGTATAAAATTCTGGTAAAAAAAAAACGTATTAAGTAATAAATGCAAGCAAACTGTGGGGGAGGGGAGGAGAACATTGATTCTAGGCAATGCAAGCATCTCTGTGCTGAAAGTAAACTTAGAAGAATTAATTTCTCTCATATCAGAAATAGATATTTGGAAAGAAGCCCATGAAGAAGAGACACTCTGAAACAAAAAGAGATAAAATTTTGCAAAGACGGATAGAAGTGTTTACAAAGATCAACCCAAGAAAAGTAATATACAAAGATATGATTCAGGAGAAGTTGACAAGATGATATCAGTTTACTCAGAGATTTGGAAAAAAAAAAAGAAGTCTAGGTAGGAGAAATAATGATGATGATAATAGCTGAATATTAGTGATAAAAAGTAACATTCTAGGGAGGCTGAAAAATGTAATATAAAGAGCTCTGAGGCTTAGCTTTGATAGATTTGGAATAGAATCCCAATACTGCCTTGGACAAATGACTTCATCCCCTACACTCAACCTCTTTATTCTAAAACTGGAAAAGCAAGGCTTGCCATTCAAGGTTGTCATGATGATTAAGAACAAGGACACTGTCAGGGGTGCCTGGATGGCTCATCTGACTCTTAGTTTTGGCTCAGGTCATGATCTCAGGGTGGCCAGATTGAGCCCCCAGTTGGGCTCCATGCTCCACAGGGAGTCTGCTGGAGATTCTCTCCCTCTCCCTTTGCCTCTCCCCCACTCACTTGCTGTCTTTCTCTCTCTCTCTCTCTCTCTCTCTCTCTCAAAATAAATAAATCTTTGGGGAAAAAAAAATAAGGACATTGTCATCAAACAGACCTATGTTGTTATGCTGATTCATAACAAAGTTTCAAAAAGTGTGGTTTTGGTGGTTTGGTTTTTTTTGGTTTTGCTTTTTTTAATGGTTTTTATTATTGCTTCCCAATCACAAGAGTTATCAATGAAAAGGACTAATGGAAATCTAGCTTGGGCCATCAAGCTTTAAAAAACAGGAAGATTTTACCCTAATTATTTATTTGAATTCATTATTAAATTATTTACAGTTTAGCCACATAGCAACTTGCTATTATTAATAGCACATGAGATACTGAGGAACAACAGACCTCAGTAATAGTTATTAGTTTGTGTTTTGTAATGACATATCTCTCTACCCTTCATGTCACTTACAGCATAACACCTGTCTTTGTCCAAGTGTCTGAAAAGTTGTCATGTCCTCTCTTCAGTTTGTTACAAGGGATTCTTAGGTTTACAATTTAAAAAGTCTTAAATCCTTAATGAATTCATAAGAAATTTTACAACTTTTATATGGTCAACAAAGATGATCATCTTGGACAAGTCACTTACTCTTCCTAAACATCAGTTTCCTCATCTATATGGTAGGGTTATAATAAGTAATTCTTAACATGTCACCAAGTTGTTGTAAGGACAAATACCAGTCTCACTGGCAAAATCTTGAAAAACATATATAAACTATATAACTTCCATCATGACAACAAACAAACACAGCTCAAAATGGTAAGCTTTTTTTTAAGTCTGTGTAATTAAGTCTATTACACATGATTTCTTTAAATTTAGCCCTCTTTATTCACCATAAGACCCATAGCCTATAAGAAGCAGGGGAGTAGAGCATCATCATGTGCATTAAGAAAAGTTAAACCACAAATGAAAACTTAATTATCAATGTGAGGTTATCAAATTACCCTTTCAGTAATTCATGATCAGCCAATTTGCATTTGGAATCCTTCCTTCTTTGAGAATAAGATACTTTAATTCCCTTCTCACTGACAAAATGTGTTATAGTATATACTTCTAATTGTCTCTTCAATATTCATTCTCATTGCCTTTCTTATTAACTTCAGTTTGTGGGGTTGGGCTAATGTACTCATTAAATAATATTTAATGATAATGATGAAATTGATAATTTTTTTTTAAGATTTTATTTGTTTATTTGACAGAGAGAGCGAGAGAGGGAACACAAGCAGGGGGAGAGGGAAAAGCAGGCTTCCCACTGAGTTGGGAGCCCGATGTGGGGCTCAATCCCAGGACTCTGGGATCATGACCTGAGCTGAGGCAGAAGCTTAATGACGAGCCACCCAGGCACCCAAAATCGATCATCTTTGTAACATTTTTTCAGGCAGGGGAGGCCATGACAAACAATTTTGGCCCAATTAGACGCAAGCATTACATGGTGGGGCTTCGTTCAAATACTTGTGGAAAGAACGTTGGTGGAGAACGAATATTTGTGTCACCTCAAAATTCATGTATTTAAATCTAATCCCAGTGTGATGGTATTTGGAGATAGAGCCTTAGGGAGATAATTAGGTCATGTAGGTGGAACCTTCATGAATGGGATGTATGTGCCCTTTTAAGAAGAGGTCAGAGAGCTAGCTCATCCTTTTTATTTATTACTATTTTTTTTTTTTTATGTAAGAATAAAACAAGAAGTTGGCAGGCCATAATCTGGAGGAGGGTTCTTAGACCCTGACAATACTGACCCCCTGTCCTTGGACTTCCAGCCTCTAGTACTGTGAGAAATCAACTTCTATTGTTTATGAGCCACCCAGTGTAAGGTAATTTGTTATAGCAGACCAAACTGACAAAGATGGAAATATTACATCACCGTGCTCTTTGGCCTTTTCAACTTCTATCTTCTTCTTACTGGGAACCCAGATATGATGCCTATGGCATTGAAAGCCAAAATAAGAATTACAGAGAAAAAAGAAAAATGAGACCAAGGTGCCTGTTGTTATCACTGAGACATTTTCCACACCAGACCCTTAAACTTCATGTTTCATGTAAAACTAAGTCTTCATCAATTTAGGGTACTGTTGATAGGCTATAGCCAAAAGTGTACATCACTAATACTGGAGTCATCGTCGGTACTTTAATATCAAGACATAGGTGTATTATCATGAAGTATATCTTTATAGTATAAATATGAGAAAGGTAAAAAAGAAAACTATAAAATATTTTAAGATACATGGAACTCAAGATGTTATTTTGATTCTATATCAAATGTGAAAATGGGCAAGAGGGATGAGAAAACCAAGCACAAAATATGAGTAACTGAATTTAGTTCACTCATTTTAGTTTGAGTAATTCTTTTAATTCTCCCCCATAGAAAATAGCAATAGAAGCAAAAAGCTTTTCTATAGTTAAGGTAATATGCACATTGTTATTACCTATATAAATACACACACACACACATATACACATACGCATGTGTATATATATATATATTTATAAATCTATGAACTATGTTAAAATTTAAGGAAGAAAATAGAGAAATAAAGAAACAGGCACAAGATTTTGAGAAAAAGGAAATATCTCAGTTACCAATTGATTCCACAAATGTTGCTTAGGGTTACTTGCTAAATTTATGTCAGAACAAGTCCATCGATCTACACTAAAAGAGTAATAGGAAGATAAAAGTACTTACATAAATTATACTTTTGAAGGAAGAATAACCGATGTGTGTTCTTTCTAAAAAAGGAAAAATGGAAGGAATTATTTAGTACTGCTAAATTATATTCCTTGACTCATCGCTTAATAATATTTTGAAGCTGAAAAGGAATTTTAAGAGTATGTTGTTCAATTAATTTTTTCCATTATGAGAAAATGGAGTCTTGGAACAATTATGTAATTATCCAACGATGTCCATTCAAGTCAAATATTAAAAAAAAAAAAAGTTGACTTAGGGGCTAATATTCCCAGTTGTTAATAGGACTTGAATTGCCTTTTCCAACTTAAATTGATGAGCACTGAGTAATATACGGAATTGTTGAGTCACTATATTGTACACCTGAAACTGATATAATGCTGTGTTAACTTGCTGGAATTAAATGAAAAAAAAAAAAAACAAAACTATGCATAGAAGCAAAAAAAAAAATAGTTGTAACTGAAAATTTATACATGAAAATTTTAATTCTGCATTATGGTATAGAGGTTTAATATACAAATCTAGGAAGCTAAGACATGTACATAGGAAAACTTCAGAATTCCTCATTCACCTAGGTGTAGAAAGAGGCAAATTATCTTGAATTGCCTTATGATTAATAAATCATTTCTTCTGTTTCCTCCCATGCTGTTAAAATAGAAATAGGCATTAATGAGCTTTTTTTGTGGTGTATTAAAGCAATTATTTTAACGTCATATGTATGTCTGTCAAATTATGATGAAAGAGTTATTTTACATCACTCTTATCTTGGCATGCCTTGCATCCTTGAGATCAGTGAAATATATGAAATTCTTAAGTTCTTACTGGTAAGAATCTTTCTTTGCCTTTTCTAGGATTCCTGGGACACTGTAACTTCTGAACAAAGTTTCTTTTTCAGTAACACATTCAAAACTAAAGAGAAATGAAAACTACAGACACTTTGGTTTGCAAAAACAGAAACAAAAAACAACAAAAAATCCACCACAACAGCAAACAAATAAAAAAAAAAACACTAATTATTGCTTCTTATGGGAATAGCATGCAAAACATCATCAACTTGTCTAAATATGTTTTTTCTTCTTGATTGTACATTGACAAAAAAGCAAGTAACTGTACAGTTCTCAATCTCTTTTCTGAGAGAGTAAGAGTTGTGTTATGCTCCCTTACCCCACTGTTCATGCCTAACTCTTTATCTACTGAGAGACTCTAATTTCTAATGTAAAAACATAGCTAAGGATAGGTACAGTAGATGGCTAAAAAAAAGAATCAGTTCAAAGTAAGCATCACAATGAAGGGTAAACATAAGAACAGTCCATGACTGGAGAGAGGTTAGGAGACACGTAGAACATTGGTTCTTCCTGTATCGGACAAACATGCTATCTAGCAGAAACAAAAAGAACTAGACAATCAGAGTAATCACTCTATGAGAGTGGTTCATATCCTGGGTTCCATGATAAGTTTAAAGGATTGCGAAGAATGCCTTGAAATTATATGTAAGTTTGTGCATTTGCACTTATCTGTGTAACAAGAACTATTTGACCAAAAGGAAGAGAAATACAACTCAAAATTGTTTATGAAAGGGGTAGATGTATTAACTCTAACAAAGCACATGAAAGGACATAGGAGAAATTGCCATTGAAACAATTAGACCAGGAACTTGGATGTCATTAAAATATCTGTCCCCGTTACTCCCCTCTCAGCTCACCCCCAGCCTTTTTCTTTTCATATTGATTTCATTATATCCCACATAAGCCAGGGCAAGTTGTGAAACATTGAGACGTGGCCAGATTCAGGATCCATTCACATATTAAAAGCCTAGGGACTAGAAAAGAGATTCCTCCACAATTTCCAATTACAAAATGCTGGGAGAGTACTCTTGTTGGTAAAGTTTGGGTAAAAAATGATCCATCTTTCACTTGCTCTATCCGAATAAATCGATTTTTATTGTCGTCTCAGTTCAAATAATAAATACACCTAATTGATCATGGTGGCAGGATCTATAATTGGCTTAGTAAATTAGAAGCAAATGACTTGAAGAAGGATTTTCCATGATAATGGAGGGGCTATTTGGGTTCTACAGTAATCTTTTAAAATGTTTTAATTGGTCAGTTAGGCACAAGCAGACACACACCAACATATAACTAAAGCTGGTAAAGCCGTTGCTAAAAATTTTGGCTACAGTATTTGTGTTCGTCTTTTAACTTCCAACCACATCATTAATTCCTTACTAATAAGGAATTTTCCATTCTTACAGTGACTTATAGATTTTAGAATTTCTAAAACTTTTGAACCTTAGGGAGAGAAAATACAAATCAGAACTAAATACACATATTCCCTTCTAAGAGATGGATAAACATTCTGTAAATGATATTTGGGATAAATTTAACATATTTTTAAGTGAAATTCTTATTTTTAGAACACATTTTTTTTTAATTTGGCTTGTTCCTTAACTGCATACTTTTAAAATGTAATGTGGTTTTATATTATTTGGAATATTACTAATTTTACTCATTTTTTTCTTAATTTCACAAATAAGAAACAATTTATGTGCTTTAAAAACTGCAAGCTGAGAACACCTGCATGGCTCAGTCAGTTAAGCATCTGCCTTGGGCTCAGGTCATGATCCCAGAGTCCTGGGATCAAGTCCTGCATCAGGCTCCTTGCTCAGCAGGGAGCCTGCTTCTCCCTCTGCTTGCTTCTCCCCTTGCTTGTGCTCTCTCTCTCTCTCTCAAATAAATCAATAAATAAAAATCTTAAAAAAAAATTCAAGGCGAATACAGAACTTCATTTACTAAATAGTGAAAGTCCTCACCTTTAGCCTCTTCTCATCCCCAAGAGTGCATCACTGTTAAGGGTTTGTAGGCTCTCTGTTCAGATATTTTCCTGCATACATGCATATACACTCATACTCATTTTGTTTTATTTTTACTTAAATACCATATTAATATTTTTCTACCACTTGCTTTTTTTCAGTCAATTAAAATCAAGAATTCCTTCCATTTCAGTAATGTATGTTTATTTGTCTAATTCTTGTAATTGTATAATATTCCACAATGTTAATGGATGCTATCAAATACTGAGTACATACTATATGCTGGTTCATACTCTGAACCCTTTAAATATCATATGGAAATCTTCACAAACCAAAAAATCTGTGAATTGGAAATTATAGCTATATCATCAGTGAGAAACTGAGGCAAAGAAAGTAAAAATTACCCAGTTGACCTAACCATTCTTTTAGTGGTGGACCTTTAGCATAACTCAAATATTTCCATTGGTGTAAATAACGCTGCATTGGAAAACTGAAGTGGACTTGTTCAATAAAATAAATTGCAAGTTTAAGTTTAAGAATTATGGCCGAGTTGTCCTTCAAAATTGCTTACTGCCATATATAATGCTGACAAATTTAAATATTTTAAGGTTTTTTTCCAATCTGATAGGCGAAAATTTGTATTTAAATGTCACTTGACTTTATCTTTCTTTGAAGAAAAAAGTTAAGTGTATTTTCACAAACTTGATGATATAAGTATATTAATTACGTATGGGTCTGCTCATACCACACCCATTTCTACTGAGTTACTTTATTCTCTATTGGGTTACTTTATTCTTTTTTTTTTTTTTTGAAGAAAAACAATGTGAAGGTATCTTATTTATTAGATATTAAGATTTACAAACTTATCATAATTACAATAGTGAGGTAATTAAGGCATTGTGGCTAAGATAGCATATGTAATGACAGGCCAATGGAATGTTTTAGAGAGCCCAGAAACAGGCCTAAGTATACACAGATGGTTGATTTACAGTAAAAATGGTGTTCAAGAGCAGTGGAGAAAGTACAGTGTTTTCAATAATTAATGCTAGGAAAATTGGATAGTCATATAGAAAAAAAATGGAACTCAGTTACTACCTAACATCATACACAACATAAATCCTATATCTGTGTCTGTAACATAAAATACTGAAAGTTTGCAAGGAAATACATGGGAAACATCTCCCATCTATTATATTGTCATAATAAACAGAAGAGAAAATAAAAAAGGAAAATATTGATAAGTTTAAACCTGTTAAAATTTAGACTGTTGGAGCTGAGGGCAAGGGCCTAGCCCACTGAGCCACCCAGGCGCCCCAATAAATAAAATCTTTAAAAAAAAGGGGGGGAAGAATGTTAGGGTATTTTTAGAGATTTGGGGCAAGGGCTCTGTTGGTTTAAGTTGGGTCTTTCAAAGTGGGGAACTGGTAGGAATTGAGACAGGATTGGGAACAGTTTGGGGTTACTTTATTCTTAACAATTTATTTTTGTTTGTTTTTTTCCCTGTCTCTTGGAATGGAAATACTAATATACTATTCAGATCTCCCTCTGTGGGGAGCAGTAGTGATTCATGGTCCTCAGTGCTGCCTTTCTGGGATCAATTGCCAGGTTCACTCACATAAGACCCTTCCCAACTCACATAGAGTGGCTCCCATCCAGTGCCAGCAGGGCAGTCATGAGGCAGCCCATTCTGGTGAGAATTGGTGGTGCTCTTTGTGTGACTTTGGCTTGAGGACTTTCTGTCAGAACAGCAGAAACTATCTTGTAGCTATGAAACTTGGGAGTTCAAGACTCTTCCTACCCAAACGTCTTTGCTCTCTCCACAGTGTCTTCTGAATCCACTTTTGAAGCCCCCACCCCCAATTCTGACTTAGGGTTTTCTTCTACACGGATCTGAATTAATGCACTCTTCAACTCTGTTTATGAGACTCTTTTACGATACAGAGGTTTTGTAGTTGCTTTGTCTTTTCGCTTTTGGTTTTTAATAAATTTATGTATATCACTGTTGTTTCTAAATTTCATTCATTTCTTAGAAAGATTTTCAACCTCTATATTAGAAAAAGAGAATTTTTTTATGTTTCCTTCCAAGTACTTCTATGCTTTTAAAATTTTTTTAGTCTCTCTAATTCAACTGATTTTTTTTTTTATTTGACAGAGAGCAAGAGATCACAAGTAGATAGAGAGGCAGGCAGAGAGAGAGAGGGAAGCAGGCTCCCCGCCGAGCAGAGAGCCTGATGCGGGGCTTGATCCCAGACCCTGAGATCATGACCTGAGCCAAAGGCAGAGGCTTTAACCCACTGAGCCACCCAGGCACCCCAATCAACTGAAATTTTTTAATGGAGTGAGGTAAAGATATAATATTAGTGTCCAGATATATTGTTAGTTGTCACAATAGTATTTGTGAAATCACCTGTTACCTGTCACCTTTAATCACAAAATTTCCACAGAAATATGTATCTATTTCTTGATGTTTTAATAGGTTCCACTTAACTATTTGTAAATATTTGCTGCAGCTTTGAAGTAGCTTGGCTATCTGGTATAACATATTTTCTTCATTTTCAAATAGTTGTCTGTTTTCTGGTCTGTTCTTCATTTTTGTGTATTTATTTTACCAGCTGAACATGAGAATCAACTTAAGTTAACAAACAATTTGGAGATATTATTAAAATCAAATAGACTATGTCAATTAATTGAATGTACAGAAAACATGTACTTGAAATGCTAGGTCCTCTAGTTAAGGGACATAATTGGCCTCCCCATTATTCTAGTATTCTTTGTGTCCTTCTGTGAAGTTTTGTGGTTTTTGGCATATAGCTTTTGTTGATTTCTTATTAAATTTATTCCCAGGTATTTTATACATTTTTTCTGTATTGCTTACCTTACTTTTAATTTATTTTTTATTTTTGGTTACAAACTGTTGAACTATAATATATTTTATATATCTTAGTGATGCTAGCTCATAAGGAACAACAACAAACAGCATTATATTCAAAGGTGTATAAGCTATAAATGAATTTATCAAATACAGACAAATATATTTCCTGGACATGATATTTTCTAATCAAAAACAGAGATAACATTTTTCAAAAATATGAAAAACAAAATTAACTAAAATTATTATTATTTTTTTTAGAAGGCAGAGAGAGGCAGAGGGAGAGAAAATCTTAGGCAGGTCCTGTGCCCAGCATGGAGCCCAGCATAGGGCTGGATCTTACAACCCTGAGATCATGGACCTGAACCAAAATCAAGAGTCTAATGCTTAACCAACTGAGCCACTCAGATGCCCCTAACTAAAACTCTTTTAAATTAATTTTGACTGTTTGGCTACTTGGATTTCTTTTCTAATCTTGTTTATAACTTTAGCTATCAAAATATATAGTTCCTATATATTTGCCTTTTTTTTTGGTTATTTTTAAAAAAACATAAAAATTATTTTTTCAGAGATTAAGACTAATTTTATATTCTTTCATATATAGGCTTGATCCCTCATTTAATTAACTTATTTCTAAAATATGGAAACAGCACTTTTGTACGCTGTTGAAGATGGGATGACTATAAGCAAGCAAGAGCAAGGTAAAATGTAAAATTTATATCTTCCTATCAGCTCTTACATAAGATATCTCTGACAGAAGCCTAGGTTATATTTCAAGCAACTGAATATATTGTGAAACATTTTAAGGCACCTTTCCAAATTCTAGCTCTAATGTACTGTTTCTTTTTATTAGCAAGTGAAATATATCCATAATATGTTGATCACTTAAATTTTGGGCTTTGAAACTCAGACCTGTGAAACATCATATCTCTGACACAATCATTGTTGTTATTCAATAAAGCCACTTATTTATTTTTGTTTACAGAAACAAATCAAAGCAAAAATTTTCTTGATTACTCACAAATTGGAAATATTTGTTGTGAATGGCTAACGAAGCTGAAGGAGATTGTCATTTTACATTTAAATCTTTATTGAGTGCATTTTGGAAATACATTTCGTGAAATAAGGCAGAATAGCTAATGAACACCTTATCTGAAACATTTTACTTATCAGAAAGGTATACAATATAAAAATACTGAAATAAGTGATTCAGGTATATCCATAAAGAATGAAATCTAATATTTGTCGAGTACTTCACAATTTGCAAACATGTATAAGAAGAATTTCATATTCGACAGCTTACCAGCTGGGTCTGCTTCTGCAGAGGTCACTTGCAGCTCAGTGGCAGTGAACCAGTCACTAACTTTTCTGTTAAACAAACAATGAGTCCTTGTGCCTCTCTCACAGGGATTTTGTGAAGATTAAATAACAAGGTGCAAATGAACATTCTTTTTTAAAATACTATGCAAATGTCAATGATGATCATTCTACAAAAAGTCATAATTCAAACACTTTATTTTTAAATAATTTAAATACTAAGCAAAAGTCACTGAAACAGCTGTGTTTGTTTCTCAGCTGTCACAACCCCACATTTATAAAATTAGATAAAATCAGAGAACTGTGGTTTACCACTGATAGGTAGCAGTATCAGGTAAGAAAAAATAACTTGTTCAAGAAGTATTTTGTCTGTCCTTGTCTCCATTCAAATAGATCTTGGGTAATGGTGCATTTTATGGTAACAGACAAATGTATGTTTTTACTAGGGCCTGAAACTAGCTTCTTAGTTTGACTTTTCTTTCACTTACCTGATTCCATTTTTGTTTTGATTTCCTGTTCCCCTGTCCGTGGTTGTAGGACTGAATTTATTCCTTTCAAACTTCTTCCTCTTGGGATGAAAGAAAATAATCCAATTAAAAATTTTAGATTTCTATACACTCTTCAAATTTTATCTCCTTTTACATTTCTTCTTGAACTCCATACTTTAGCAATACTCACCTACTTACACAATTCCTCTGTAATATCAAGCATGCTCTCACCTCTGAAATTCTGTGCATCCTATATCCCTCTACCTCAGATGCTTATCCTCAGATATCTACCTGTCTTTATCTCTTTGGGTTTTTGTACAAGCATACCTATAGCAGTGAGGTC
Source organism: Potos flavus (assembly GCA_028534135.1). Taxonomy (NCBI): domain Eukaryota; kingdom Metazoa; phylum Chordata; class Mammalia; order Carnivora; family Procyonidae; genus Potos; species Potos flavus. The sequence continues at coordinate 50,685,847 of CM052892.1, read as the reverse complement.
CACGCTATTTGCATCCCCAACTCTTGGCAAATCTCTTTCCTTTGCTTTATTGCTCTTAATTGTTTCATTACCACCTGCATATATTTTTACTTATTTGTTCATTGTCTATTCTCCATTAGAACAATAACTCTAGGAAGGCCTTTTCTTTTCTTTTCTTTTCTTTTGTCTATTCCTTGTCTGCTGTGCTTGGCACATAATAGGTGTTCAACAAATATTAATTGAATGGATCATACTAACCCAACGAAGACCTTTCTTTATTTAAATTTTTTTTAAAAATTCTAATTCCAGTATTGTTAACATACAGAGTTATATTAGTTTTAGGTGTACAATACACTGATTCAACAGTTCTATACGTTACTCAGTGCTCATCATATAAGTGTACTCTTTAGTGTACTCTTTTTTTTATTATGTTCAGTTAGCCACTGTATAGTACATCATTAGTGTTTGATGTAGCGTTCAAAGATTCATTAGTTACGTATAACACCCAGTGCTCATCACAACGCGTGTCCTCCTTAGTGTACTCTTTAATCTCCATCACCTACTTTATCCATCCCCCCTCCCATGTCCCTCGGGTACACATCAGTTTATCTTCTAAGTTAAGTCTATTTCTTGGTTTGTCTCTCTCTTTTTCAATCCCTTGTTTGTTTGTTTTGTTTCTTAAATTCCACATATCAGTGAAATCCTATGGTATTTGTCTTTCTCTGACTGACTTATTTCACTTTTCATTAGCATCTCGAATTCGATCCATGTTGTTGCAAATGGCAAAATTTCATTATTTTTTATGTTCAAGAAGAAATTTTTATTAAGAATATATATATATTATTAACAAAAATTCCATTCCATTATACACACACACACACATATATATACATATATATATATATATGTATATATATATGCTACATCTTTATCCATTAATCAATTGATGGACACTTGGGTTGTTTCCATAATTTGGCTATTGTAAATCATGTTACAATAAACATAGTGGTGCATGTATCCCTTTGAATTCGTGTTTTTGTATTTTTTGAGTAAACATCCAGCAGAGAAATGCCTGGATCAAAGGGTAGTTATATATTTACCTTTTTGAGGAAACTCCATACTGTTTCGCCAGTGTCTGCATCAGTTATCATTCTCACCATTAGAACATGAGGGCTTTTTGTCCACATCTTTACCAACACTTGTGTGTGTGTGGTTTTTTTTTTTTTTAGCCATTCTGACAGGTATGAAGTGATATCTCATTATAGTTTTGATTTGCATTTCTCTGATGATGAGTGATGATGTTGATTATGTTGAACATCCTTTCATGTGTCTGTTGGCCATCTGGATCTCTTCTTTGGAGAAATGTCTATTCATGTCTTCTGCCCATTTTTTTAATTGGATTATTTGTTTTTTGGGTGTCGAGGTTTATAAGTTCTTTATATATTTTGAATACTAACCTTTTAACAGAAATGTCATTTGTAAATACCTTCTTCCATTCAGTAGGTTGCCATTTAGTGTTGTTGATTGATTCCTTTGCTTTGCTTTTTATTTTGATGTAGTCCAAGTAGTTTTTGCTCTTACTTTCCTTGCCTCAGGAGACATATCTAGAAAAATGTTGCTACAGCCAATGTCAGAGAAATTACTACCTGTGCTCTCTTCTAGGATTTTTGTGGTTTTAGGTCTCACATTTAGATGCTTAATCCATTTGGGGTTCATGTTCATGTGTGGCATAAGGAAATGGCCCAGTTTAATTCTTTTACCCATAACTGTCCAATTTTCCCAGCACCATTTGTTGAACAAACTGTCTATTTCTCATTGTATACTTTTTCCTCCATCAAAAACTAATTGACCACATAACTGTGGGTTTATTTATCAGTTTTGGATTCTGTCCCCTTCATCTTATGCCTATTTTGTGTCAGTATCATACTACTTTGATTACAACAGCTTTGTAATATAACTTGAAGCAAAGAACTTTCTTTGAATGTTTAATAGATTGCTGTAGCAAAATATCACTCCAGGAACCAACCTAAGTGTCCATTGATAGATGAATGGATAAAGAAGATGTGTTACACACACACACACACACACACACAGAGGAATATTAGTCATCAAAAATAATGAGATCTTGCCATTTGTGGCAACATGGATAGACCTAGAGGGTGTTATGCTAAGTGATATAAGTCAGACAGAAGAAACAAATGCCTGATTTTACTTATCTGTGAATACCATATGATTTCACTTATATGTGAAATATGTTATACCCTATGATTCCATATACCATACAATTTCATTTATATATGAAATCTGAAAAACTAAACAAATGGACAAACAAAAACAGAAATAGACTCATAAGTGCAGAGAACAAACTAAAGATTGACAGAGGGAAGGCAATGGAGAGATTGGCAAAATGAATGGAGGGGAGTGGGAGATACAGGTTTCTAGATATGGAATGAATAAATCATGGGAATGAAAGGTACAGTCAGGTAATATAGTGAATAGTATTGTAATTGCAATGTATGGTGACAAATGATAGCCACACTTTGGTGAGCATAATAGCATCAAGTATAGACTTGTTGAATCACTATATGTACACCTGAAACTAATGTGACATTGTGTGTCAACTGTACTTCAATAAAAAATCAATAAAATAAATGATCAAAAAATAAAGTTATGACTCAGCTGGTGAATAAAACAGGAAAGAAGAAGAAGAAGAAGAAGAAGAAGAAGAAGAAGAAGAAGAAGAAGAAGAAGAAGAAGAAGAAGAAGAAAAAGAAGAAGAAGAAGAAGAAGATCATTTCAGGAGATACTGTGGTAAGAAAACAAAGATTGAAAAAGTTTAGGTTATAGGGGTGCCTGGGTGGCTCAGTGGGTTAAAGCCTCTGCCTTCGGCTCAGGTCATGATCTCAGGGTCCTGGGATCGAGCCCCATATTGGGCTCTCTGCTCAGCAGGGAGCCTGCTTCCCCCTCTCCCTCTGCCTGCCTCTCTGCCTACTTGTGATCTCTCTCTCTCTCTGTCAAATAAATAAATGATCTTAAAAAAAAGGTTTAGGTTATAGTTTGAGACCTTCAGCACTCCTTAGCCACAGTCAGTTGAAAGGTGGCCAAAATGTCCACAGAAATAAGTTAGTAAAGGCCTTGAATGTTAATATTGTGCTCATAGTAATGATACTGAAACAAGAACCAAGCAGCCCAGTACAGATTACATGGGACAAGAGAAACAAGGGGCACAATAGTGAGTCAGAAAAAATGAGGCTCTATCCTTAGCCCCTAAATTACATATTAAATGAATTCTCTGGTAGGAAAGAAAAGATAGTGATATAAGATAATAAAGTACATCTATTATAGTTTACTTTCTACGTGGTTATAAACTATAGTTCTCATTCCTGAGGGTATAATAAGTGACTCTCATCAAATTCTATTGGTTTCTTCATTAAACTCCAAGCCACCTTAAACATGAGACATTGAGATTATTTGAAATAAAATGAATCTTTGACTGGTAAGAGTCAAGGTCCTACTCCCAAAGGTTCACTTTCAGGTAGGATGCCATTTTGTAAGAATTCATTCTGTGTGAGTTCAAGTACCCTCTGCAATACAATAACTTCATTCTTTGTCAACACTATTACCTGTAACATTATTTGGATGCAAACAACCAGTTTTTCATTTGTTCCAAATGCAGAGTGCAGTTTGTCAATAGTCCACAGAGGGAATCCTTGAAGCTACCTTACTTACAAAGAAAGTAAACATTCTCATTCTGCTTCCCACATTTCCCTCCACAGACTGAACTTTGGAACCAGGATTCAAGGGACTATGAGGGGAATATTTATGCTGTTTTGAAGAGACAGAAGTTTGGCTTAACCACTGAACACAAAGATTCCATAGACAAGAGAGTTGAGTGAAAGCTATTTTGTTGTTGCTTCTATGATAGTGCTCTTAATTCACAAGTATTTGATGTTGAGTAGCTGCAAACTGGGGTCTTTGTTTCAATTTGTTCTAAGGTAGCTCAACATAGTTTTCCCTAGTTATGTCATTACTTTTATCTCTTGCTAGAGTTAGTATAAAAAAACCAAATTACATCAGTTATCAGACAGATGGATTCTATGTTGGGCTGATTTCGCTTCTTCTTTTGCATTTGTCATGCTGAATTGTGCAGGTACCCACATAATACTAATAGATGACAACAAACAACATTTTTGTAGATTTTTATAATTTGCAAAGTAGCATTTTATAAGCTTTCTTTTACTTAACCTTTGCAATGACTTGTGAGGTAGGTACTTGCCTCATTTTGCAGATGATGAAAATCAGAGGTTAGGCAATTTGCCCAAATTATGTATTGGGCATATTGTAAATGGCAAAGCATATTTAAACATATATTTTATGACTCAACATCAATGGTACCACATTAAGGAGATGAACTTTCTGATTTGTTAAATGTCTGTATAACAGAAGAAAAAGTATATTTGCAGTGCATTTGTGTTGCATTCACTGCTTCTCCATTGTAGAGTAACAGATTTCTAGCTAAACAAGGATGACTCTTGGTAGTGTGCATAGGAAACTCAATTTTGTAGGCCAATAACTAATAGGGAAAAAGGATCTTTTGTTTATGATAATACCATTTGTATTTACCCTATCAATATAAGCATCAAATACCAATAAATATTTATTAAGGAAGACAAAGAAAACATCAGTTTATTAATAAAAAAGAAAAAGAAAACTATTTTGACCAAAGATGGATGCAATAAGTCAAACTTTGGACACATAGAGTACAAATGTTTAATCTAACACAGAATCTTTGAACTAGCTTTCTTTTCTTTAAAAGAACTAATGTTGTGAGTATTTTAAAGTAGCATTCATTTTGTTCCATAAATTTATTGACTCCTATATCAGTCCAACTAACCCAGACATCTTAAATTTCCTCTGAGACATTTTTTTGTTTTAGAATTTAGTAAAGTAAATCTTTCAACTTCACTAACCTAAAGCAAAACCACCAGGAAGAAAATCTATATGAATAAAAATTCTGGAAACATGTTAGACTTTAAAAAATACTTTGAACAAGAGGCATTTTCAAACAAATCCTTTACCAATATTATTTCCAAATCTGAAATTTGCTCTCTTTTTATAGCTTTAGATTTATGAGTTAAAATATTTAGAGTTTTGAGCCATAATCCAAATTTAAAGAAAGGTTATATTAATTATGATCTAATGCAATTCATTCATTTCCCTGCAATGCTGGTTACCTTTCAATATGTCACTCAATTTAAATAGAATCTCTTTCTTTTTTAACTATTTTTCCTAATGAGTAGTTTCTCGGCAATGTAATGCTTCCAATTTTTCAAAACTTCCATCTTAATGTACTATTAATGCCAAATGAATGCAGTACAAAAATTGTTAGAGTAATAGCCTTTAAAACTACATGAAGAAAAATATGTTTAGTGTGAATAAACTTTAAAAATTATTTTTATCCATAAAATCTGTAGGAATACCAGGTACCTATTTTGACAAATATAAGTTTGATTCACACTTAACTCCTCCACTCTGGTTTAAATGTCACTTTTAACTTGTTCAACATTGCTCAACTAACATGAATAAAACATTTTATATTATATAATAATCAAATGCCTGTTTTGTCAGGTAACCTTAAATGTTCTCTTAAACTTTTCATATGCCCAATATCAATTCAGAATTCAGTTGATAACAACACTATAAATTATTACTTTTTCTATTCTCATTAATAGGTTTTTATCACCTATAGTGACATGTCAGTAGCTTACTTTAAAATACATCACCTTTTTATTAAAGACATGTAAAAACAAACAAAAGAAGAGCTATAATAATAATAACAATAACAGCACTGCTTTAATTTTGACAGTGATTTAATATCCATTGTATCTTTTGGCCTTCCCAATAATCTGGTATTTAAGAAGGAGAGGTTATTATCCCTCTTTTATAGAGAAGGAAACCAGGATTCATAAAGTTTAAGTGACACATTCAAGGTCACTTTGCTAATAAGTGGAAGAGCAGTCATGGAGGTCAGTGCTAGAATTAGAATTCCAAAGTCAGTGCTTTTTCTATTCTACAAAATAGCAACACTGCTTTGATACAACTTTGAACTTTAATAAAGAACAAACATTTTATTGTTGTTATATATAAGGAGCAAAATGCAGTTTTTTCACTGGAGCTGTGAAATGAAATTAATTTCCTTTGTGCATTGATGGTGATTATAGTGTATATTTTATTTATGAGGTTAAAAAAATAAATTTAGGTGCTAACAGCCCTGAAAATAAATACCAAATAATATTGAAAGAGAATATAAGAGAAGTCATGACATTCTGGTATTTTTTTTCTGTTTTTGAACTAAATTTTAAAAGATGAAAATTATCCAGATGGTTCTGCTGCATGAAAAGTGTCTTGAAATGATGTCTATTTTAAATCCTTATAGGCTTAGATTTTAATGGTACACTCAAATATCAAGGAAGGCAGCACATAATACAAGACTCAGTATTTTTTATTCTTAAACCGATAAACACTTATTATTTTCTAGAATAATATAATTTTTGCAATATATTCTTTATGTGGTGTATAAAACTCAAATGTTCAACAATTTTTGGCACTTGGTTTCAACACTAGCTATCTGAACTTAGTAATCATTTGCTCTGAAAACCATTTCCACACGCTTCTGAAGAGGGTTGCTGTAATTTTAGTAAAACACTCATTGTCATCACCAGGCTAGCATGTATCTTCTTCCTTAGAATCTAGTAAAAAGTATTAAATCCAAAAGTCCAATATCAAAATGTACTATTTATCTGTAAGGGTTTAGTTAAACTGCAATAAAATAGGGGGAAAAAACCATACACTTGTGCCAAATTTAAATCATTATAATTATTGAAATAAAAGTTCAGCAAAAGCCACTAACCCAATTTAGAAAAGCACAGTAGTTATCTTTTGCTACAGATCAACTAGTAATTACTATTATCTAAAACAGTTTCTGAGGGTCTAAAATCCATGCGTGGCCCAACTGGGTGGTTTTGGCTAAAGCCTCTCATGTAAAAAAATAAAAAATAAAAAATAAATAAAGGCCTCTCATGTAGTTTCATCACAGCTGAGGCGGCATTATCTGTAGGCTTGACTGGGGCTGGAGGAGCCGCTTCCAAGATGGCTCATCCACATGCCTGGGAAAAAAAAAAAAAAAAAAGTTTTCTGTTTAAGGTTTTTATATATTTTTGAGACTGACAATTTAGATATTTAGGTTAACCTACATTGCTGGAGAGCCTTAAGAATACTTCATTTATTTATATGTTTCTCTTCTGTAATTTAAAAAAATGAAATAATCTATACACTATAACTTACATTTTAAGCAGTGTTTTAAAAAATACCCTGTCAGTATTTAGTGTGTTAAATGATTATACTTTTATAGTAGGAGAAATGTGTAAGGTGCCAAAACTTCAATTATTTAAATTAATACAGATCATATATTCTCATCAACTGGAATGTTGGCATATGACCTTCTTTTATATTAATCTTTTTACTATAATGGATGACTTCGACCTTTCAGGCTATGAAAGAGGGGCTTCCTACTGCTACATTATGGACAGTCATCTTACATCTTTGAAAATGTTCCTTCTGATTTCATTTAAATTAAGGTCATTTTGAGAACCAAATATCTTCTACTAGAGGTATTCACTTATAGAGCTCCAGTATGCCAGAGATTATTATCAGGTTGTAGCAAAGAATCTTCCAGACTTTGAAAATATTGTAGTTCTGAGAGAAAAAACAAAAACAAAACCAAAAAAAAAAAAAAAAAACAAAAAAACAAAAACAAAAAACCACCCAGATCAAAAAAACTAAAACAACAACAACAACAACAAAGAAACCACCCAGATAAAAGAGGGATAAGAAGTTTTCCATCTTGGACAAGACAGTAGATAATAACTTTAAGTAGTATTAGGTATTTGGAATCTGCATTTTCTTACACAGAAGAAAATATATGCTCAGAAGAAGACAATTTATAGGCAGCATATTAGAGTTATACTTATTCCAAAGACAAAGCAAATCCATTTCTTCACTTGAGTAAACTTCAGTTACCATGTATAAGCACTTACTATAAGGACACACAATACGCCAGAAAAGTAGCTGATAATATCATTACCTTCATTTTGTTCACAAGAAAACTAAATCTCAGGGACACCTGGGTGGCTCAGTCGGTTAGGCATCTGCCTTCAGCTCAGGTCATGATCCCTGGGTCCTGGGATCAAGTCCCACATTGGGCTCCTTTCTCAGTGGAGAGCCTGCTTCTCTCTCTGCCTGACACTCCCCCTTTTTGTGTACTCTCTCTCACCGTCAAATACATAAATAAAACCTTTGAAAAAAAAAGAAAAGTGGGGCGCCTGGGTGGCTCAGTGGGTTAAGCCTCTGCCTTCAGCTCAGGTCATGATCTCAGGGTCCTGAGATCGAGCCCTGCATCGGGCTCTCTGCTCAGCGGGAAGCCTGCTTCCCCCTCTCTCTCTGCCTGCCTCTTTGCCTGCTTGTGATCTCTCTATGTCAAATAAATAAATAAATAAATTTAAAAAAAAAAGAAAAGAAAACTAAAGCTCAGCAGGATCAATTTGGACTAATTTGCCCAAGTAAAAGCTGGTCTGAGGATTCACAGTAGGGGTGTTTAATTGCAATGTAAGTGTTCTTACTATTGTATTTTTAAAAATAGTATTCTAACACTGCTTATTTATCAATATCTAAATAGAACTATAGTCTGCATATTCATTTTTACTCATATATGCAAAAACTACATTGAATATATTTGACTTAATTTGATACTGTTTGCTCTTCTTTTGATTGTTATTACAGAAAATGTAAATATATAACAAAAATGTGCAGTTGCCTTTTTTCTATAATACTGTACTTTATAAACATATTATAGATAATAATGACTGGTGAGGGGCACTTGGGTGGCTTAGTCGTTAAGTGGCTGCCTTCGGCTCAGGTCATGATCCCAGGTTCCTGGGATCAAGCCGTGCTTTGGGCTCCCTGCTCAGTGGGAAGCCTGCTTCTGCCTCTCCCACTTCTCCTGCTTGTGTTCCCTCTCTGTCTCTCTCTCTCTGTCAAATAAATAAATTAATTAAATAAATTAAAAAAATAATGACTGGTGAAATGTTATTTAAAATAGTTAAAGGTGACAAATAATTCAGACCTTTGTCCAAAGACTGATGTGGAGTAACATAGGAGAGATCCAGTGACACCATGAAGTAAGTTAGCATGGTGACATATGGACTGGGACAAAGGCAGATAACCACCAGACACTCCAATGTGATTGACTGGAGCCGACAGTCATTACATAGCTTGGTGAACCGAGTGATTGAAGAGGGGAGGAGACAACAGCTACTGGGATTGAACCAATTCCATTTCAACCCGTTCCCTCTTCCAAAAACTTAGAGAGAATCTGACAGACACTGATTTTTATACATTTGTATGTATATACACACACTATGTATAAGGATAAACATATATTCAAATGTTGAAAAGAAAGGTATTGAAATAAGCAATCATTAAAACACTGTGAGTCCTCTAATTACTCCTTGGTAAACATTCAGATACATTTCACTACGCAGCTAAAATTAACACCAATGAAAATTTCTCCAGACGGTGTAATATTGGGAAAAACATGGGATGTAGTAACAGTAGAGCTGGTTGACTGCTTGGCATGTGTCCCCATTGATTCTTCTGTAAAACCAAAAGAATCACATCAAATGTTCTATATCATGTAACTAAAAAATGGGGTCCAATCAGACTATCTGATTCTAGGTTAATCCATAGTACCTTGAACCCAATTTCAGATTCCTTGCCTCTAAAATGGAAATAATTGTTGTTCGTCTTCCACAGGGCATGTATAGGTTTAAATGAAACAATATGTTACACACTGAACACATGACTGGCCTATAGTAAGTATTCAATAAACATCAACAAATGTTATTATAGTTTTTGTGATTACCACTCCGAAGAACCAAAACAAACAAACAAACAAAAACAAGCCCAAAACAATAATTTTCCTTACGTATATTTGGAAAATTTTAACCAAGGAGAAAAATATAAAAAGGAGGTTAACACCTCTGCTTACACTCATTGTTTTTGACTAGTATTATCATTTATATTAAGGTCATTAGTGTTTATACACTGCCTAGAATGTAAGTGTCAAAATCTAAAGAATATTAATAGATATATGCATATTTAATTAATAAATATATGTATTTAATATTGCTGAGCCTTTATAAGAGCTATTAAACAGTGAAGCTAATTTTCAAGAATAATCAGTCAAGGGGCACCTGGGTGGCTGGGTCGGTTAAGCATCTGCCTTCGGTTCAGGTCATCATCCGAGGGTCCTGGGATTGAGCCCTACATTGGGCTCCTTGCTCAGGGGGAGCCTGCTTCTCCCTCTCCTGCTCCCCCTGCTTGTGCCCTCTTTCTCTCTCTCTCTTTCTGTCAAATAAATAAAATCTTTAAAAAAGAATAATCAGTCAAAAACATCAAGGGTTTTCATAAAAAGAGTTTAGCTCACTTGTTTGCAAAAAAAAGATAAAACATATCTCCTTCAAAAATTCAAATATAGTTCCTAAGAGCATCTAAACATGGAGAAGCTTATCTTACCTGAATTTTCGAACCTGCTGAAAAATTCCTCATGAGAATCTTTGTTTCACTATTTCTTAATCTTTGAAATATTGATACTTGCTCTCCTCGTTTTCTTTCATTTTATTTCATCAAGGATTGCATACTTCATTTTCCTCTTATATGAACTTCAAATATATCTGATATTTATTCTTCAATAGCATGGCTCATCTGCTTAACTATAGTGACAGTAAGCCTGCAGAATTACTGAAGAAATATGCCCTATTTCAAAACAAAATGAGCTCTTCACCCATAAGCCCCTGATTATATCTCTTCTTCTAATTTTTACAAAAATTTTGCTCTTATCCACTTTAATGAAGCCCTTGGAATACCTTTTTACCTTTTTTCATTACCTTTACTACATATGAAATATGGTAGTTGGAATCTAAATTGACTAAGGAAACTTAAAATACAGCAGGTGGAAAAATAATTATGTTATTAAATCACTTTATCAATTCATTTCATAAAAGATCTGCCTCTTCAACTTTCCTTAAAATTGTTCAGTGATTATTAGGGAGGTAGAAAACAGAGGTTGGTAGAAGAAACTAATAGCTTTTTAAACATATGCTAAAACCTGGTCTACTGGATATTTGTATCAAATTGAAAAGTTTCTAAATGAAGGAGCTGATTCTGCTGTCTGCCTGACTGGGCAGGTGGACCCTTATTTCCTATGTTTATAGATCGGCCTGCTCAGTTGAAAATGCCTATCTTCTCTGATTAAAAAAAAAATACAAGACAGAAAGCATCAGTTATTTATACCAGTAGATAAGACCAATTCAATTAGTCCTATTCTGTTATAAAATAGCTTAATAAATTGAGGAGTCTCTACCTATGTTTCTAACGTTGTGTTCATACATTTTCAATGAGAGAACTAAACTAGAAAATGACACTAGCTGTGTGACCTTAAATAAGTTATTTAACTTTTTTGAAAGTTGTTATCTTCAGTATTATATGGATTTCTCTCTGCCCCCAATTTAAGATTATAAAATAAAAGCCTGAGAATACTCATTATAAGTGAAATATGGTAGAGTTTAATTTTTCATCTTTGAATAACCAGCATAAAAATTCACCCATTAAAAAAAAATTCACCCATTAATAGGTATTAAATGCTTTAATAGTAAGCATCCCACTCATTTAGCTGTTAGCTCTATTACTAAAATACTCTCCCTATAGCTGCATTGTTTGTTTTTTTAAGATTTATTTATTTATTCTATTTGAGAGAGAGAGAGAGAGAGTGGGGAGAGAGGCAGAAGGAGAGGGAGAGAATCTCAAGCAGACTCCATGCTGAGCAGAGCTTGATCTCTGAACCCCAATACCATGACCTGAGTGGAAACCAGGAGTGGCACACCCAGCTGACTGAGTCACAGAGGTACCCCTCTGTAACTGCATTGTTAAATGTTTGGTAGATGCCTCTGAAATTAGGATCTTCTTAACAATGCCTGCCACTGTTGAAAACTTATCAAATACACGGCATTATGCTAATCACTACAGGTAAGTTAATAATAAAAAAGAAAACTCCTTGTAAAAGGGTGACTATGTAATTTATCATCCAAATCTGTATATTTCTAATAACAAAAAGAGCATTATTAATAATCACACTAGGAAAACAAGCTTCATCTGAGATTATCCTGGGCAAACCAGGGCATAAGTTCACCTGTATATATGTTGTAAATATTTGTATGAACAAGGAGTAAAAGGTGTAAGGACATGCAGGAGGGCATGAATTCCCATTGTTAGGTGGAATTAAAAACAGTGGTGGAAAGAAAATCATAAGCTTATCATTGGTTACAATAAATAAATTCACCACTTTTCAAGTTTGAAGTACCTTAAAAAATTAAAAAAGAGCAGTGATTTTAAAATGTTTCCCAACATTCTTAAGATGTAAATAGTAAATGTTTCACTTCTCCATGAGAAAATTGAAGTAAAAATGTTGAAATAAACATTGCCGAAAGACACACAGTAAGTAAGATACAAAGCCAGAACCAAATAATCTGCACCACACTGTCTTCTGATTAAATTACCTAAGGAAAGATTTCTTGGTTGAGCATCATGGGAATTCATGCTTCTCCATTATAGTTAGGGCCCTCTTGACAATTTCAATTATCAGAATTGTGCCCCTAGGGACTTCATAAATTAAGTAAGAAGAGCATTCTTCACATCCATTACTAGAACAATCCTTTCTGGCATCAATCTCATAAATATTGTGCAACTGCTCTTCCCAGTTGGAAAAGAACAATATCTAGTATGTGAAAATGATAAATATTTTACCAAGTCGGAATCCAAGGTTTTTGCTGAAGTTCATAGAAATATGATATTAACACATATTCAACTAGACATCAAGTGAGAAAAATGTATGTAAACTACCAACTATTCCTAAGCTATGATTGATATCATCTTTGTGATCAAGAGATGATTTGGGACCATGTAAAAATGGTAGTATATTGCATAATAAATGGTGAGTCAGAGTGAGTTTTCTCTCTTCCTTATTGTATGTTTGGATAATACATGCAAATTTAGAAGAAAATTTAAAAGTAGCAATTATTGCAATATCTTATGATACAAATATTTAATAAATTGGTCAATCTGACATCAGATCATTAATCATGTTTGACCATGTTGAGCAACACAAGTGCAATCCAGTCACTCATAGTTATTAGGTTTCATCTGTCATTTAAAATATCGCTACTGTTGGGGTGACTGTGGCTCAATCGGTTAATCATCTGACTCTTGGTTTCTGCTCAGGTCATTATCTCAGAGTTATAAGATCAAGGCAGGCTTCCCACTCTACACTCAGCGGAGAGTCTGATTGAGATTCTCTTTCTCTTTCTCCCATTCCCTCTCCCCCTGCTCCCACTCTTTTCCTCTCTCTATAAAATAAGTAAATAAATCTTTAAAAAATATTTTAAAAATACACTATTGTTTTTGAAGTTCTTTCCAAAATAATTTCTAGAAATATCATGTATTGGCAAAGTATAATGTGTCACATGTTCTAAATATGGAGAAATATGTTAACTGGCTAGGTATGTAAAATAATAAACTAGAAACACAATACTAGGCAATCATTTGTTCATTCAGCCCATCATCAAATATTTGTTTAGTTCCTATTATGTTCTAGGCATTTTATTAAGCACTAGGATACAGTGGGAAATAAAATGTGTTTTTTTTCTTTATAGGGCTTAAACTTTCTTGAGAAGTTAAATATTTAATAATTAACATGTTTTATGAAAAAATGTATGGGGAGTAAAGGGATGTGTAACCCTTTACCATGTAACTAAATTATGAGTTGTGACTGAGTGTGAGAGGTCAGGGAAAGTGTTTTAAGATTTCAGAAGTTCCTGGAAATTAACCAATCAGCATTAAGAGTCTGCCTGGCAAATAAAAAAGTAAAAAGTGAAAGAGCTATGCAAATGCCCTGAGGTAAAAACTGGCCTTTCAGAGGAACTGAATTAATGTCAATGTGGGTGGCACTATTTTGTTTCCAGAAATTTACATATTGCAGATCTTTAGGTGGCAGCAGTCTGATTTAAGGGTATCTCACAGCCAAGGATGTTTCTTGATACTTCATTAGCACAAGAAGCACATTGCTTTTAACTATACTGTATATTTAGGGTATCACTGGGGGTAAAATTCCCCCAAGTCAGCTTTTTGTGCTGAATTAGTAGAGAAAATGAGAAAAAAGTGGTGAGCAGTTTGTGAACAAAATTTTAAGAGCTCGCAACTTGATGTAGCATTTTTTGGAGGGTAAATAGTAAGGTGTTGAATTACTCTTTTTTAACTCTAATTTTTTTTCTGCATTGTTACATGTGAATGTATGGTTTTAGTGATTAGCTATTTCAGAAAAGTATCTCTTATTTTATTAAGAATACAAGTATACAATTAGGATTCTATAGACAGGAGAAACAACATGGGTTACAGACAGGCACATGATGTCTGGATATCTCCCTATTAGTGATTGCATTACTGATTGTTGGATTGGAGGGTCACGATCCTATCCTTCCATTGTAAATTATACTTTTATTCTAATATCGAGCAAATAATTTAAGCTATGAAATTATAGAATCAGGAGAATATACATTTTGCCCAATGATTAATCCAAAATTAAAGAAAATATGTTTCTTCAGACTAAAACTATTCATAAGGCTCCAAGCAGGGCTTACAAAAATAAAGATATACTTTTGTCCATATTAATGAGACTCCAGATCAACAAATTAAAAAAAAAATCTTGAAAAAGAAATAGGAAAAGAGAAGAAAAGACACAATGGGGCAGCAAATATTTTAACAGCAGAATTCTCATCAGATTCAATTGACCCCAGAAGAAAGTAAAGTAGTATCTTATAAATTTCTATGAAAAATAACTTATCAATCTAAAATTACATAGCAACTAAGATGTCATTTAAGAGTGAGGGCAAAATAGATTTTATCATTTGTATGTTTCAGTGATAGAAAAACTTATGTATACAGTTCATTAGAAATGTTACTGAAGCTACAACAGAAAGCACATTAAAGCAGAAAACACAAAATTGAATTATAGTTCCGACTTTTATAAGAATGAGAGGAAGCTATCTTTCCACTGAAAGTCAAAGGGAAAGAGTGACCCTTTGAACCAGGAGACAAAATGACTCAGTGGAAAGGGCCCCCTGACCAGCACTGTTACTTTTGGTGGAGGGACTAAACTAGTCTTTGGCATCTCTGCAGAGAGGGAACTAGAAAACAAATACTGTGACCTTAACTTCCTTACTCCAAGCTGGAGGACATAGGAACCCATTGAGGGAGTCAACATAGTTCAGCATCCAGGGACAAAGAAGGGGTGAAAATGGTAGACAGTGAGTGATTCAGGGATGCCAAACAAAAATAGCACATCTCCTAAGAGCATAGCCTTGCTTTCGATATCCAGTTCTAATATTTACGTGTCCAATAATATCTATTACTCAAGGTCTTTGTGAATATGTATTCACACATACTGTTCCATCTATCAAAAGGTAAAAACAAACAAACAAACAAATGAACAAAAAACCCATCTAAATAGTTGGAGAACTCAAAGAGAAAAATGAAACAAAACAAAACAAAACAAACAAACCCAAAACCCAGGAAATGCAAATGCATATGAAAAAAACTTTCAACTTCTTCCACTGAGATGTATATGTGAATAAAATTTTAAAAGTTAAGTGCACATGTGTTTTAGAAAATTCAAACACATGTGAAATAATTGTCTAATTCATTATTAGCAAATTATACTAAGTAACAATTAGATACTATTTTTATTTCAAATTATTAAATTGTTAAGTGCTTAAACTGAATGCTGCTCAGTTCGCAGTACTAGTAGCTATATTACACACTTTTCTTAAGTATACATGAGATAGAAATAATATGGAAATCTACACAGACAGCCACACAAAATCAGTAACTCTTCAAGGAAACTAAAGGAATCTATAAAGAACGGCCACTTATATATAAACATTCAGTGTTCGTTGTACTGTTAATAAGATGAACAAGAGTAAAAGACAAATACCATGTGATTTCACTCATGTGGAATTTAAGATACAAAACAGATGAACATAGGGGAAAGAAAAAAAAAAGAGAGGGAAGCAAATCGTAAGACTTAACAATGGAGAACTACTGAGGGTTAATGGAAGGAGGCGGGTTGGGGATGCGCTAAATGGGTGTTGAGCACTGGATGTTGTATGTAAGTGATAAGTCACTAAACTCTACACTTGAATCCAATTTCACCATATATGTTAACTAACAAGAATTTAAATTAAAAAAAATTGAAATTAAAAAGTGAACAATAGTAAATTATGAAACCTTCCCAATAAAGGAATATGTTCGTTAATAAAATTTTTTTAATGAAATGTAAAAATTCTTATGTAAAGCATAAAAAGCAAAATTAAAAAGTAACCATTATGCAGAAAAGAGAGGAAAAATAGCAGAAGGTTATACTGGTAGAAGTAATCAGGTAAGAGAAAATCAGTTCAATCTGTTCAGTCAGAAGATCTACCTGGATGTCTGGACTGAAGTCATTGAAAATATACACAAATACACATACATAATCCAAACTTATATATGTAATATATATGCAGCATAGAAAATCTCCAACTGTGCAAAAAACCTGAGCTTGCTTGTTTATAGTCACACCTTGGATGCGTGTGTGCGTATGTTCATAAGTATATGTGTAGCTTTGTGTTCTTCTATGTTGAGGAGTTTATATTACCTACATGGGTGCCAGTTTTTCTGTATGTCATTCAGAAGGTGCTTGGGATTTTGTTTGCATTTTTTTCTTTAATCAAACTAAACTTCATGAACAGAGAAACATACATTTTTCCCTATAATATGGAAAAAAAAACCGATAGCTTTCCTTCATGTGTTCAATCTCCTTTTAAAAATCTATTACAAGACAAAATACCATTAGGTAACAATTCCATTGTATCAAACATCTGATTCTTGTGGTGGAGATGGTATAATGATGACTAGGAAACCATCCATCTTCCTCTTGACAGGTGACCTACTTTAGAATCAGAAAGGCCATCATTCAAGAGACCCATGTTTGTTACTTTAATTGTGACTTAAAATTTACCTGGATGGTTTGTAGGACAAGGACTGTTTTGTTTTCCTTTTCTAATTATATTCACATATATGGAGATACATTGTTATTTTTGTTAAGATTGTTCAGTTTTTAAAAGTAACCAATTTGGGGAGTATAATAAGCAGATAATAAATTCAATTAATTTATCAGCATATATTATTTTCTGCAGTTTTATTTTTATTTAGAGGTTATCAGTCAATGTTTTTATGTTTTTTGTTTGAAGTTCACATATGCAAAACACTAGAAAGGAGATATATATTTTAAAAATACCTAGTCACTTGTTAAAATCTTCAACTGCTTTATTTTCTATTTGCTATCCACAAAGTTTCTAAAAATTTTCATCGATCTGTTTCATGATAAATGATTAGTCAGCAAACCATTCTCTTTTGAGATCTATATTTAAATTAATATCCACAAAACAAATGTAATTGAGCATCAGAAGGGCCCTTGGTGTTCTGTTATTGATGTCTTAGCTCTAACATAAAGGTAGCAATTTAGCATCATGTTATAAATAGAAAAATATAGAGGATAGCATTAGCTCATCTTGTGTTTTTAATATTACCTTCAGGGTAAAGTATGACATAACCTAATTACAGTGGTGGAGCTTCCACTGTAGGAGAAATTGTTATTTCATTTGGCAATCAAGTAATTAGCTTCTCTACTGGATGGTTTATTGTATGTCTAATTAAGCTATCCACTGGAATAAGAGTTTACTTAAAAATTAGTGAAGACACTGCTGCTATATCATTAAAGAAGGAAACACAATACAATGCAAATTCATATTATGTGATTTTTGTCAACTAAATATGTTTACATTTTCTTCTCTAGGAAAAGTTACAACATATTCACATGGGACTTCTTTTTTTTTCCCCACGTGGCATTTCAAGGACGAGCCTAAATCATCCCAAGACGTATATGTGTTGTAAGTTGTTGAGTATGAGAAAAAAAATAGATTTTTAACCTTTGTGTTTTAAACATGAAGATAAATGTATAATATTTTTTAAAATGCTAAATTTATTAATACCAAGGAGTTCCTTGTTGGTGACTACTTAATAACAAAATCCCATATTCTTTTAACTAATAAAATTCAGTGAATGATTTAATACATCAGTATAAGGAAAATGATTTAGTAGTTTTCTGGTTTGGGGGTTAAAACTCTAATTCATCAGAATGCCAAGAATGATTTTGCGACTAGCAAGTATAGCAAACACCTGAACATCTTATAATATTGTGTCATGAACTGTGGAACCCAGTGATCATGATTCCTGGTATGGAGCTCTCATATATCTAGAATGAAAGACAGGCGGCAAACCAAGTATTAGAGTTCATTGTGTAACTTTCATAAGTCAAAGTTACGCGAAGGAGGATGTGCAACGGAGGGTAAGCAATGAGGATGTGACATAGTTTGGTGGTGTCAGGAAGGGGCTTCTCTCTTGCAGGGCTTTGTAATCTGAGAACTGAAGGATGACAGTGAGTTAGTAAATGTGGGAGGAAGGGAGCATTCCTGC
Organism: Potos flavus; assembly: GCA_028534135.1. Classification (NCBI taxonomy): domain Eukaryota; kingdom Metazoa; phylum Chordata; class Mammalia; order Carnivora; family Procyonidae; genus Potos; species Potos flavus. The sequence continues at coordinate 50,667,130 of CM052892.1, read as the reverse complement.
AGAAAGAACAGCAGGTGCTGAGGAATAGAGGGAGGAGACATCATGGGACACATGAACTAAAAAAAAAAAAAAAAAAAAAAATTAGTATGACTTAGTAGAAGATGGGGAGAATCATTCTAATCATTCTACCACTTACTATCATGTGACCCTGAGCTAGTCACTGAAGCTTTCTGAGTGAAGTTTTCTTTTTGAGAAACTTGAGAGTTGCCATTAGAATTTATTAAATGGCTTCTAAATTGAACCACATAAATCACCCTTTATGTAAGTAAAAAAAAATAAAATAAAAAGGTCAAATGTCAACAAATTTATATGGCTTAGCCTGATATAATTTTAAAAGAGATATTACCAATTTTATAGTCATGAAAAGGTATTGAATTTCTGTAACTGAACCAGATCAACAACGGTCAAAAAGTGTTTAAAACATGACTCCTCTATTGAATAGAGTGGTTTTAAAACCATATTTTTAAGCATTGCATTGCAAAACAGACTTTGCCCCTCAGAGTCACTTGTCTGACGATGTCTGTATTTAAAGCTACGGGTAACTGACTATTGCTGTTTTTAGGACTGCTTTGGCTGTCTAAATCAAGTCAAGACAAATTATACCTGGGCTGTGTTGGCAATAGTTGGAGCACTTTAGTGAACCATCCTTTTGATAGTTAGATTATACTTGTCTTGCTACCTTCAGTGTAAATATAATTTGAGAGGCTTGTTGCTTGTTTCTGGTAAGTGTTGTGACTTGAAGATGAAAATATGTCACACTGGCTTGTTGGCTCTACTTGGGAAAGACATAGAACTGTCAGCACCTAGAAGGAAGAAAATGTTTCATCATCTACATTAAACTCTAAGGATTTACAATATCTGCTGTGTAAACAAAGTTGAAGTACTTTTTGTTCACTAAGTTCTTGGAACTCCAAAATAGGAGGTTCTTTGGGTCCCATTTTTTTCATAGCTATTGAAGATTATTGGTTTAGAGGAAAAAATGTGCCCCCGGAAAAAATGGCTTATAACTTTTAAGATATATCAGGAAAAATGGCAAAACAAATACCTCATTTGGAAAAGAAATGATGGACAATATTCACTATGGGATAAAACTTTATCCTCTGAAAATACATGCTACTTGAATACTTGAATACTTATATTTTTGGAAGAGGGTGACTCTGCACCTAGAAAATAGGAAAGACATAACAGTAATACAACAGACAGAAATCACATCCAAAGATCTGTTCTTAGTCATCAAGATATATGCACATCAATTAGGTTGTGACCCTGGTAAAAGAAAGTTTTATTTCACTTTTAGTTCTATAGCCATTTAAACTATTGGTTTAGAGAATATACATTTTATATTCCTTGCAAACTATTATTAAGGTTATTGTGTATATTATTATACCTCAAGACATCAATAAATTAGATGTGCCAACTATGAGACAGATATTTTCATTTATTCACTTAATACCTAAAAACAATGACAAAAACCCTCACTGATGTAGGTATTCAGATTGACATAAAGTATGATATTTATCATAAATTAACAAGATGAGGTTAGAATGTACTGCAGGCTAAAATCTGGAAGGATTATAATTTTGGGGTAATTTCTTGTTCTTGATATTGTTTTTCCTTTTGCCAATTTTTCCCATTTCATTTCTATCTGTATTTCAGATTTTGGTACTGGTTTTTGTGCCAGACATAGTGTTTGTCAATGATGTGAATTTTCATTTCCTTCTGAGCCTTCATGAGTACTTTAGTGAGAAGTTGAGGGAGGTTGTATTGACAGATATATGCAAATGCAAATTTTAACCAGATTTCAAATATAATCTTTAAGTTATATTTAGATATAAAAATTCTGTGACTCTAAGAATGGATGACTTAGAGATAAAAAGAATAGAATAAGTCATAGGCAACAGGAGACAATGATGTCACATTTAGAGACAGAAAATTTGTAAGTTCAATGTATTAAGAAAGATTTATAGAATAGTATAAAGAGAAGGGAGAAGAGAAATGACATACAATGACATAGAGAAGGAAAGAAAAAAATGAATTCATGACAGTGCATTAATTTTCTTTGTAAAACGGTTCAGATTACATATGCTCACAAGGCTCTAGGCCAGACTGACCAGGGAGAATATATTTGAAGTATTTGTTCATTTTGTGATTTTCTCTAAAAGTGCTCTTGGACCAGGAACTGAAGTGTACAACTGATAGATGAGGTTGATTCCATATTGAATACCGGATGACGTTTCAATAAAACAACTGGATGACAGTTTCAGTAAAACATTTGGACACAATAGAATTTTAATAAAAGGAAAGCACTAAAATGATTAAAAAAGTAAAGTAAGCTTGAAACTGAGTTAAGTGAATCCAGAAAGAGTGGGAAGAGTTACAAAGAAAAAGAAGGCTAAAGAGCAGTTTTATTGGTGATTGTGAAAGTTGTATGGTGCAGTGAGATTTTGGTGGGAGTGGGAATGGCACTACACTTGATAAAGAGACTGTTTGTGGATAAGCTCCTAAGGTGTCAAGGAGAGCTAAAAAATAAATGAAAAAAGGAGGATAAGACACAGATTAACATCTTAGATGGGACTTTGATTTGGATATTAACAATGTTAGGAATAAGAAAAATGACCAGTGTTGGCAAAAAGAGACTCAGGTATTGCCTTTGCTTGAGAAGTTGTAAATGGATCATAGGGATAAAAAAAATGTGATGAGGGGCGCCTGGGTGGCTCAGTCGTTAAGCATCTGCCTTCGGCTCAGGCCATGAGGATCGAGCCCCGCATTGGGCTCCCTGCTCGGCGGGAGGCCTGCTTCTCCCTCTCCCACTCCCCCTGCTTGTGTTCCCTATCTCACTGTGTCTCTCTCTGTCAAATAAATTTTTAAAAAAATGTGATGAAATGATTTGTAAAGGGAGGTAAAATTGAATAGCATGCTTCCCACCATCCTTCCCACTGTACAACAAGGTCCTAAAGTTCTGAAATTTTGTTTTATGCATCCAAATATCCTAATACCTACCTCAGTACTTGAGTATATTTTCAATGAAATTTAGTTTAATGGATGCATGAAAGCCTTTTACAATAGTTGGAATAAATAGTGCTTACTATCGGTTATCAACCAACAAACTATACGTTTTACATGTGGACATTAGTGCTTTTCACCAAATATTTACAAATCTCTATCTCATCACATGTCAGGAATGCATTTCTACCACGTTTTGTAGTTAGGTGTACTACTATATGATAGCTATTGCCAAAATAATGTGAGAAAAAGTCTTTAGGAGTCAAAGAGTTTTTCATTGCCTTTTATTTTTTCCCTCTGACACAGCTATCATCCATATTTGAGTTGATGGAGACACATAGACTTGTTTTTCTGATTAAGGACAACATACAATAAAGCTACTAGCTGCTGTGCAATGATGAAAGCTCTATTGTCATTCCATAAGCTTGTAAGAATGGAGCCCTCAGCCAGTTGACAATAGACAAATATCATGAAAGGGAAATACATCTTATTGTTATAAATTACTGACATTTTGAGGTTAAATGTTACTGTTACATAACCTAACCTATCTTAACACACATATTTAATGGAATGTCTCCTTATAGTGTAAAAGGTGGGTATCAAAACCCTAACTGTTATAAATCAGGACACCGAGATTCAATGAGATTAAGGAAGAGAGAAGGAAATTTTGAGGTGCTACCCTACCCTTTGGAGCCTGAATTGTTGGCCACCTCGATGAAATACTAGTCCCAACAGTTATAGAATTCAGAATCATTCATTCAAAGAATTCCTATAATCTAGCTAGAATACATAAAAGTGACTACAGCCTTAGTAGAAGTTCAGCATCACAAATTCTTAGTTTTTTTTTTACCAGAATGATTTGAAATTTCTTTTCCTCCCCCTCCTCTGCCTCCTCCTCCTCCTCTTCCTCCTCCTCCTCCTCCTCCTCCTCCTTCTTCTTCTTCTTCTTTTTTGATTTGATTTGATTTGATTTGAAATTTCTAAATGATCATAAAGGACTAACACTAGTATATGAGGGCAGTATGTGCAGATGCTTTGATAATTAAATATCCAAGATGATTAGAGGAGAATGGAAGGAAATATTCAGAAAACAGAGTGGCTAACATTGGATATCATGTTTTAATTGTTTTGTCCAGTGTTTAGAAAAGAAAAAAAGGTCCACATCTCATCTATTCATTATAAACAAAATAATTGTAACCTTGAAAATAGGATTTTAAAAATTCTAAAAAAACCCTCATGCCTACATTTTCTTCACTTTATGTTTAAAATGTAAATTTAAAATATTGAATTAGACTTTTATTTTAAATTTTAGACAATATATACTCAAAGCAATATATGGCATTTATTTTTTTAAATATTTTACTTATTTATTTGACAGAGAGAAAGAGATCACAAATAGGCAGAGAGGCAGGCAGGGGGGCGGGAAGCAGGCTCCCCACTGAGCAGAGAGCCTGATGCGGGGCCTCGATCCCAGGACCCTGAGATCATGACCTGAGCTGAAGGCAGAGGCTTTCACCCACTGAGCCACCCAGGCGCCCCAATATATGGCATTTAAATAATCCTTGCTATTCCCTCACAGATGATTTACATGTCAGACAATTCCATATGAATCCTCGTACTTTAAAAATGTAGGTATAGAAGTACATATGAGATGAATTCACAATGATTAGGATGGAAAGAATGGATATCAAGGACGGATGTTAGATCTGGATGTTGAAAACAAAGCTATAAGAACATAAAACACATACTTCATTTTTTTCATGAAGTTATTGCATTCTCTGGAAAGTAATTTCAATTAGTGACTATTCAACCAAATCCAAGTCACTCAGATATTATGCTTTTTTAACTTAAAATTGGCACTAGTAATGAGACTTCAATCTCTGAATGATTAATTTGAGATTGTACTTATGCCATACTCCCAGTCAAGGCTCAATAAATAGATGTCAAATAACATGGGAAAATGAAAATAACTTTCATAATTTAGAGGAATTCTCCCTTTTCTCATATCTTACTTCCTAACACTGTAAATCAAATGAATTTTCATTTGAAATGTTGAGAGTGCATTAGTTTCAGGTAAAAAGACTGTACCCTCCCTTAATGTTTTTTCTGCAACCCTCAGGATTCAATACCTAGAAGGTGCTAAAAGCAAAACTCAGCAATTGGAATTTTCTTTGCATTTTTTTTTAAAGATTTTATGTATTCATTTGACAGAGAGAGAGATCACAAGTAGGCAGAGAGGCAGGCAGAGAGAGAGGGGGAAGCAGGCTCCCTGCTGAGCAGAGAGCCCCATGCGGGGCTCCATCCCAGGACCCTGAGACCATGACCTGAGCTGAAGGCAGAAGCTTAACCCACTGAGCCACTCAGGCGCCCTGAAATTTTCTTTGCAAAGTGTCTCCCAACCAAGCCAGGATTCTTTATGCTAGAGGTGACTCTGAATGCTGGTACTGATTGCCATCTAAGGGGATCCTGAAGGAGATTTCACAAATTCTAGCTTTTTTCCATGACACCTCAACATAGTTGCTAGAATTTCTGCTTCATAGTATATGTAGTAAAATTTAATATAAGGAACTATAAGAATATGAGAATAATATAAATACATTTCAAAAACATTTTAAACTCTTCTTTTGGTCCAGTGGTCATACAAAAAATACTTTTGTATTTTCTTGGTTTGGTTAATGGTAGTGAAACACAAGCACAGTTAAATTTTTAATTAATAGAAGAATTCACTATCAATCATACCCAAAGAAAGACCATTTAATGGTAAAGAAAAATACCAACTTTAAAAAGTGTAATGATTTTCATCTTTGTGCATAAAAACCCAGTTTTGGAAAATTAGTGAAGTGCTGTGAAGCAAGATAATAATATATTGCTGTTTATTAATGTCCAGAACAGTAGTGGAAATAACGCTGAAAGAAATAGGGATAGAAACATGTAACTGTTGAAAAGAATGCATTGGTGGTTTTTTGTTTTTGTTTTTTTAAGCACATAGATTTTATAATGGTTATTGTTTGGTCATGTTTTTAAGAGCACAAAAACTGTTTTGGTAAGATCAGTAAAACAAAAACAAAAACAAAAATAAAAACCAAGTTTTCTTATGGTTTGCCTATTCTAAAAGCAATTAAATCAAGCATCCCATAATTACGTATCAGATATTTTTTATATTTTTAAATCCATAACACAGCCTAGTGTAACGAAACTCAAAATGCAATCAAATAGTGAATTCTGGTAAAATAACACCACCTTATCTGTTTGACCTACTTTGCTCATTGTTCTCACATCTGTGATGTCAGTTAGATTACAAAGATTTTTCCTGTAGAAATTACTGAAAACAAAGTAGACATAAACTAATAATATTTAAAGTGTGAAAGACAAGTGTATATATATATGTATATATATATACTTATATATATAATATGAGATAGTTTAAAATGTTTTTGAAATATATTTATATTATTCTCATATTGTATATATATATATAAAATCTCATTCTCATATTATATATGTATATATCCTGGTTAATACATATCTGTGCCTGCAGATGAGCTAGGCCTCTTGTTGAATTAGCTCTTTATTCAGTTATCTCCACTACATTGCTTCCCTCTTTCGTTATTATTATTTTCTTTCTAAGCTTTAAAATTCAAGCAGAGAGAGAGAGAGAATACTGTACATTAGTATCAGGTCAAATCAATGTTACAAATTAAGGGAAAAGAAAGAAGTTAGGAAGAAATCGGTGGTATCAAATTGTGTCCCAGTTACTAACAATACCTTTTTTTTTTTTTTTTCCTTTGGAGATACATCACTAAGGCAAACATTGGGGAAAAAAATAAAGAACATTGACCTAGATAAGATGCTTGATTCTTTTGCTTCATTTATTTATGTATTTGTTAACCATTTAGAAAAACGTAATAATAATTGCTAGTGGCTGTTGAGAACTTACTATGTGCCTGATGCTTTATCTCTAAGTGTTATGATTACTAAGAATGACAGCTACTCTCAGTCTCATTAGAGTGATAAAAACCTGAGATTTATAGATATGAAGTTACTTGTCCCTGTTCTTACAGTTGTTATGTGCTGCAACTAGGGTTTTGGTGCCGGTTTGTCTGATTTTAATTCTGTACTTTTTCCTACTGTGTTGTGCTAGGCAGTAGGGATAAGGAAATTTTGATCAAATTCTAATGGGAAGGAAAGCACAAAATGTTCTTTTTTTTTTTTTTTTCAAAATGTTCTTTTTTAAAGACTGTGTTGGTATGGAAAAGAAGAAAAGACCTCTTAAATCTGGCTTGTAAATCATGGGGACACGATATTAGACATGATTCTCATGTTATACTCAACTTCATCCTAATGCAATATGTACTCAAAATTCTAGTTCAAATTCACAGATATACACATAAGGAGAAATTCAAATCAATGGATCACTCTATACATGAATCAAAGTCTTGCAATCAATCAAAGTAGAAAGAAGTAATCTAGAATAAATATTTCTGGTCAGTTTTACCACTATTGAAATTTTAAGCTCAAAAAGAATAACTGGTGGTTATTTCTGGAACTATACTCACTGATTCAAAAAATACTTTGTTTCTCCTTTATTCAGTTGTTAATCTCTTGTATGTCCTAATACAAGTTTAAATACTCTAATGGAGGTGGCAGTGACCTTGATTCTGAGCAGGTGACTTTATGTTAGTTGCTATAAATCCTGGAATTACAAGGAAGGAGAAATAAGGCAATATATGTGTTTTCTATTTAATGCTTACATTAAAAAGATTGTCTTATTTTATTTTTATTTTTGCAGAAGCTGAGGCACAGAGACAAAGTTAATGATATACCTAAGGTCATGTAACTATTAAATGTCTGAAGTTAGGTTTAAGTCCATATATACCAGACCAAAAAGAATAAACCATTTTTACTACACTGTAGAGCCCCTTCAAAGGGGAATCATATTCCACCCCTTCAATAAGAGTGAAAAAATAAACAAAAAATAATAGAGAGGGAGCCAGAGAATAAAGAAATATACGGCAGATCATTTTCCTCTTTTGTGGCCCTTTCTGGATCTCTCTATCTGTTTTGTGAAATCCAACATCAGAGGTCATTGTCAGCATCACGAGATACATTTTAAGTAATATTGATTTAAATTAGCCTAAAAAAAGGACTTCACAAAGAATACTTCTTTTTTTTTTTTAAGATTTTATTTATTTATTTGACAGAGAGAGAGAGATCACAAGTAGGCAGAGAGAGAGAGAGAAGCAGGCTCCCCGCTGAGCAGAGAGCCCGATGCGGGGCTTGATCCCAGGACCCTGAGATCGTGACCTGAGCCGAAGGCAGAGGCTTTAACCCACTGAGCCACCCAGGCACCCCACAAAGAATACTTCTAAGTGTGACTGCAAACATAAATTTCCCAATGTAAGAAAGCAATGGGTCTATTTTGAAGATATCTTTGGTTGCTTTTTTAAATAGTCATCTATTCTAAAAAAAAAATAGCATCTATTTGCAAAAAAATAGTCACCAAAAATCTGCTTTTTTTTATTTAAAGTATTTTACATTAAAATTTATTGTATCTATCCTTTATTAAGCATATGGTCTGGGGAAGAAAAAGAATATATTTTCTCTTTTGTGTTAACTTCCTTGAGAGTAGACAAGAAATATGATTTCCATTTTGTCCTGATTGTTAGGAATCTTAAAACTAACTGTTGGGTTTTTGTCTTTTAGTATCTCTGTTTGTGTGTGTTTATATAGGTGTATATATTTTTATTCTAGTGTACCACAAATAATTTTTAGCACTTAGCTTGGTTCAAACAAATATACAAAATAAAGATGTGAGAAATGTTTTGGTTTTACATCAGATGCTCATTTTCAAAGCATTCTTTGCTAATATATTTTATTAAAAATGTCTTAAGATAGTTCCCTTTTTCCTCTCATGGCAATTGATATGATCAACTCAAGGTTATGTCAATTTCTCTTTATATTATTATTTTCTTCTTTCTCCTCTTAAGAAACTTTCTCCTCTTTAGAAACTATGTTTATTTTTTTTTAATGGAGATATTTTACAATGTCAGCCTAAGGAATATTTTAGCGCCATCACTACTACTGACAATGAACTAAGTTTGCATGCCTTGCTGAGGCACCATATTTGCAATTAATCTTAAGTAGAATGTATATGGTGGTTTCAGTTTAATTCTTAATGGGCTATACTGTACATAATAAAATTACCACAGAGAATTGATGAGTAACATTTAATTAGCAGATGACGGCCTAATCGTAAAGACTATCTAATTTCTCAAAGACATAATAATTCTTAAGAAAAATATACAAAGCAAATGAGAAATATAAAGCAGTATTCTTACTCGGACTATTTAAGCACAGAACACAAGGGCAAATAGAGAGGGGGCTATTGACCTTGGAAGTATTCCTGGATAATAGCAGTTAAGAGCAAATTAAGGGTCTGGCTGCCTGGTCTCAACTCCTATCGCCTCTCTCTTAGCACATAGTAGAGCCTGAACCAAATTTTACAGCTCCATCCACTACTTTACTCAAAAACAGAAGTGAGGGAAAAGAGAAATAAAAGAGAGAGAGCAAATATAAGAATGGTTTACTAAACTAGCCATCACTTAGTGTCAAGATGAGTCAAACTCATGAGATTATCATCCAAAAGATAAACTTTGCTCAGGACGTTTATTCTCAGGTTTGGAATAGAATTTAACCTCTGGCTCCCATCTTTTAAGGACCAAATTTCACCCACTATATTGTGATTTCTGGGTTACACATGTGGTGGCCCTGAATATACCCACATCTCATTCTTCAGGGAACAGGAGAGTGCCAAAAGAGGAGATAAATGGTTTTCAGAATATCCATGGGATAAGACACAATTGGATTATACCTGATGAAGGTGGCTGAAGTCCACACACAGTAGGTTATCAGAATATGGCTTAGTCTACAGCAAAGAGTCAAGGTTACCAGAGATAGTGAGGTTGAGATAATCTCCAGTAGCACATGAGAAGTGTCTGTCTGACCAGTACTCAGATCTACTGATGCTTTCTTTAATATGCAGCTACTGAATATAACACGGTGCCTCCATATTTGTAGGATGTCCTCACTTCTTTCCCAAAAGGTGAGGTACATTTTCAATCAGTCATGAAATTTCATTTAGGGACATCATCTCCTTTAAGCCAGTTCATCTGTGAAGCAGTCCTCATTTTATTTGTTGACAGGAAATACTCCCAGAAGGCCACAGATATGACCTTGAAGGAGAATGTCAATGCAATTGAGGTTTATGATATGGGAGTTCTGGCCACGCATTCATCTGATTTTCTTATGCTTTCTAGATCTGCTGAGATCAAATCCCATATACCATTTGTATTGTGTGATGGGTTACTGCTTTACGCTCCCAAACTTATGACTCAGCAGGTCTAATAATACCCAAGTTAGGATGAGGAAGTGTGGTTACACAGACATCTGGCATCCCTGTGGTCAGGATCTTCCCATAATAGGACCTAGAAGAATACTAGAAGTTATTTTTTTTCAATGAAAATTAATTTGTTGGCTACAGAAAGCTTGACTTTGCTCTACAGTCTATAATTCTACACATCAATTTTTCTTACAGAGGCTTGCCAGAGATTCATTATAGCATTTTTAAATATACCACAGATATCTCCAGCACTATCAGATCTTCTGAGTCACATATTTTGAGTGATAGACCAGCTCGCACCACCGTTTTGACTTTGCAGAATACTTTCTTGCTGTAAGTCCTGCTAAAAAGTGTCGTTTTATGAATCATTCAATAAATGGATCATAACAGTATTTTAAAGTATGTTACATGCTGCCTCAAAAAATCCAGAGCCTCACCAAGTACTATAAGTAAGAAACGTGAGGTGCGTTAAATTTTTATTCGTCTCAGAAAAAATGTTCTGATATGCTCTAGTTGACTTGAACCCCTAAAGTATTTTCTGATATGGAAGACTTCTCATCTTCAACAGAATTTTTCTTCACTCTCTGGCATTCGGATATCTTCCTAGGGCTTATAGAACACCAGTTAGTTCCTGATTACTGGGTCCAATTAGCATGATACATAATTATAGTAACCCGATATGATGTTTTGCAGAATAACAATAGGATCAGTGTTCCTGCAGAACATAACATGAGCATGAGAATTATGTAACATAGCCCTCCTACAACCAGTGAATGCTGTCCCTATTATGATATTCCTACTATGTGATGGCAAACTAGTTTTGGTCCTCCTTTCTGTTGGAATCAAGAGGAATGTAATTGTCAAATAAATCCATGTGTGTTAAGTGCCAGGGAATGTGGTATTGCATCAATAAATATAACATATTAAGCATGCAGTTGCATTTGGGGCTATATCATAGGTAAGTGTAAAGTAATCATTCTACAGCCATCTATCAGTCAGAATCAATTTTTTAAAAAAGATTTTTATTATTTATTTATTTAAGAGAGAGAGAGAATGAGACAGGGAGCATGAGAGAGCACAAGAGAGGGGAAAGGCAGAGGGAGAGGCAGGCAGGGAACCTGATATGGGGCTCCATTCAAGGATCCCAGGATCAAGACCTGAGCCGAAGGCAGATGCTTATGTCACCCAGGTGCCCTGGGATCATTTTTTTTTTTTGGGGGATCAGTTTTTTTTAATTGACTTTGTTCTAACAGCTTAGTAGATGAATTGCATGGGAATATCATAGGAAACACTAAACCTGTTTTCCTTAAGTATTTGATGGTGATGCTTATCATTATAATTTCTGCAATATGGTATTGCTTTTACATATTCTCCAGGATAGAGGAGAGCTTCTAGTTGGCTTTTTTGGGGATTTTTGTTTGTTTGTTTTTAATATGGAAAACTTCATGAGTTTGCATGTCATCCTTGCACAGGAGGTGTGCTAATCTCTGTATCGTTCCGATTTTAGTATATGTGCTGCAGAAGCAAACACAGGGTTGTTTGTTTGTTTGTTTGTTTACCAAAATTGTTCTTACTCCACAGATCATAGATCTATGTGAGGACTCTGTCAGGTGTTAAGTATATCAGGATTCAATTATCCATGTGGGGACCAGGGAAATAACTGTAGGTTAGTTGTATTGACATATTAGATACATTGCATTGTGACACAGTCTTGGGCCAAAACTCTATCTATCATCAGGCATCCAAGGCCTCTATTCATGGTATTTCAGTTCCTCCATTATCAGTCTCAGTTCAGAATCTTTATTCTGCATAGGAATCCTTAATTCCTATTTCCAACTATACAGTTATATTAGTATTGACCACAAGTTCTTTTTGAAAAAGATCAGGAAAGTATTTGTCTAATTTACTTGCAGTAATATGACTGAGTTCATTCTCAAAGGGACCTGGATTCCCCTTCAACCAATGGCTTTTTGGTCTGTGACTTGACATAAGTCTGGAATTTTTGTGAGGAAGCACAACTGTCCATTGTGATGGGTAATGCCAGTTCTCAGTTCAAAAGCTATCAACTTATTTATTTATTTATTTTATTATATAGGTCAAGAAACACACTACTCTACTTATCTATCTTTTCTCGAGGACACTATGATCTATTTGCTATCACCACAGATATGTATATCAAGACACCCTGATTTCCACTATAGCCATGTTAGCTGTTAGAGTAATTAAATCTATCTTGCCTCTGAACATTAAGTGCTTCCACCTTTCCATTTCAGAATCCAATTATTCCTCCTTACCCTGGAGAGCACATTTTCACGGCATCATCACCCACTGCCATTTAATCCTACAGAGGACAGGAAACATTAAGGTGATTTCTCCTTCATGGCCTAGCAATGTTTCCATATTACATTACCCCAGTGAAAGAAATAGCCTCTTGGAATACTACGGGAAAATATATTTTTTAAAGATTTTATTTATTTATTTGACAGAGAGAGAGAGATCACAAGTAGAGAGGCAGGCAAAGAGAGAGGGGGAAGCAGGCTCCCTGCTGAGCAGAGAGCCCGATGCAGTGTCTCAATCCCAGGACCCTAAAATCATGATCTGAGCTGAAGGCAGAGGCTTTAACCCACTGAGCCACTCAGGCACCCTGGAAAATAATTTGATGTTACATTCTCAAGTTTACATCACAATCCATCCTAACATCTCTATTTCCTTGAGTATTTCTTTCTACCTTCATATTTGGCAAGGAAGTACTGACATTCCCACCCCATTTACTGTAGACTAAGACTGTGTCCAGGCTTCAAAAATTCATCTCAACAGATTGTGAGGATTATCTCTAATTCATGTATTGACTCTAATTTTAGGAATGAATGGTTTAATTCAATAAATTCCCTCATATTATTGTGTTTGCTGTGGTGTGCTTTCCAGTTCTGTATTCAGGACTGAGGTATGGTTTTCCCCAGCTCTTGCCAGGTGGTGGTCAATGCTTCACAGCTGAGTCTGTTTCTGAGTATTGTCTTTGGACACAGAGAACTGCCTCAACAAATTCTTCTCCCAACAGTGGTCAGCGTACATAAATGACTGCTCTATGAAGCTATTCAAAAGCCTTTGTTTTGATTCAACTTCAGACAACTTATGTGGTCCGGAACTCTTTGTGGGATTGACTGAGACCCAGCAGTTCGGTTTCTCCCGTTGCCCAATCCTGCTCTCCTCCCCAGCTAACAAGTGATATTTCCAAGAGGACTCTTTAGTAAAACCTTGCATGCAAATCTCCATCTCAGAGTCTATTTCCCAGGGAAGTCAACCCACGTCAAACTTATTATTTTACAACTACGTTCTAACACTTTTAGTATCTACTACCACAATTATCCCATAGTTCTTATCCTGTACATATCAATCAGTTCCTACAATTCCAATTGGTGATTAAATGACTTTGTCCTGGAGGGACTACTGAATTCCCTTGCTTTGTAAGGGGACTGGAAATAAACACAAATAAGTGTTGATCAGGTAGCTCCTGAAGAGCACAACCAATATTTTGGGAGGCATCTGCCTCTATGCGGCCTTCACATGTGCTCCAAGCTAGAAAAACTGTTCTCTGCTCTCAAGGGGGAGAAACTGTTCAAAATTCTCAGTTCTGTCCAACTCCCCCCCCATCTCAATTCTCAAAATCTTGCTTTTTTCCAACTGCAATCCTAAACTAAATAGATGAGATCTCTCAAGGCAACATATTTGGCTTCCTTTGTATTTCTTTCACATTTAAAATTAAATCTTGAGTCTGATTTTCTGCAAAGTGCTCTGTACCCATAGATGTTAAGGCACTGCATAAATGAAGCCATGCAGGTCCTTTGGCTTTCACAGAGTGCCTCAAGTTGGCAACTGACTGCTCTAAGCCTATAATTTTCTCTTTCAAAGATTCCAGTGTCATTAACAAAAGCCAGCCCAGTCTACAGTCCCTATAATTATTATTGTCCCATACCATATAAGCATACTGCCTCTGCATATCTTAAGGTCTTATCTTCCACCTGCACCTTATCCCAATTAACCACAAGGGAAAGCCTTAGTAATTGTGATGTCATGCTATGTTAGAGCTAATCATCAGCCCCTGTAACAGCAGCAAAGGGATCTCTATTGCAATGAAACTGGTCAGTAACACAGCTTAAAAAAAATTATCCTAAGGGTCCACTTTCTAGGGCCATTGTTGATAGCAGCTGTCTTAGACTATTTCTTAGAAACAGAGCCTGAAGCAAAGACTTATGTGTTAATGCTTTCTTCAAGAGTATGATTTTTGGGAGCAGGAGTGAGAGCAAAGGAAAGTGAGACAGGGAAAAATGGAGAACTGATACAGGGGTGCGATCCCAAACTAATCACTGCATAGTATTCGGTATTATTGATTGCTTTATTCTCATGGGAATATCTCCCAAGAGGTCTTATTAATGACTGTTTCTCAGGACAGGCTATGCATGGGAAAGGAATGGAGAAGAATTTATTCTCTTCTTGCTACTATCTCCTATTGGTCAAAGCTTCTTCCCACTTCCAGGTTGCTTTGGTGTAGGCACAAGATGCTCCCATGGAGTCTTATACCTCAGCATTAACAGGAAGTCCAGGAAAAGGGCAAAAATTATACATAGGTTCTATAAGGAGAAGAACAATAATACTGTAGCCTTTTGAATTTGGTCAGAGTCCACACAAAGGGGATTTCGGTGGCTGTGTCTGAGGGTGCAAAATTACCCAAATGCCCTTGGAAGAGGTAAAGCAAAGAAGATAGGAAGGGATATTTAAATGTCATCTGATAAGAGTACTTACTAACTTTGTGACTTTTTACTTTGTCCCTTTGACTCCATTGTTTCCTCTGTAACATGGAACTGATAATTGCACTATCTTAATTGGTTGCTCTATGAACTATATCTTATTTGTAAATATTTTTTTACAGTTCTTAGACCATACATTAAATATTAACTTTTGTTGCTATAGCTGTGAAGGAAAATTCTGGCAACCTAAATGAAAATTCGAACTATCTCTAGTTATTATTTAATCCTTTTGTAAAACACTGTGCATATAGAGTATCGGAAAAATATTTGCTAGAGGAATTTGGGTTATTTTATGTCATTAAGCAGTGAGGGAAATAGTCATTAAATTCTAGGCCTGAAATGGTTTCTCATTTTTACTTAAAAATAGAGAGAACCAGCTTGAAGATAACTAATATAAAGGAAAAGAAGATCTTTTTCTTTCTTTTACCTTTTCTATAGAAGTAGAAAAACCCAACCATAATTTTTTCTAGATTCAATTTATACTAAATATGATTGTAGACTAGTACCTTTGGAGACTCTTTCAAGGTTAAAACACCTACTCATCTGCACATAGTAGTAGAGATCAGATGGTTTTGCCTTCTTAATATGCAGTATGTATTCCTTCTTCTATCAGAAACTTAATTTACTCTTCAGAAACATCTGTCCCATTACTGGGTTAAGTTATTTAGGAGAGCTAACCTCATTCGTGGATCCAGGGGTGGATGTGATGCTGGTCTGGGCAATCCACATGTTCAATTTCTCATGGTGATTGACTGTCACTTCTCGGCCTTTTGGCTGAGACCAAGTGTAGTTTCCATAGTGATTGACTCAGAAAGGATCACGTGACCTGAAGCAGTCCAGTGAAGGCCAATCTCAATATTTGATGGAGACATGAGTATCAGGGTTATCGAGAATGTAAATGTGAACTTGAAACTCCTATGCTCATACTTCCTCTATGTTGGGAACTTTTGTCTGAATGATACTAATGAAGTGAATGCAGAGTGAAATTATGGCAAAAAGGGGAAAAAATGAGGGATGGATTTTTATGATAATGTTTGAAGCCTACTTCTAAATATTCCTAAAACCTGCATTATCTTTAGATCATTCAGTTACCACCACTACTACTATTAATACTACTCATACTACTTTGATTTAGTGTTCTGTTATCTACAGTCAAATGCATATTGGTTCATTACTTGTATATTTTGGTTCACTAGTTGTAACAAATATAACTGTTGTGATAGAGAACGTTAACATGAGACATTAGCTGTGGGGTATATAGGAACTCTGTGCACTATATAACTTTTCTGTATCTAAAACTATTATAAAATAAGAAGTTATTTTTAAATGTATCCTGCATAATACAAATCTGGTTTGTTATGTCATACTACCCAAGGGTAAGAGCATCCTCTTGCTAATAAATCTGCACTTAAGTCAAGAAGGTGAAGGACATGCTTTTCTGTAATATTCACACTTGGGGAATCTGTGCTCCCTGAACCTATAAATAGAAAAATTTCAAAACACACTCTATATGGTCAGTTTTGGGCAAAAAAAAATTCAGTGAGGAAGAGATGAAAGAGAAGAAAAACATAGCATTTCAATCAGTCATTCTGATTTATGGTCTAGTGAACAGTTAGCTTTCTGCCTTGCTTTTCTAGTCATTTTAATGTCTGCTCTATTTACACTATAGAATACTATAACTAGATGTAGGCTCCTTATTTTCTATTTTCTCTGTCAATTTTGTATCAATCAAGGCTCTATTTTTAATATGGCATTTTCTTATTTGTATTGCAAATTTACATACTTTTTCCCTCAGAGTATTCTCTTCAAACTATTGTATATTTAAGTCACAAAGTAATACCTCATCCTCAAATAACAGACAGTAAGCTTTGTCTTAAATTGTTGTTAATTCAGTTGTGTACTTTCTAGTATACCATTAGGATATAACCTGAAGATTTTAAATAACTTCAATTTCAAAACAAAACCAGTGTCACTAAGCAGAATACACTTAATTAAAAAATCCTAGCTCCTAATCTTACATCTTGTGTAATACGGCTTTTATTTAAGCTGCTTCGATCTCTTTTTTAGTACTTTTTAAAATAAAATGGATCTGGTTGATTTCATATAGGGGTAGGAAGTATATCTCAAAAATTTGTGAGGCCTTCTACATGCCTCCTAACACCTCCCTTGGTACTTTTGTTAAAATATCAACGCAGTTCAGAAGGGATACAAAGAAAATGAGAGGTAATATTTATAAACTGATATTCAAAATAAAATGTTGAAGTTTATGTATTTAAAACCAGGCATTGCCATTAGAGAAAGGACTGCCTTTCCATTTTCCATTGAAAACATTATTTTCTGGGTTTGAGTGCTTAAATGATAGGGTTTGATGTAGTAGAAGTTCTAGGAAAAGAAGTAGTAGAAACAAACGAAAATCTCATCACCTCTATTTCCACAGGACTTTAGAAGAAAAGGGTAGAGATACAAGGAGACTAAAGAAATATAGGTCAGAACATCTGTACGCCCTGATTTTTTAGCCCTGGAATTGCAATGCATGTAGTGGTTGGAGAGTAAAGGTTCAGTCTGAGTTTGAGGCCAATTCTGTGTGGGATTTGCTCAATCATTTGGGTTGCAGGGAAGAGACTCTTGTCCAGAGTGCCCCTGAGCTAATACTGGAGGCCTTCACATAATTGGGTGGTGGAACAGTGCTGTCAGGCAAAAAATAAGGCCTACCTTATACTTCCAAACACTTCTCCGTTCCTGTGTGTCACTGACACTCAGAGGATCAGAAGGCAATGTCATTAAGGGCAAGGTAATCTCATAGTAGATGCTACCATAAGACCATGGCCCAGATGGGAAAAGCAACAAAAATTAAAAAGGTCAGTTCAACCTGGAGGATCCCTAGAAACTGAGAAACAAGAAAAAAATAAGAAATCATTTGTTGCAGAAATCAGCAGCTATTGTCAGCAGAATTGGGCAAAACAGCAGCTCAGGTAAACTACACCTCAGCATACCAGCTAAAGGCACATTTGGCCCTTTCCCTAGTTTCACAAAATCATGCTATAAGCATGACTATACTCTTAGATCCCCAGATGACATCTTAGAGAATATGAGATTGACACATTTGAGTCACCTAGAACGATATTTTCTCTTGTAAAATTTTAGACTAGCAAATAAAAGTAAGCTTCATTTTCCTTTCCTGATACCTAGCCATTGGATGGGGTGAGAAATGTGGGGTAGTTATAGAAAAAGTACAGAATCTACATTTCTTTGCACATATGAATATAACCTGAGACATTCTGCAATACTGAGAAACACCTGTTTTTTGACTTCTCAATTTCAAACTACTTTATCTTCAGGTCAGCTAAGCTTCTCTAAGTCTTCAGTTTGTAGTCAATTTCTAGGTGCAATCACCAAATTCAGATTTAATTTTGGCACCAAATCTAACCATTTTTTCCTGTTGCTATACTACAGATGTCTTGAAACAGCCTCGGATAGTCATTGTCCTAGATCCTGCCATTCTAGTTGCTTTATCATACTAGTTCTATCATGATTGAGTTAAACCTTATTTTCACAGATTTTCTTTCCAACAACTTCCTTGAAATCATTCTTGCAAGTTTTCTTGCTTTTTCCCATTATTTCCCACCATATTTCTCATTGCTGGACTCCAAACCACATTTAATACTGAGATACATCCCACTTTTCTATCTCCTTTCAATCAATTTTTGCTCATTACAAAACTGACATTCCTGAGACTTGTGTATATATGGCTGTACTAAAATAACTTCCCTAAACCTAAAAAGGCACAGATGTAAGATACACAAAATTAACTGAGAAAGTGTTTATATATACCAGGAAACACATACAGAGCCAACAATACAAATTTACATGCAGGAGTCGATTAACTAACGATTAGGACACTCAAAGGTCTGAAAAGTGCCACACCTTCTGATCTCCCTTAGGTCAAAAGCAATCACTTCCACCTACTTGTTCTCGCAGCACATTAATTGCACCTCAACCATACATATACTTCATACTTCCACCTATTACTGCTAGTGGTTTGTCTTCTTTTTCAACATTCCTATGTTTTATTCATCTTTTTCTAGCATGTTTTTAGGGCACTACTTTGCAAGATGTAGATACTGAATACTGTTTGTAGAATTGAATGGTAATACATACAGTAAGCAAGACCTTTATATATTAAGTTCCTATTAAATGACCACATAAGCTCTATGCTTATTGTGCAGATGGGAGAGGTAGCAAAGCAAAATGAAGGGAACAAGACTAAAAAAAAAGAAAAGAAAAGAAAAGAAAAGAAAGGAATAAGACATCTACCCAGATAGGAAAAGACAAGAGATAGTTTTTTCATTTCCTAAAGTCTCAGGCTGAGTCGTGTATGTGATATTGGCCTCTTGAGAGAGACACCATTTGGCCAATAGAAGAGTCCCTGAATGTCATAACTCTATGGGTTTAGGAGGTGTTTGAAATGAATGGTAAGGCTGACCTGAAACCTTTACCTTTAAGGGAAGGAGATGATAAACAAACATTTATTGTTAGCCTACAATGTGTCGGGTCTGTGAAGGGTGTGCCACTTAACATTTTTTTCCTCAAGGAGGCATGACAGTCTGTACACCAACTGAAACATCAATATATTTTACCTGAAACATCACTGTATTTTACCAAAATAATCACTCAAGTAGCTATTTATTTCCATCACAGCAGTGGTTTTGCAACAGTGTTTTATTTGTAACCATGAGCTCTGTAGTCCAAATATTTTTCAATAATTTATCCCGTGGTCCATAGCTCATTCCAGTTTTCCCACTTGATCTTCAA
Source organism: Potos flavus (assembly GCA_028534135.1). Classification (NCBI taxonomy): domain Eukaryota; kingdom Metazoa; phylum Chordata; class Mammalia; order Carnivora; family Procyonidae; genus Potos; species Potos flavus. The sequence goes on along the minus strand of CM052892.1, from coordinate 50,647,111 downwards.
ATTAAGAATCCCTGGTCACCCTTTCTCTTAAACACGTGTTGTTGTGTTTGTTTGTTTGTTTTTTTCAGGTCTTCCTCTTTTTTACTTCTAATTGATGGTAATTCATTGTGCCTCTGAAAAGCTTTTCCATTGCAGAGATTTCTTTACAAACTAAACCTCTTCTCAGCATGCTCTCTTTACCTCCTTGAAAGCCAATTTAACCAAACAGCGATGCTAATTAAAACTCCTGTTTTCCAATAGCATGAGTTACACACATTTTACAAGGTAGCATAGAGCATCAGGTATTGTTATTCCAGGCATAGGATTTTATTTTATTCTGTTGTGAATCCAAGTTTTGTTCTATGTATTCATTTCCTGTACTGAATACTGGATGGCTTCTGAAAATATAAGGGAAGTCATAGGAGAGCTCAAAGCATGATAAGGGAATCGAATAAGACTGGAGCACAGTGTGGCTCGTGCTGGGAGAGGGGCTTCTAACAAATATTTTGGGACATGCAGTGGAATGACTAATCCCACTATAAGGCTGCAGTGGGTGCTGGGATGTACCATCCAAAACTATTAGATCTGAAGCCTTCATTTCTCCTGCTGCCAGGCTGCTAATAGATCTCTATGAAATCCTTCTTCAGCAATCATCCTCATCTACACAGATCCACTTTGGCTAAGGTTATGCTTCTTCCCCTTATTCTATACTGTTCTATGATCTATTTCCCTTTCCTCATGTAAAGACATCTTTGAATGTCCTTCCTGGCTATAGAACACCCAGTTAGATAGGTGGAGGGTTCTGTTGCAACTGTATCACTATATAACCTCTCTGATCAATGCTTCTTTATTTCTTACATGGATATCGTAAGCCTCCTACAAAGAAATCTCAGTCATGGAGTGATGAAGAATCCAACCTACAATGGGGTTAGATCTGGCAAAGTCTATAAGTCACTTTGAGAACAGTCCAAACAAACAGAACTGACATGAGCTGGTATTGTGTTTAAGGGGTAGTTAACGGTTTGTTATAGCAGGGGAAAACATATATAGTCTGTTTATATGATTGTATTAAGGCATGGGGCAGGGAGGTAGTATAAGGAGTGGCTAGCATTGAGGTTCAAGGTGTGGGAAGATTCTTATTGTGAAGTGCCACAGAAGCCTAGCTAAGAAGTTAGCAGAGGCTTCAAAGCAGAGGAGTAACATATGCATATCTCTCTAAGGAGGTAACTGTAATAACTGTGGGGAGAGAAATGAAGACAGAGAGATTTTGTGATGGGGAGTCAGTTTGACAGCTTTTAAGGTAGGTCATCTGAAAGAAAAAAAAAACTAAAAGAATGGCAATTATATTAAGAATGATTTCTAGAAGATTTCTACAGGATTTGATGACTTATTAGGTGAAAGGGCTAAAAGAGGATTAATGTCAAAACAATTTTAGAAATTCCAGCTATGAAACTAGTGAATCCATTGACAAGGAAGAAGTAAAACAATTTGGATTACATCCTTACATAATTATTTTCTACCATCTTCAGGACCCAATGCTAAAAATGTGGGAAAACAAAATTCAGGGAATCATCAAAATGAAATAAAATAATTTTAATTGAAGGCTTTAGAACAATGCCTGGCACTACGTTTATTAGTTTGATAACTAGGTGGGTTTTCATTCTAGAATTTATGGATGGACAAGCATGCTACATTCTTCTAATTATCCCATCTCTCTTTGGGAAGTTTGAAAATGACTTACAAATAAATCTTTGACATATTTTGTAAGCTAACACCCAAACAAACAAAAATTTCAAAAGTAATTTTACTTTATATTTTATTTTTAAACCATTGTTACCTACACTCTTCTTTCTAGGGGCTTGTGCCATACTTGTGAAATCAATAGCGAAAAGCTAGTACTTCAGTAAGCAGAAAGTCAAGGACAGCCTCTAATTCTGCTCCGCAAAGTGTCTAGTACTCTAGAGGCACTTAAACATAAGATGATGTCTTTATTTTTCCTACGACTAAAAATATTTAAAGTTTTTAAGTATCATCATCAAAACTTGAGTCTTTAGTACATGTATGCTTTTTTTAAGTAATAGTAGCCATTTTTCACTGAATGTCCCATGTGTGCTAGGCAGTAAGTGAAAGACTTTACTTTTTTTGTTTTGTTTTTAAGTGGAAGACTTTGTAACCATTGTCTCTAATTTTATTAGTAATCCTAAAGGATTTTTATTCATATCTTTGATTTCCACCTCAGGCTTTGGGATGTTGAATAATTGGCTCAAAGTCAATGCAGACTTCAGCTTGCAGAGTAGGCTTTCACCTGGGGTCCTATGCCTTTACAGCTGACTAGCTAAGTCGTCCCTGAAAATTATCCTGTCAGTCAAGGTGCAGGACAAATGGGGGTGATGCCTGCAGTCTTTGGTTGTTAATTCACTGGACTGCTTTTAGGTCTACACAAGAACAGTGAAAAGTAAGTGAGGGAGGTAGAAATGTGGCAATTTTTAGGTTCATACAAAAGACTTTGCCTTTAAGGACCAGAGCATGGTCAGTAATAACTAGTTATATTTCTCTATGCAGACCAAGAAAAGGAGAGGATAGCTGTTAGACTTGAAATCAGTGGAATCTAAAAGGAGTAAGATGAAAAAAGTCAAGAAAGGAAAACCATCATCTTTTTGTAGATAATTCACTCTGTCTCCTGTGTGTGTGTGTGTGTGTGTGTGTGTGTGTGTATGTGTATTATAGTCAAAGAATCTGATACTTTTTCTTCATTTTATCTTGGATTTTTAGTACTTTTTTTCTCCCACACCCAGAAGAATGTGTGTTAGACTTCGTATGATTGATTTAAATGTGGCTGCTACCGCTGTACCTGTCATTTAACTGTTAACAAAAGTGCAGTCATACAACATTTCTGCTGGGCCTTTCACCTCTCTTCAGATAAGAACTGTCTTTCAAGTGTGACAATGGTGACCAGTATGAGCTGGAAAAGAACTTTGAATGTCAACCTCCTACTCATGGTGGTTATATAGAGCAAATGCCAGTTTTCATAGCCTTTTACAGGTATCAGAGTCATTAAAGGTAATCAGGAAACAGTATTGTAGTTTGAAAGGTATGATGGAAATTTAGAAACATTTATTAAGGGTGGTAATTTTCTTCTTATCAATAAAATATTGCTAATTGAATTTATTTGCCAATAGATGAAAATCAATAGATATAGAATAAAATGTAATGATATCTATGTATGCCACACCCTTTTGCTGCACTTTTATAACAGGAAAATATTTCAAAAGATGAGCAAAAATAGAAATAATCAGCTATAACCCTTCTATTAGATATAATGTAGGATAGTGATTTTCAGATATATTCTTTAAGACTTCTTTTCCACTAAAACCACATAAAAATAATTTAAAAACTTTAAGAAGAAACTTTAACTTAGGGTCAATAAGGAGATATTCATTTTTATCAGGTGCTCTATCTTTATTACTTTCATATACATTCATGTTGTGTTTATGTTAACATGATAAAGTTCAGCTGCTGAATAATTTTGAAATAAATCACACCAGCATAAGTTATCTCTTACTTATTATTCAGTAATTATCTACCACCTCCTGGTCAATTATAGCGAAACTCAGAGACTCCATGATTATCATCATTATTGATTTTATAGACAAAGTTAAGTTGAACTTACATTTTTCTTACCAAAAAAATAATAATAACAAGAATATAGGAAACACAGGGGGAAAAGACTTTGTCAGTCACATTGCATGCTTTCAATCTATCTTGAGAAGTATGTTAATACTATGACATTCTTTTATTTACAACTTTGCAGAATAAAGTGGATTTTGTTGCTAAGGAACTCCAGATGACAGTTGCCTTTCTAATCCATTAGCAAAATGTAAAATGCAATGCTGAATGTCACTATTGCCTTCTTAAACTGTAGTAAGTATGATTTTAATATTGATTCTTGCACGTCTTATACATTCCCCACTGTTCAGTACTTTTGATGACAAGATATAGTACAAATCACTCATATCTTTCATCCTGATCTTTAGATGTACATTTTTTATACATTTTATTATATTGCCTGTCTTCCCTCAGTCAGGATTACAAATGAATTTTACATGTTGGGAAAAGATAGTTTTATTGGAGTAATGCACCAGGAGAAACAGAAAGAATGAAAAGAGAAAAGGTGAGGAATATAGCTATCTTATGGCCTAAAGTGCAAGTATTAAAAAAAAAAAAAGATAATAATAAGAAGAGAAAAAGCCATACCTGAAATATAATCCATTAAAGTGATTTCAGAAATAATAATAATACCTTAAAACCATATAGCAACTCAGTTTCAAACTATTTTTACATACATTGTCTCATTTGATCTTAAGAACCACCATGTGATATCAAAAGAGAAGTTATTTCCTCTTATCCAAACCCAGTGACCACCCAGTAATTATGAGACATTATGTGACTTATCCCAGGTTCTGGGGCTAGTAAATGATGGGGTCAAGATGTGAAAGAGTGTTCTTATTCCTGGCCCAGTGATTTTACTTAACACTCCACTGAGGATATCTTCTGTTCATAATAAATATAAAAGTTAAAAAAATCCACGAGCCAAGAAATGTACCTTACTCCTCTACCTTACTCCTCTCATTCTTTTTCTCTGGTATTCTGTAGGAAAATGTTCTAAAATAAATTTGTATCTGGAACAATGCTTAGTATTCATGAGAACTCATTCAGTGTTTTTGAATAAATAGAAAAATAAGGAATAAATGAATCCACACTCTTGAATATAGTGCCTAAAGAATTTCTGATTCCAAGTCATTCCCATGAACACTGTGAAACTAGTTTATTTTTGCTTGTCCTGTCACTGTAATTACAGTGTTTTATTTACATGTAAGGTATTACACAGTGATTGGCTAAATTATCATTTGACCTTGCATATTACTGTTTATACTAAATAGTGCATAATGAATATTCAATGAAAATAATAAAGCTTTATCATATTGATAGCTAGGACATTTGTTTTCTTCTTGATTTTAATTCCTTCTACTATCTTAGAAACAATAGCCATAAGAGATTATATTTACTTAAATTTATATTAAAAGAGGATTTGATCTATCATTCTTGTAATTCTGACCTGGAGATTAGTAATGCCCATTAGATTGACCCATGAGTCATACACTTTATATTAAATATGACTATTTCTACCCAGTAGGATAATTTAAAATTCAAATGGCATAGGGTCATATGGGCTATATAAGTGATTTATCTAATTTTGTATAAAAACTGGATTTGTTTGGCATGTGCTAATATTTCTGAAATGAATATGCATTATCAATTATCAAAAACCATGCACAGCTTAATAAAATTGGTAAAATGTGTACGTTATTTTACAGTATATATTGATCATTCTTTTATCCTCATGCCAACTTCAAAAAACCCAGTATTAGGGTTTTGTAGGGGTGTGTGTGTGTGTGTGTGTGTGTGTGTGTGTGTGTGGCAAAATTGGTAAGATGCTCCACAAACTCATCTCGTCTTTCTGCATCTATAGAAAGACCATAATTCCCATCTTTACTTGCAGTGATTTTGTTAAGTAAGGCCATATAAGTGGCTCTATTGAAATGTGGGTAGAATGGTGTCTTTGTCTATGTATAAGGGTTGTTGTACAACTTTCCAGTTTCTATCTTTTCTACTTCAATCATGATCACAGCACTTATATTGAAGACAGTGCATTCAATACTGAAACAGCTTAGTTTTTAATTAAATTTTTAAATTTTAATTTCAGTATAGTTAACATACAGTGTTATACTAGTTTCAGGTGTACAATATAGTGATTCAACAATTCTATAGATTACTCTGTGTTCATCATGATAAGTGTACTCTTTAATCCCCATCATTTCCCCTCTGGTAACCATCAGTTTGTTCTCTGTAGCTAAGGGTCTGAGAAACAGCTTAGTTTTTAAGGTCATTTTCAGAACAAAACCTCCAAGACAATCTCTGACACACAATGAATTTGAATGGATAAGAAAAATTTTTGTTAAGCCATTAAGTTGTATGATTTACTCGTTAATATATCATAGCCTCGGTTACACTAACTAATAAGGATACTGGTAATTTGAATTATTACTATGAAATTACAAGAAAAAAGAAATTTTTAGGCTTAGAAGTCAGAAAATGGACAGAGAAGAAGCTGAAACTGAAAGCTAGAAAGCTGATGAATTGTATCTTGCAGCAGCAAAATATTTGATTACCTCTGATAACTCTGAAAGCAGACTATGGGTCTAATAATTGTGGGTCTTGAGAAAGAAGTTGAAAATCATTATTTTAGCACAAATTGTTGTTTAATATCGATTTAAATTGATAAGGAGGGGTGTCTGGGTGGCTCAGTAGGTTAAGTGTCTGCCTTTGGCTCAGGTCTTGGGATTGACCCCCCCCATAGGCTCCCTGCTTGGTGGGGAGTCTGCTTCTCCCTCTCCCTCTGTCTCCTCCCCCCTGCTCATGCTCATGTTCTGTCTCTCACTCTTTCTGTAAAATAAAATAAATAAAATCTTAAAAAATAAATAGATAAGGAATTATAAGAGTGATGCTAAAGAATAGCTGGAAAGATTGTGAGCAAACTGAGTAGAAAAACAACAGTTTGGGGCTTTGGATTGTCGGAAAATCCAACTACTTCTAGATTTCAGACAGGAAGATTAATAAGAAATGTATTTTTCAGCAAGAAATTTTCAGGTAAATAAAGCGACGCAGGGAAAATATCAAGTTAGGTTGTAGCTTCCCCATTCAAGTCTGAAAGCTTCAAGATAGCCACCATTAAACTGACTGAGACAGACATGGGAGAGAGAAAGTAGAAAAATGTAAGTGGATTTGAGAACTATGTCTAATAAAGAACTTTAAGTGTGGAATAGACTGGAAGCAAATAGGTCTGAAGCCTACTAAGTTTTGAGGAAAATTAGGATCATAAGATGTTAAGATTTTTTAAGACTTAACTCTCAAAACCTCAACCTTCATGAGCAATAGCTTCATTTCAAAAGCTCTGAAGAAGTAATGTGCCCCCCCACCAGACTAATTATATATATATATAATGTATACATAATATATATATACATATAATTGTGTGTGTGTGTGTGTGTGTGTGTGTGTGTGTGTGTGTATAACCCGGAAGGCCACTTAAGAGACGGTGGTATAAGATGCTGGTAGCCTGGTTCACTTGACTACTGCTTAGAGGCCAGTCACCACAGAAAAAATCCAACTTAAAATATACTCTTTGCATCCTAGAAGTAAAATTTTGTTGCATGAATTTGCTGACATTGTTACCTGAGCTTAACATAGCCTGCCCAATCTAATGAATATGTCTCCCTCAGCCAAAAGATTAGGGAGTGTTTGACACATTTTTGTGTGTTGAGCAAAAGACTAGCAGAGTTCTTGGCACATAACAATAAGCAATTTGTGTTCAAAGGTTGTTTGTTTATGAAACTGGTCATCAATTTTGTGAAGAAGATGGGGCAGATAATTTTTATAGAGAAAAAAAATCACTTATGTATACGGTAATTTGAATTATCGCTCCCAATTCTTCACTTCCCTGTAGAGCAGGATATTTTCCATGGACAACTTTTGGTCTGTTATTTTTTAGTGAGGTGGCTCTTTGAGGTCAGAATATATTTGCCTACCCCATTGATACTGGGTTTGCCACGTGACTTGCTTTAGTCAATTGGATTCTTGTGTAAATCATAGTATGCTAAGTTCCAGCTGAGAAGTTACAAAGCATGCAGGTTTCCACTTCCTTCTGGGGCTTCTTTCAGGCCATGAAAATAGTGTACCAAGGGAGCTGCTTGTCTCAGAAGAAGATGTATGGGAGGATATGAAATCATTGGCAGTCTGGAGGCCAGGCCAGTTGAATCCTTTTACTCCAGCTAAGATTAGTTAAATCTCAGAAGCTCAAAGAACTGTGAGCTATGAAAGAAAAGAAAGAAAGAATGAAAGAAAGAAGAAAGAAAGAAAGAAAGAAAGAAAGAAAGAAAGAAAGAAAGAGAGAGAGAGAGAGAGAGAGAAAGAAAGAAAGAAAGAAAGAAAGAAAGAAAGAAAGAAAGAAAGAAAGAAGAAAGAAAGAAAGAAAGAAAGAAAGAAAGAAAGAAAGAAAGAAAGAAAGAAAGAAAAGAAAGAAAGAAAGAAAGAAAGAAAGAAGAAAGAAAGAAAGAAAGAAAGAAAGAAAGAAGAAAGAAAAGAAAAGGAAGGAAGAAAAGGAAGGAAGGAAGGAAGAAAAGGAAGGAAAGAAAGAAGAAAAGGAAGGAAAGAAAGAAAGAGATAAGCTGCTGTTACAGGAAAATGAGATTCTGAGTTTGTTTTCTATATAGCAAAAACTGACATTACTCTAAATTCCATTGCTGGAAACAGAATTCAGGGTTGTGACTTCACAGGGGGAAAGATTAATTTTGAACTTAAACAGTATTTTAAATAAGAATAATTCTTCTATTCAGTCTTTACTAAATTTTTAATTTAGAATGCATCTTTAGTTTTTAAGCTATTTTATTTTTTTGTTGATATTTATATTGCTTTTTAAAATTTATTATTTAAAAAAGGAACTTCTGACTTTTTCATCCTCACTCAAAAGCAATTTGTTTCCACAATTATAAAAATTGACAAGATAAAGAAGAAAGAAAAAAAATACAAAATGGTCATTTTCGAGTATGCTATTTTTCTTTTCTTATGAAAATATGCAACTCTAATGGATTTTGTTAATGTCTCTCGGGTCCTCTACAGCATTTAAGAAATAACATTCACTGGAATTTATACAATATAATGAAATACTTATTGTTCCATCTTCAATGTGTCACATGAAGGGATGCTAATCTATGTTTAATTTTTTAAGGTTTGCTTCATATATTCTGTAACAAACTATTTAATAGCAAGGCCAAGGAGACTCCTAATTACTTGAATTTATTTTTAGCACTTTCCTCATTAAGTTAGACATTAGAAAAAAAGGCTTTAATAATTTTTCCATTGAGTAACACTATTATGCTGTTGTCCCTTTTATAACTCTTCTTTTTTGTGTGCCTTATTGTTTATTTTACAGTCAATCTTTTAACATACAAATCTCATTTCCTCCTTTACTCTGAGTTAGATTTAAGACCTCTACTTTCAAGTGACAGTTAGTTCTTTCAATTCCGTCAAAAAATAATAAAAAGTCTTGACAGGAAGGACGAATTTACTATTCAATTAAACTTACTAGCAAATGCAGGCAAAATAACTATACTGGTTGTACATTTAGATACAACTCCGGTGGTGGTAAACTTTATTGTTTCATACACTGTGGCTAAGATTAGGAAACACTCTAAATTAAATTACACATACTGCATATCTTGTAATATAGATGATGTGTTGGTATAGAAAAGATGTTATTGCTGGAAGTGTTAGATAGTCTAACTATCTGTGAAATCACTAGTGCAATTATTTTTACCAGATCTATCTCCTACTATGTATTTACTAATTGTTTAATAATAATTAAGAAAATAGGAAAATATTATCAAAGAATATACATTAAATAGTAGGATATTGATGTTTATAAATACTTTTTGATTATTTATTGCTGTGTTTTCCCATTTAGGTGATTTTCTCTAGCAAATATAGGTGCGAAATGGTTCTGACAACACATACACTATTCAGTAGGGAACATATGTCTTATGAGAAAAAAAAATTTTCTTTAATCTTTCCATCTTGTCCTCATAACCCTATATTTAATTTACCTTAAAAGTCAGAAGGGAGTTTCACTTTTCATAGTTGTGAAAATGAATGTCAGACAATGGTTTTCAAGTTTATCCAGCAAGGAAAACTTCTCATATTTTTACAAGTTTCCCATTTAAAAACCTCCTTTTCTTTTTCTTTCAACTTGTGCTGGTAAGTTAGCATGACAGATTTTATTCATTCTGAAATGGTAGAGGAAACTCTGATGTTATCTGCCAGAATATTGGAGACTGTTCCCAAATTACTGTATTTTAAGTTCAAGTTGAAATGAACAGTGTCAAAGCAGTTCAACTATAAAGAAGGAACAGGAAATAGGGTAGCATGATCCTAAATTTTTACTCTGACCTGATTTTATCAATACCTGTTAATCTATGCAACAAAGTACTTATGGCCTGGGACCGTGTATTATTACCTTTGTAAAATGAGTACAGGTTTTCTCAATCTTGGTACTATAGACATTTGGAACTAAATAATCATTCGTTCAAGAGGTTGTCTTGTCCATTATAGTACGTTTAACAGTGTAAGTGGCCTCCCCCCAAATAAATGTCTCTGATTTAATGCATATAAAACTAGAAGATGGTACCTCATTCTTGCAGGATATTGCTTCAAAGCTGGTGCTTTAGCTTTTCCTTCAGCATGCCATTCTAACAGTCTGTCAGATCAGCATCAACTGTGTTACACATTATGTATTAAAACAACCAGTGAATCCTGTGGTCAGAAGCTGTCTGGGGATTACATGTCTGTAGATGAGACATCATGTAAGCACCTGGATAGTGGAGCTGGCTGAGGCCCAGCAGAAAGCAAAGACAACCCCTGACTTAGACTAAGTGTCTGTTCCAGTGTAAGCAAACCACATGCCTGATAGAATAGAAGGACCCAGTAGAGTCAACTTGGAACCAAGTGGCCATTTGGTCTACTCAAGGATTAACGGCATATTGGATGTAAGCACTGGTTTTTGTTATAGGCATTGAGGAGATTCAGAGGTAGTGGTAACAGTACTTGGACTAGTCTAAGTAAGTAGGAATCCACACACAGCTTTTGTCCTTTTCATTCTAGCCTTGTCTTTTATAATAGTACCATGGTAGCTCCTGATAGTTCTGCATCAACTAACATCAAGTTATTGAGCACCACTTCCAATTGGAAGTTTAGTTCCTTTCTTCTAGTGCATCTTTTCTGTTAAGCATTCACACTTTATGCTCATTCTCATATGTCCATTCACATACCTTTACTCCAGACCTCCTTGAAACTAATCTTCCAATCTTCTTCCTTCCAAGTCTTTGACCAGCTGACCCAATTTGTCGCTGCCCATTAATCTGTATATATTATGACCACAGGTTAATTCCCTTTCTGTGCAAATAACTATCCAAGTGTTCATGCATCATGACTATGATTAAGCCTAATCTCGACTGAGGTTCTAACAGGACTACCATTGCTTTTTAGCTTTCCATATAACATCCTGCCAATATGTAAAAGAAGCTTTAGAATTTTACTCTTTTTATTTTTTATTTTTTTCTTCTGGCTTCTTGCATTCAAAAACAATTTTAATTACATTTAATATATTATTTGCCCTAGGGGTACAAGTCTGTGAATCATCAGGCTTACACATTTCATAGCACTCACCATAGCACATACCCTCCCCAATGTTTATATTAGAGCTATTGGTACGTGATTCCAATAAATAGTCATAGGGATGAGTTGGAGGAGGGGAAATTGTGCAACTGTAGTGGGGGAATTTGGGTCTTGGCTACTTTCTTATGAAGTTTATTCTACCTTCTGATCACTTTCCTGATTGCTCCTGGATACATTCTTTCTTTCTGCCTTTTTTTTTTTAAGATTTTATTTATTTATTTGACAGAGAGAGAGATCATAAGCAGGCAGAGAGAGAGAGGAGGAGGAAGCAGGCTCCCCACTGAGCAAAGAGCCCGATGGGGGGCTCGATCCCAGGACCCTGAGATCTCGATCTGAGCCGAAGGCAGAGGCCCAACCCACTGAGTCACCCAGGTGCCCCCATTCTTTCTTTCTTAACAATGATTTCTTCTAAGTCCAGAGAACTTTATGATTTGGTGCATCTGACAGTAAATACCAACCTCATGATGGACAGTTATAGATGGTCAAGCCTTTTTTTCTGCCAGTGCTCAATGGAACTCCAAGGGAATGAGAACTGTTTCTGATCTTGTCTTAACTGAATAGCAAAAAAGATATTTAGTCAAAGGAAATGAGAACTGTTTCTGATCCTATGTCTTAACTGAATAACAAAGAAGATACTTACTAAATCAGTGGACACATATCATGTACCTGAAATCTATTAATGTGCCTTACCAAAGATACCATAACTGGCACAAGCTGCTGCAGGAGATACTGGTTGGATAAGTCCGTCCTGGTCTATAGGCACTTGCTGGGATTCAGGTTCCATCTAGTTTTGTTTTGTTTTGTTTTGTTTTGTTTTGATTGCCTTAGCTGGAAGAGCAGTGGTAATTTCAGAAACTTCATGACCTTCTCCACTGTGATTGCTCTTATCCCACAGGTGAAAGTCACAAATTCAATTATTCCAATGGTCAAATATGTCGATGCCAAATATACATTCAGCTATAAGGGGGACTTTTACTGGGTGGGTGTGTGGACTCAGTGGACAATTTTAAGTTGGATTTTAGTCAGGAATCGATAACCTGATCCCACATGACTCCACTTTATCAGGGGAATCATAAGGTCACTTCAGTTTTGCAGATATTAGTTTCAATTTAAACTCTGTGTCCAACTGTCCCCAAAATGTCTTGTAGGTACTTTTCTCCAGTGCAAGTAAATGGTGGATAAGTAACGACTCAAGCAGGTGACCATAGTTCTTTTCGAAAGGCCTGGAAAAAACATAACAGTATATCCTTGCCAAGGTCTCAACATCTTTCAATACAGGACCCAGTCACCTCTTCAATTAATGGTTTCTGTATCTGAAACAGCTTCACATAATACCTACTTCCCTGAGCTTTTGGATTCTACCCTCTAATGTTTGTCATGGTGATTCAGGCATATCAACACCTGAATGGATCAGGCTGTGACTTAACTCTGATTATAGCTCTAAAGGGTAGGAGAGCAGATGGCACTCCTAAACTTCTGAGTGGCAACTGTTGTCTTATGGAGTAAATCTCTTTGTATTATTTTCTGATATTGGAGGAGTGCTATGTTTTAATGGGATAAGATTGGCCATTTCTGAAGTTTCAGAATGTTAAGAAAATTCTAGGGAGTCTAAATCTTCTAGGGCTTTCTCCCAGATGTCCCTATCCTAGGTCAGAGTCTCACAGTTTCTTAACTAGGACCCTGTGTTTGGTATTAAAAGTCTGTTACAGCAGAACATGCAGGGGTGCCTGGGTGGCTCAGTCAGTTAAGCATCTTACTATGGCTCAGGCCCTGATCTCAGGGTTCTGATATAGACTCCCGAGACAAGATCTCTGCTCAGCTCGAATCTGCTTGTCTCTCTACCTGAGCCCTCCCTCCCACTGCTCTTGCTCCTGCTCTCTCTTTCTCACTCAAAATAAATAAATAAAATATTTTAAGAAAACATTCAAAGAGGGGCGCCTGGGTGGCTCAGTGGGTTAAGCCTCTGCCTTCAGCTCAGGTCATGATCTCAGGGTCCTGGGATCGAGCCCCACATCGGGCTCTCTGCTCAGCGGGGAGCCTGCTTCCTCCTTTCTCTCTGCCTGCCTCTCTGCCTACTTGTGATCTCCCTCTCTGTCAAGTAATAAATAAAATATTAAAAAAAAAAAGAAAACATTCAAAGATCTTTGAAATTTTGAAATTTCAAAAACTGGGCTTAATCTTAGCTGGTGGTGGGTATTGAGGAGGGCACATATTGCATGGAGCACTGGGTGTGGTGCATAATCAATGAATCTTGGAACACTGAAAAAATAAAATTAAATTTAAAAAAAATCTTAAATTTATCTGTTTGCTCAGAGCAAGATAAGAGGTTTTCTTTATGAGTTACTTTTTGGCTTTCAGTTAGTTTTAAATCGTTTGTTAACAGTCCTCAGCTTTTCGTTACTGATCTCATCAACTCAATAACCATCCAATTCTATTATCCTTATATTTATAATTTTCCCTCCAATGATATTTTTCAGATGCCTTAATCATGACATTGTATTCACCTTTACTCACCCACCATCCCATTTCATCATGGATAATAATTAAAAAAAAATTGAGCTGCCACCATATTTCGGGGGCTCTCTACACATTACTCATCCTCTGGCACAGGCTCCTCACTACTAGCTAGATGGTGATTAAGCAGTTCTGGCAAAACTTCGTCACAGCTCCAGTTTTCTCAGTGTACTCTTGACACCAACTGTCAAAGGTTGATTTTTGGGAAGAAGATATTAAGATGAAGTTAGAAGTGCAAAATGATTTGAGGGAAGTAGCAGCTTAAAAAAAAAAAAAGTGGGGAGCAGGAAAGGGCAGGGTGAGCTGTTAGACCATGCCATGCTTTTGACAAATCTTTGCCAGCCAAATGGTGAACTCCAGAGAAAACATTGTCTATTAGAGGTACCCTGCCTTACTTGAAAATGGCTAGTTTTTGTATGTAACACCACTATTCATCTTGCTAAGTTCTTGGCTTTCCAGGAGGATGGGATCTCAGCTTGAATGCTGGGCACCCTGAAGACACTAAAAGTTGAATGCTGTGAGCTAACCACACTCATGAAAACTGGAAAGCTGGACCTTTCTTGAGGGAAAATCTAAGTAGTACTTTTCGGTGTCTGCCACATCATTCAAGTGTGAATCTTTAGACTTTCTCAACTAGTTATCAAGTTGATTTTGTGGGACAGACAGGGATGAAGAGAAACTGTTTATGTAGTGAAACTGGAAACTTTTTAATTAGTTTCTTGTGAATAGTAAATGACTGGAAAGAAAGAGAAAAGAGAAAGGGGAGAGGGGAAGTGGAGTATGTTTAAGAGCCCTAAGCTTAGGAGAAAAAGAACCAAGAATATCTGATATTCAATTTTTGACCTTTTAACTGCTACAACATGAAATCTGTTTCATCTTTCAAAACCCTCTTGGGGTGTGGTGCAAAATAAAGGTCAGTGCTGGGACACCTGGGTGGCTCAGTTGGATAAGGATCCAACTCTTGATTGGGGCTCAGGTCATGATCTCAGGTTCATGAGATAGAGCTCCACATTGGACTCTGTGTAGCATAGAGTCTGCTTGAGATTTTCTCCCTCTCCTACTGCCCTCCCCCCACTCATGCTCTCTCTCTCTCTCTCATAAATAAATAAATAAATAAATAACATATTAAAATAGTAAAAATCAATGCTTTATTTTGGTTGAAGTCAAGTAAAATATCTTCACTTCCACATCTATGGTAAACATTGTAAAACAAAAGAACCACAAGTTGATATTGAGATAATCCATCCATAATGTTAACCCTTCCACTAATGATCCTGAAATATACCTATCTCTTAGCAGAGCCAAGATTCAAATCTTAAATCTGTGGCCTGTGTACTCATCTAGGCTCACGAAATGACAAAGATCCTTTTAACTATACATATGCATATGTATAAAGATATATACATTTCCCAGAAACAAAACATTGGGATTATCTTCCACTCAGTTAATTTTTATTCTTCATTATGTATATCCAATCAGTTGATAAGCTACAAGGAGCCTTTATTTACAGGAATTTTTCATAATTTTCCTTTCACTCAATCCCTACTTGCCAGTACTGATGTCCAGACCCACAGTGCATCAATCCTAAATTTTTGGCACTAGCCTCTTAAATTTCCTCTTTGAATTACCTCTTTGAATTTCTTGTTTCTAAAACACAACTGTTACCTTCTGATTTTAATATTCAAAAGTATTCAGAGGTTTCTCATGGCTTATTTTTTTCAAATATTTTTGTTTGATTAGTAGATGTCAGCAACTATCCTAGGTGTTGGAATACAACGATGAACAAAAGCACAGTCCTTATGTTTGAGAATGTCGTATAGTTGGACAGAGTTTAAGGTAGAGATCTGCACAGAGTGGGAGAAGTCATATGGAAAGGGAGATTTGTAATGATTATGTCAATTCCAGACTCCTCTACCTGGCTTTCAAGGTTGAGGTTATGTGTTATGCCCTACCTACCCAATTTTGTCCAGTCACTGCCCAAACGCAAATTCTCTGGTCCTGTTTGAAAAGTATTTTAATTCAACCCCATACACAAAGCTCTTGCTCACCTCTTTATCTTTGTTCATTCTTCCTGCCTAAAATGGCTTTCAACAACTCTGCCTGCTTATCCGGATCTGTTTTTTTTTTTTTTTTTTCCGAGCTTTTAAAAGATAAGTACCAAAGGCAATTGTTTCAATCACGCAGTTTTACCAGACAATCAAAGTCCACACAGTTTGTTGTCTTCTCAAAATCCATTCTGCACATAACCTTTGGCATCCCTCTCTTGGAATTTCTATTATTTAATTCAGCATGAGACTATCATCTTTAAAAGTAGCTTATTTATTCATGAAGGACTTACTTCATCCTAAGCAGCACAATTAAACAGACCCTTATTCCCGCTATTCACATCATAAAGAAGTGGAAACTGATGGATGATTTAGCCAGCTTTTGAAAGGACTACTTTCAGGACTTCTACCATTTGTTTCAGCAAATGTTTTTTGTGCTGCAAAAAAGTGGTGAATATGGCAAAAAAAAAAAAAAAAAATGCTTGTCTTCATGAAGCTTCAAAGATAGTAATATAGGTATACTGTAAGCAAATAAATAATTTAATAAAACCTGTAGTTACAGATTTTCTAATAATGGAAATGATATATTAAGGAAGGAAGATATGACAGAGAGTGCCTGGGAGTGTGTAGCTTCTTCAGAGTAGTATGGAAATGCTTTACCAGAGTAGCTGATATTTGATATTTATTATATCAATTTCTCCCTCAAATGGCAAAAATCTAGTCATATGACAAGTATAGGAAGGAGCATTTCGGGCAGAAGAAAAAAAAAAGAAAGAAAAGAAAGAAAGAAAGAAAGAAAGAAAGAAAGAAAGAAAGAAAGAAAGAAAGAAAGGAAGGAAGGAAGGAAGGAAGGAAGGAAGGAAGGAAGGAAGGAAGGAAGAAAGGAAGAAAGAAAGAAAGAAAGAAAGAAAGAAAGAAAGAAAGAAAGAAAGAAAGAAAGAAAGAAAGAAAGAAAGAAAGAAAGAAAGAAAGAAAGAAAAAAGGAAGAAAGGAAGGAAGGAAGGAAGGAAGGAAGAAAGGAAGAAAGGAAGAAAGACAGGAAAAGGTTAGCACAAAAGGCCTGAGACACCAATGTAACTAGAGCACAGTGAATGAGTGGGGTGTTACAAAATGAGGAAGAAAAGGTAGGCTGTTTTTGTGAGCAAATGGTGTCATTCTGTTTGAACTCCTTTCTCACTGATGCTCTCACAGCAGAATGCTTCGTACTCACTTTGTACTTTGCTGGCCCTTGGTTTTTGTTAACTGATTTACACACATGTCAATTGAAAATTAGGATAGAATTATTTATTGAATAATGCCTCCTGAAAAATTATGTCAAATCTTCCCCCAATGGCTTTTTAGCCTAGTATTCCTTACATTTTGCGAAGTATCAAAAATAAGGCATTGATACTATCCTGGCACTTTTCGAGAGCAAACTGATTCCTGAATTAAGTTGTTGGTGGGATCTATTTCAAGCATTGAAACTTTGTGAAAAGTAAACCCACGGAGTTAATATGGAAGAAAATGCAGTTAATCTATTTGCTATAGTTCTAGCCCTGATGTATTCAGGTGACCTGGAATTGAAAGAATCCATCCTCTGAGTAATCTCATTTTTTTCAGGTTTAATTAAATTAATTTATTCCCTGGAGTTCTCCCTTTTATTAGAAATAGCCCCTGAGGTAATATGGAAATTTTCCAGTTGTGAGGATAGTTTAATTAATGCAACAATTACAATTACAGTGAATACAATAATAGCTGATATTTACTATTCATTTAGCGTGTACCAGACATTTTTGCTCTGTATCTTATATGCATTTTTCTCATTTAATTTTTCTCAAAACTCTAGGAAAGAGGTGTTATTTATAAATTCTTATTTATAAGATTCCTAAGCAGCGATGAAAAAAGTGAAAGTAACTTGCCTTAGGTCCCACAATTAGTAAATGGCAGAACCTGGATTTGAATCCAGGCAGCTTGATTCCTGAGTTTCCATTTAACCACTACACTTTCAAACCAAACTATACCAAACCAACAAACAAAATAAAAACATATTTGGAAATCCGAATTATTTGTATTTTCAATCTCCAATAATCAAATTCAATAGAAGATTATAGACGCCACATCACTGTATGTTGTATTTTAACAACAGAAGACTTCTTCAAAAAGAAGAATCAAGAGGTTCAAAGTAGTATATAATAAATTATATAATTTCTGAATGATGTAGAGATAAGAAATATAAATTGGTGGTGTAAATATGGTTTCATAATTAACATGGTAAGAAAAGTTCTTCAAAGAATTGCCCTATAAAATCAGTGTACTTTCACCAGTCATCTGAGCTTCTGCATATATTATAAAGAAAAAAAATAATGCCCTCCCAAATACCTAAAAACATGTCAGTTAATTTTAGATATGGTCATGTATGTTTTCTGTGTGCATAATTATGGGAGATGCTTAACCAAAAGGATGCTCAACAATGAACCTGCTATTGTGCAAAAGATTTTCAGCCTTCAGAGAATCATGTATGTGCTTCCCCCATCACACAATTATGTGTTAATTATTCCAGAATGATTTTCTGATGTGCTGATCTAAAATAAAACATGTTTACTATAACAGTTGGAGGACATTTAAATTAAAGAGTAATCAGAAAATAAAATTTAAACATATATATATATATATATATTTTTAAGATTTTATTTATTTGAGAGGAAGAAACAGAGATAGTGACAGAGAGCAAGAGCGGGGAGGAGATGGAGAAGTAGATTCCCCGAGGGAGCCTCAATCCCAGGACCCTGAGATCATGACCTGTCTTTTCCTCCACTTGTCATTTTTTTTTTTTGACTAAATATGTATTACTTATGTGTTCCATGAATCCTCCCTGACCACCTCTTCCTCCTCAAATTTGTCCAGCCTTTATTAATTGCTTACTGTTATTTCGTGACAGATTATTGTCATTAAATATATCCCCACTTAAAAAATTGTGGTTTCTAGCTTTGCTTTGCTGGTATAGTCATTCCAACACTGAAAACAAATGTGGGAAATGTTAGGTGGGCTTCTGTTCTGATCTGAAACTACATGTGATCCATAGCAGTTTGCTGAAAACTAGAGCTTCTTAACTTGCATTTGAAGAAAGGAACTATATAAATTCAATGTGTTATTAATAAAAACTATTGATTGTATGTATTTGGAGGATTCTTTTGAAAGCCTGTTCTGTCAAGCCTTGCAGGGAATGAGTGTGAGATGAGGGCAGACATTCAACAGTCATGGAAATAATTCCTGACTTCCCTGTTTGATCTATGTGCATTTTGCTACATCTTTTGTCATTCTCAACATCAACCCTCACTTGCTCCTATTTCTGTTAAATCCTTCCGACCTATTATTGCCTTTGTAGTCACTAAACTTTTTCTTTGTTTCCTAGATTAAAATCGCTGTCTTTCCGTCTGACTTACAATATCCGTAGTTGACACGGCCAGGGGGTCCTTCAATATTTTGTACTGTTCTATGTTCTTACATCAAATACACAGTCTTTGGGCAATGAAAAATAAAAGCTAATGATTATCCTAGAGAAAACAAAACATTAACAAATAAATTTGCCATCTTTATATGCTTATTTTCATAATTTAGTACTAAAATATATGCTTAATGTGTAATATTTTCATGAAAAAGGAGTATTTCATAGTTTTAATGAAGGAATTAATAAATTCCTATGTAAAACTTCAACTGAAATATTTTGTATAGCTCATTATCATAAGCTCAGATAATATGCAGTCCTTACGATTTGTATGCACATAAGTGAATGGACTTTTACAACCCCATATACTCAGAAATATATGTTTCTCTAAATGTGCAACTAAGATCCCTGTATAGTTCTATCCTAAGTGTGACATTGGGGAAGACACATGCTTTATTATTTTCTTTCATTTTTACTTATGAAATTATGTTTTGAGTTCACAGACTCAGCTCTTTCTTTTTCTTAAATGTAGTTGAAAGAATGATTTTAATTTTTTCATTTTTATAAACAGAAGTAAACACAAAAAACATTTTCAAATGAACTGAGGCATCTCACACTTCAGGTGAGACTATTTCATAAACACTCTATATTACAAAATTGTTTCCCCATCTGTTTTCTGTTGGTAAATCTCAAGCAACATATTAAAACAATCAATTTTAAAAATTGCTAAAATTTAAAAATAAATAAATAAATAAATAAATAAATAAATAAATAAAATTGTTCTCATTTTAAAGTTTCATTTCTCTGATATCCCCTATAGAAACTGATATTAGCAGCTAAAATATACCTCACACACAAAAAAGAAAATTAATTTACCAACTAATTTTATCTGTAAACATGTATTAAAAACTTAACTGAATTAGAAACATCTAATGCTTTCCCTCAGTCTGCATCAGCCCACATCCTCCATCCTCATGCTTGGGCAGAACCAGTCTTTGAGTCCACCACATATGAAGCCCAGAAAAAAAAATTAGAACCATATAAAATCAATAAAAATAAAAATGATAGTTTAATATTAGGATACCTATTAACACAATGCATCATATCAGTAGGTCAAGGGAGAAAATCTATATGGTCAAACTGGCAGATGCCCAGAAAACAATAGTCAACATGTATTCCTAACTTTAAAAATCTTAGTTAACCAGGAATAAAAGGGTAAAAATATATATATATACACATATATATATATATATTACAAAGTAGAAGTTGCTAATATACTTAGTGATCAAACACTAGGAGCAAATTAAATAAGAAACAAAGCTAAAATAATTTTTTTAAAGATTTTATTTATTTATTTGACAGAGAGAAAGAGATCATAAGTAGGCAGGGAGGTAGGAAGAGAGAGGGGGAAGCAGGCTCCGAGAGAGCCCGATGCAGGGCTGGATCCCAGGACCCTGGGATCATGACCTTAGCCGAAGGCAAAGGCTTAACCCACTGAGCCACCCAGGCACCCCAAAGCTGAAATAATTTAAGGGAAATAACAAAAACAACAATGAAATGAGGAAATCACTCATGTACTTTTTTTTTTAACATAATGTGTTCTTCTCTAGGCTAAAGTAAGCCTTGTATCAGATGGCTGGGCACTGGAGATATTTCCATTAAACTTTGAGGAAGACAAGTTGGTCATTATGACAATTATTTTTTAACATTGTTCTGGAAATTCTAATAGAATTATTCAGGAAAAAACTGAGAAGAAAAGCATAACTTTATAATTAAAAGAGGAAAAGTAAATATTAGTTGCTGATGATGTGATTTTTCTACTTTGAAAACCCAAAGAATTAACTAAAAACTGATGTATAGAACTAATCTGTACATCTGCAAGCTGGATTGAAAATAATAGAGAAATAAAATTTACCTACATATTAAAGATAATAATAAAATTAAATTAAAATTTAAATTCAACTAAATTAAAAATTAAAATAAAATGGATAATAAAGAGCCATATATGGTAACAAGAAAAAGTTATATTTTTTTTGAAGATTTATTATTTTTTTATTTGAAAAAGAGCAGATGGGGATGGCAGAGGAAGGGGGAGAGAGGGGCTCAATTTCACGATGCTGAGATAATGACCTCAGTTGAAATCAAGAGTCTGACGCTTAACGGACTGAGGCACCCAGGCGCCCCAAGGAAAAAAGTTCTAAACAATGAACTACAATAAATTTTCCAGACCTTTGTGAGATAAACTACATACATTATCTATGGAATTTAAAAGAGAGATGACAATGAAGAAACCTACTTCGTTCTTCAACAGAAAGACTTAGAGAATGAGATCTCCTAAATTAATATTCACATATAAGATCATTCTTACCCAAAGCTTAACTTTGGGAAGGCATAGGAAGCTTGATTAAATAAGTCTAAATCTCATTTGGATACTCAAACACTTAGAATAGAAATAGCAAACATGGGAGGAGCTTTCTCTCACAATCATTAAAAAGTTAAAAAACATACCATTAGTAGAACAGTTTAGTAACAGCAAAAGAGAACATGGATAGGTCAGCACAAAAATCATGAAAGGTCAAAAGCAAAGAGAATTAGATATAATTACTCAGTTAATGAATCTTAAATCCGCATTTTAAATCAGTAGGATAACCGGGGGATTAATCAATAAATGGCGGAATAATTAGCTAGCAATACACATACATACATCCTTACATCATATTTTATAGCCAAATAAATCTCCAATGGATTAAAGATCTATGGTTATCTTCATTTTATTCAATCTTTCATCTTCAGGGATTTATTTTCTTATATCCAGCATTGGTGAGGCCACTTTAGTACACTGTCAGTTAAGTGTGAATGCTTGAGTTTTTTTTTGTTTTGTTTTGTTTTAAGATTTTATTTTTAAGTAATCTCTACACCGCATGGGGCTTGAAATTACCACCCTGAAATCAAAAGTCGTATGCTCTACCAACTGGGCCAGCCAAGTACTCCTTCAGTGTGAATTCTTACAAAATTTCTGGAAAACAATTTGGCAAGTATCAAGTGTCAAGTATCTCAAAAACATTCATTTTGAGATATCAAGTATCTCAAAAACATTCACATTCATTAGCAAACTCATGGTTAGAAATATAGTTTTAAATATTTGGTAACATTTAAGAAGGTATTTATTAATATTTGATAATAGCAAAGATTGGCAAACACTTAAAGTGTTAATATTGGATTGATTACGTAAATTAGAAAATATTCAAAATTGGTTTGTAGTCATTAAAATAAGGACATAATTTATGTAGAAAGAGATGTTCAAAATTCCTTCTCTGTGTCTTTCTCTGCTTCTCTTTATTATGTGCACATATGTATATATGTGCATATACATACATATACATACATAGGCATACATATGCTATGCACACACAAAAATTGAAAGTATATGTATAATGAGGCCAACAATTGTTAGCAGCAGTATCTATTTAAATGTTTTTGTTTTACTTGCATTTTCTTTTTTTCCTCTTCACTATGGATTACTCATAAAATATGTTATCCTTTATCTATCTATCTATATGCTATAGAATAATTTTAATTATAATTATTTTGGTGGATAATGTTTATAGTCATGCTTGTTTTGATTGCTAACTAATTTTATATAAAGATATTTGTGGTCCTAATTAGACTATAAACAGAGCCATAATGTCTTACACATCTTTGTATTTCCCAATGTGCCTGCAATTCTGATTAACAAATATTGGCTATATTACTATTTACCTTAAAAGCATTGTCTTAGTGCTGAACATAAGAGATTAACAAATCTACATAAATGTTCTCTGCCCTTAAAAATCACATCAAACATATTTTTTAACAGACAAAATAACAGATACAGGATCGATTAATGTGGTAAGAGTAAGCAAACTGTGCTGGGGACAGAAGGCCGTGCATGGTTTTCTGGAGAAAAGACTATCAGAACTTCAGTGTAAAGAAGACTTAAGACTTCACCAGGTGAAGAAACTTTGAGAAGTGGGTCTGTTACTGAGATGAGGCAGGATGTGAAGAGGTCTAGAGACAAGAAAAATCAACCTTAAAATTTCCTTTGAAAAGTTGACTTATTGGATGCAAGTAGGAGTGAGGATTTCTAAGGGATAAGTGTGGGTAGTAGAGGGAGCTAGATCTTGAAGAGCCTTCACTGAGGAGCAAAGAAATTTAAATTTTAAATCAATGTAAGCCTTTGATGTAAGTTAACTGTAAAAAGAGGAAATGTTCACATGGTATTAGAAAACATTTTGAGATATATTCCATGTACCCAAGATGTGGTGGTTCTTTGGAAACTTTGGTAATATACTCTTGACTTATGGTATACTAGAGGTTTGAGGTTGATAAAAATCTAACCCACTCATTTTAAGTGACATAGAGTGTCCCATTAATCATATATGAATATACTACAATTTTTTTCAAAGAGACAGAAACAGACACCAAATAGGAAAATTTTGTTGTTGTTGCTGTTTTCACAAATTTTTCTTTAATGCACTTTGCCTCTCTGTCATTCAATATGCATTAGCCTTAAAGTATATTTTTATACAAAAGACAAAATTTAAAAGATATGTATTAATAAGTACCAAATAATGGAGGGAAATTGGTGGTCATAAATACTAAATTATGGTGTAGAAGTTTTCCTGGGTGAGAAAACCTCGGAGACAAGTCTTAAAAGTAGCTATAAATTTAATTTCACTGTAATGAACTGCTAGTGCTAATGTAAGAAAATACATATAAGTTGGGCAACAGGAACTGACTCATGTATGGAGTCAATGCAAGATGGAGAGTCTTTATCAATGAGGAAGGAAAATGCTAAGACAATCACCTTTCCATATGGAAGCAGAAAAATGTAAATGTAGTAAAGATGTAAATGTAGTAAATATATATATGTAAAAAATCAGAGCATTACAAAATGATAGAATAAAATATAGATGAATGTCTTTTTGGCCTATATAGAGAGAAGAATATGAAAGACACATATTTAGAAATAATTAAAGAAAAATGAAACTATGAAAATTAAAATCTTTATTACAAGAGGTATAAAAATCACATTGGGAAAAGATACATGCAACTTATATAAAATCTTAGTAAGCATGATACATAAATAAATCCTTCAGATAGAAAGGCAAATCAAAAAGAAAAGAAAAAAAACTGAATGAGCATAAACAACTCAAAGAAGAAAGGTTCCTCCCTCCCCCCAAAAAAGGAGAAACCCAAATGGCCAAGAAATATATGTTCTCCATCTACCCAATAACCAGTACAAAACAATTCCAAATTATTATCAGATATCTTTTCACATTCACCAGTCGGGAAATGTTCAAAGTCTGACCATATCAATTGACAAAGGAGTTGGGAAGCAGACACTCCATACAAATCTGGTGGAAGTGTAAATTAGAACAATTTCTTTAAAGAGCAACTAAATATATACAAAAAAAATTGTGTACATGCCATGTAACCTAGAAATTTCATTTCTAAGGAAATTTTAACACAAGTGAGGTAGAGATAGGTACAAAGACATTCACTGAATCATTTTTTGAAATATGTGAGACACGGAAGGATGGATAATAAAGGGGAAGGTGAGAAAATATTATAGCATATTTGTATACTATATTTGGGATACATCACTTATACTTGGGATACAACCTCTTAAATGGATTAGATCTAATCATTTTCAAAAAGTGGAAGAATAAAGAAGTTACAGGAAATTTCATATGTATAATTTGCAAACACGTGACTTCTGTAAATATAAAGCCATTTACATACAAGTAATAAGAGTATATAAACAGGGATGAGCTACAGATCCAGTTCATGGTCACTGTGACTGGGGATAGAAAGGAATAAAACTTGATAGGTGAATAGGGATTTCAACTTCAATTTCTGAAAAAAAAATATGTTGAAAATAAATACATCAATAATAGTCTTTTTTATTTGTTTACATGAAGAGGTGAGTACATGGGTGTTTGTTACATTAGTCTTCATATTTTTTTCTTTTTTTAAAATAATTATATTGAAAATATGGTTAGGTTGGGTTTATCTGGAGAGTGGGATATGGGTTTTTTTAAATATTAAGTTCAATTAGCCAACATATAGTACATCTTATTTTCTGATGTAGTGTTCAATGATTCATTAGTTGCATATAACACCCAGTGCTTATCACATCACCTGCTCTTCTTAATGTTCATCACCCAGTTACCCCATCTCCCCACACCCCTCCCTTCTGCAACCCTCAGTTTGTTTCCCAGAATGCAGAATCTCTCATGGTTTGTCTCCCTCTCTGACTTCTTCCCATTCGGTTTTCCCTCCCTTCCCCTACGATCCTTCACACTATTCCTTATGTTCCACATATGAGATGCGGTTCATATATACAATGGAATATTACTCAACCATCAGAAAGGATGAAGACCTGTCATTTGCATTGACATGGATGGAACTGAGGGTATTATGCTAAGTAAAATAAGTCAGGGAGAGTGGGGTATGTTAAAGACAAAACATATTGAGACTTAAGTTCAAACTTGATATCGTATACAATAATAATTTGTGATCATGTTACTAGAGTGATATAAAATGGGCATTTAAACTCTTCTGGCAAATGCATATAAGAAAGAAGAACTAAAGTGATAGTTGAAGAAATACATTGACTATGTCTAAAAGTTCAGCTTATCAAAGACACTGCAAGCAGATATTGTTCCTTTGTGTGAATTATTGAAGCAACTCCATAGGAATGAATTGAAAATGACACACCTTTCTTGTGGATGTGTAACATAGTGATCCTTCCTCTGACTGAGGCAATACCAGGTCTAAGAAATGGTTTTACTAACCAGATTTCAGCTCTTACTGATATCACCAGGCAGGAACTTCTGTGGGGAGCACAAATTTGTTTTTTTGCCATGTAACTTTGCAAATTTTATGACACAAGAAAGGACGATTGAATGTTGTATTTTTGGGCTTGATCCTATACTTTATATCCTATGAAATAAATTCTCTGATATTCTGGTATGTCAGTTTGAAGTTTATATTAATGAACAATCCAAAATTTAGTCATGCTATTATAGTCTCTGCAAGGCCTAGCCATATAGCTATAATTTTTCTATACCAGAAATAGTGTCAGAAACTAAAACCTCTAGTTTCTATGATTTTAAGTATACTATAGTCAATCTACCAGATATATCATGGCCCTTACCTTCTAGGAATATGTAAAATAGCCAAAAAAATATATGTCCATATAATAATGTTGGCAACATAGAAGATAAGCTGCTTCAGAAGAAGTCAAGCAAAGATGCTATCTCTGAGCCCACTAATGAACAGCCTATGACATCTTCTATTTACCTATACTGCTGTCCAAATTTACAACTGTTTAAGCCAACAATGATGGATGTGCTTAGTACTTCCATTGTGTGTAATAAGCACAATTACACATTGCACAAGAACATGTCCTCTGTGTATGAACACATCAAGAGTACTTGAAATTAATAGACCCAGAGCTCTTTAATAAGCCCTAGTTCATGTAAATGCATTGTGACTGTACATTACCAAATACAATAAATCCCTAATGTTATTGAGTGTAATATGTATTTACATACATACATACATACATACATGCATGCAGACATACAAATAAACTGGGCTGTAGACATACACATACATGCATACAAATGAACTGAACTATAGTCAATATTTGACTGTTTGATACAGCAACTGGGCCTTAAATAATTAACTATTCTTCAAATTCTTTGGGCCAAAAGGTAAGGAAAGCAAACAATATCCTGGAAACCCATAAGGACAGATGTCAGGGAAGGGTGATAAATGTTTTAAGATATAAACCTCTGTGTCCAGAGAAACTGAACTGGATATAGTGGAATGACAGGGAATCTGAAGGAATACAATGCAGATGGAAGAAAAAAATAAGAGGTGGGAAGCAAAACATTGGAATGTGCTTTCCTCAGGAATCATACCTTTACCTTGGACAGCAATGCCAAGACAGGGAGATTAGAGAGACCACTGTTCTGGAAGTGAGGAAACAGGGATTCTAAATCTGGCTATATCATTACCAAGTTGTTGATCCTGGGCAAGTTATCTCCCTTTTCTGAGCCTCAGTTTGTTCATCTCACTGTCTCTGAATCTCTATGTTCCTCCAAGATACTATGAACACTTATAAACTCTTTCCATGGTACTAAGAGATTACTATCAATAAACTGCCACATCCTGTAATCACATCTTTGCTACATCAGCTTTCCTTGTTGGTTTAAGTTGTTTTTACCATAGTATTACTAAAAGCAGGCCATTGAAAAAGTTTTGAATCTATTGGTGGGGCAGGCTCCCAGGAGTTCATAGTATGGCCTTTATGCTCCACTGAAAAACTCTACTTGCTTTAATACATCTAAAGGCCCTAATCACCTCTAACCCTCAGGGTCAGTGGAACAAATTTGGCATCACTGAGCCATCATCTTCCCCTCATTATCCTAGCACTTTCCCTACAGAATTTTGCAATTAAGGGTCTAAGAGTATAGTTTTTTATTATTATGTTCTGGTATTGTTTTGATAAATGTTAAGAATAAGTTCAACTTAGTGAAGAGATTAAGATAAGTATTACTTGGGTAATGTACACGAATATTTGCTAATAAAAGGACAAAAACATATTCATACCAGCCAGAATATCCAGAAGAGAAACTAACAATATTTTTCAAAGCAGACAGGCACATGCTTGTGGACCACTGAAATCCTCATTGTAGGGTTCACAGTTGAGCATGTTAATATCTGAATGAGTAAAGATCATCTCAGACATTTAGGAAGATCAACTGTCCCTTCCAAGCCTTGTCATACAGGAATTCAAGTTGGCTTCTATGGATATTATCTGGTAACTGCCACATCAAGACCCTGGTTCTTAATCAATTTCATAGTCATACAACATGAAATATAGCTAAAGTGAGATTCAGTAAAGTCAAGTCAGAGCAAAGACTTCAGTTAACACTTCCATCCTCCACAAACTAACAGTCTAGTCATGATAATTTTCTGACACAGAGCTATAGCATTAGTGCTGGGGACAGTTTCCCAGATGTCCCTGAAAGACACGCTAACAGTCCTTCAGATATGCTATAAATCTTATCTTTCCCAGGTTCAAATTCAAGTTCGACCAGACTGGAGCTTGAGACTTATGGTGGTCTAGGGACCCTACACTGGTCCAGATTGAGTTGTACTAGTCCTCATATTATAAATCATCAGCTAAGGATGATTTAGAAACATAGAAAGGTAGCAACATAGGAAGTTGGTGGGGCAAGGTGGTGAGGGAGGAAGGAAATGGTATCTAAAGAAGACATAAATCCAAATACACTCCCAGGAATATGAGCAGAAGTGCAGAATTCAAGCAGGTGGTAAATGAATAAATAAACTGGAAAGCCATGGCTGGAAACCTGTGAAGGATTCTGACTAGACTGGATCCAAGAAATATCTTGGACTGCCTAACATGCAGATAAGTAAACCTTTTGATTAGAAGCAGTGCTGTCTCTGTAAGCCTTCTGTAAAACTGTGATTATAAAGCTCATGTATATGCTCCCTCTAGCATGGACAGGTAGGTAGGTAGATAAATGATGATGATAGATGATAGATAGATAGATATTATGGAATTTTGCACGAAATACATTCTTTTATGTGTAAATCATGGATTACTTTTATTGTCTGAACTACATTAAAAAGCATTAACATAAGACACTTTTAGTTATGGAGTTCTACCAAATGTTTGCATTGTTAATGACATGGCCAGCAAGGTGGTTAAAAATTCAGGTTCTATGGAGTCAGGGAGAAATTTCAGAGGATTTGAAATTAACTGTGTGGTACATTTTAATATATGAATGCTTCTAAATAAGTTTTCAAAGTTCATATGGATTGATTATCTCTCTAACTTCTTGGAGTAATTCTTAGTGTTGCAGTAGAAACTGCAACTTTGGATTTAGATGGATCTGGTTTTAAATCTTGTATTGACTTTTTCTAGGTGTTTAATCTTGAGCTGCTATCTTAACTTCTATTGTAAATTTACCTCATCTGCAAAATGGAAACACTAAGGTCTCACTCAGAGTTTTTATGGAAATTAGTAAGAGGATTCATGTAATGTATCTACTATGTATTTGCCACATAAAAGATGCTCTATAAATGAATTCTTATTATTTAATTTATGAACTTCCAGAAAAGATAGATGGCATTTAGAAATGGAAAATGGAATGAGAATTATAGAATCATAGCACTAAAATTATAAACCAAATTAATCAAAAAAAGATTTGATATATAAAGATATCAGTGACACATTCAAAACATTAAAAAGTCTTTAACTAGTATATTTTAGAACACCGCTATAGTTTTGATACAAATGACATCAAAAGATCTAATGGACTTGTGGCTCTATATTAGTTATGGATCACTAAGTAAAGCAATTCTTTAAAATGGTTTTAAATACCACCATCTTATAAATATTCTCTACTTTTTGTTATTTCTCTATTACAAAGTAATATGTGTAATTACAAAAGTGTAATGAGTAAAATTATGTTTTCATAACTCAGTTGTTATTCTATTTCTCAGAGATAACTATGACTAACATATGTGAATAAATTTCTACACCATATGTATGTGCATTTATGCATATGCATACACACATATAGATGTAATTTCTTTTAAAAATTGGATAATATAATCATGCAATAAGTATTCCTGTGTATCCTTCTTATTCAACTAAACATCCATTTTATTAATATATTTATTAACTTTTTAAATAAAGTATGCTACACAATATTCTGTACAATATGGTGACTTAATAAAAGTGTCATTATTTCTAATGTAGCTATAAAGAAGCTGCTCTAGAGACCAGAGACTCTGGAGGCTGGGTTATAACTTTGTAAAATAGAGTATCTTGTTCTATTTAAGTTTTTCACCTTATCGTGAACCCATATTTTTATTCCATTTTAAGACCATGACATACTGGTTTGTAAAATACCTTGTGATCTTTGGTTGAAAGTGCTGAATATTATTATAACCATTTATCTTCACATGGTAGAAACCCTTGACTGGATAAGGCATTGTTTTATTTTCTCGATGCACTAGGGGAAATTGTTACAGTTTTGACTCTAGCTATCGCTATTAATTCCCCAACTTTTATGACCATGAACCACCGCCCTCAAATTCTTTTCTTCCCATTTTCATCAACATAGCTATATATAATCTTGCTTTTGCAATGAGAAAACTCAGACCAACAGTGCATTACCATTGGCAGGCTTATGCAAAATTAACTATTACCTGTTGACTGGAGCAGACCTTTACACCAGCTCTGATTTTATAATCATTGTTCATGTTTTAGGTGATTTAGGTACTTGATTTAGGTACTTGCAGACAATCAGTAACCAACCAATATTAGCATCATACACTTTCTTTATTAATAAGTAATAGGAACAATGGAGTTTTCCATTCTTTAGCATTTAAAGTCATCAAAGCTTAATTAACAATGCCTTTATATATACCTGAGATAGATAACAAACAGGTTCTTCTAATTTGGTAATACATAAAAGAAACCCTTCTAGGAGTGTGTTTTTTTTTTTTTTTCTTTTAGTGTTTCAATCATAAACACAGTCTGAGAATTTAACCCTAGGAAGATCCCTGTATAAATAGTAATTATTATTTATACCATGTAAATATAAACTACACTCTCCTTTGCACTAAAGAATTTACGTTATATTATCTATTTCTACTTCACCATATCACCTTCTCCAATAAGTAGGTTTTCTATAATCATTAGCATTACTCTGATGTTTTTCTTTATTTCAACATAGGTTTCATTGTTTCCTATGGCCCCTTCTTCATCATCTACCTATCAGTTTTAAGATATTAGACTTGTGCCCAAACCTTAAGAATTTTAAGGAAAACAAAAGGCAGAGAAGTAAGTATTGCATGTGCTGGGAAAGTAAATGGAGAATACCACCTATACAGAGATGGCATTTTGTAGTGGACCTGAGGAGAGCACGATAATTTCATTTATATCATGGTTGCTAATCTCATCTGATGTTTTCCTAATGACAGTGCCATTGATCAGCATGTTGGAATAGAAAAAATCACTCCATGGTAATGTAATGCAGGACGTTCAAATTCTCTTCCTGCCACTGCTCTGTGGATTAAATCAACTGGCAGAGGCAGTAAGACCTTAATTCAAAGCCTGACTCTTACTTATTTGTCATGTGCTCTGGAAAAGCTACTTTTCTTTTTTGAGCATTAGTCTCCTCATTTCTAATATGGGAATGATAACACTTTTCTTGCAAAGCTGTTGGGAAGATTACAGTGGCTCCATATACTGTCCAGATGAGCACTCAGTACCTACTGGCTATTGAAGGAAGGGTAGCTGTAATTATGGCAGTTGTTACCAATCATGACTCTCAGACTTGCTGGCAAAAAAAGACTAGAGAGTCTTGATGTTTCCTTTGCACCTAGCCTTTACATATCCCACCTGCATTTTAGAATGGAAAAATTTATTATACTTGTTGAAGGCAATTGAGTGTAATGGAAGAAAACAGACAGTAAAATATTTTCTATAGAAAGTACCTTGATTGAACATCCTTAATAGGAACTACACACACACTCCCTTTCCCCCTTCCTCTCTTTTACTTTTACTTTTCACTCTCTTCCTTTTATTTCTCTCTCTCTCTACACACACACACACACACACACACACACACACACACACACACACTCTCACAATTTACTCCAAATCTCTTACTTAAATTTTTGAGGGAACAGTATTTTTTGCTGCTTAGAACTTAGTGTGCATAAAATCTCATATAATAGTGGCAACAAGAAATAATATGGACTTTTAGGGGCGCCTGGGTGGCTCAGTGGGTTAGAGCCTCTGCCTCTGGCTCAGGTCATGATCTCAGGGTCCTGGGATCGAGCCCCGCAACGGGCTCGCTGCTCAGTGGGGAGCCTGTTTCCCCCTCTCTTTCTGCCTGCCTCTCTGCCTACTTGTGATCTCTCTCTGTCAAATAAATAAATAAAATAAAATAAAATAAGAAATAATATGGGCTTTAAATGTGAAACATGTATATGAATGGTTTCAGTTAGCTCCTGATAAATTGTGAGAATAATTTATTACGTACATTCCTTGGGAAGCATTTTAAAGCTACTATAGTGCTGTGGAAAGCATACTTTTAAATCAATGTATATATGTTTAAATCTCAAGGGTCTGTATTGATTTTTTTCCCGAAAAGATCCTCTTGCCCATATAAAAGGATCTATTTTCATTTCTCTCTCTCTCTCTCTCCTTTGGTGAGTGTGTCCGTCTGTCTGCCTGTCTGTCTGTGTCGCTGTCTTCTATCCCTTCTTAATACAACCTGTGATGTTTCTGAGCTACCCATAACCTATTTTTGCATTAAGGAATAGTTACCAATCTATTTGTGGAATCCAGATTTTTTTTTTTTTCTGTGTTCCTTTCTCTAGTCATATAAAATTTCCAAAATAGCTAGGTTAAAAATCTGGTGTTTAGATTTCAAAACCTATGATAATTGAGTAGCAGCTGTAATGATTTAGTAATGGCAGCCCTTTTCTGCCTTCCACTCTCCTATCTGATGTTAGCTTTGAAATGTTTTCTGAAACCTCTGAGTTTTGGGGAAAGTTTCCCTCATGAATGTTCAGTATTTAAATGTAGTATGAATTTAAAGAAAATGTGAAGAATGAAATCTTCCAACTAACATGCCTCCAAAGTTGCAGCATCAGAGTTCACAAGATAAGATGCTGGAAGAATGTGGCAGCATCACATTGTTCAGCAGCATCTCAAACTGTCTGAATTGTAAGTGATATTCAATGACCTCAGCTTGTCCTTGAGGCTCACTAGCAAAAAGATTGTGCTGCAGTTAGAGCCCTGGCAGTGACCGGAGCCAAGTTTAAAATAAAGAATGCTGCTATTTTCTATCTCTACAAAACCAAGCTTGTAGAGCCAATGTATTAAAATTATTTTTTGGTAGTTTCATTCTCTTTTATGAAACTAAGTGAATTATTGTCTCACAGGAAATAGCAACTAATAAACCTGTGTACTTTCAGATATTCAAAAAGACTTAGATGGAAAACTTAACCTTTTCTGATGCAGTTTTCCTGTGAAGAGACTGGTTAATGTGAGAAATCGTTCGAAAAATTGACGACTCTAGATGAACCCTTAAAAAAATGGTTTGAATGTACTTTTCATTCCTGATTCAACAGAAGTCACTCTTGCTTTTTCAAGGAGGCAAAAGAAGAAAATCTATTTGTATCCTTTAGCGATTAATATGAGTTTAATTTTTTCCTTTTAAGCTTCAAGTAAAATGAGTTGCTGTGAAGTAGAAAATGTGTTGGAATAAACACACTTGCTACAGTTGTAGGAGTTGAAGATCCACAACTCTGCTGACATAAATTTATTATGGTTATGGTCTTTAATAAAATTATAGATAAAATTCATACGCATTTTTAAATATATATTATTGGCAATTATATTTGTTTTATATTATTTGTATTATGTATGATATTCATATATGAGAAATATCCTTCCAACATGGAAGATATGATTCTTTTCTCATTATTACCCTTTAATAGTAGAATTGATCAAATATTTTAACCAGTCACTCAAAAGACTCCCAAGTTAAACATTGTATGCAAATTAGATGCAAAGCCTTTGTAAAGCATAACTCCACATTTAAATACATCGGAAATATTATTTAATGAGTCAACCCAGCTATTTCATATCCACCCTCTAGTTACTCTCAGCTTAGCCAGAGACTTGAAAAGACTAAGTTACCTATGGAAATTGATCAGGCAATGTATATGTATTTTTAGTTGCGAGGTAATGACTCAGTGAGATACATGTTATTGACTGAGTTCCTTTAAACTATTGTTTCCTAGTTTTGTTTATGGATTCAAATGTTATTGTTCAATATGTGCAAAAGCCGCATAAATTATTGTAGTGCATAGGCAATATGAAACCACCAATTTACTTTACCTCACCACAGCATTAAATGTCAAGGTGTCAAGTTGTCCCTTCAGGTTTCATTGGCAAACATAAATTATTGCTAATAGAATGCACCAGTGAAATTTCTGAATAACAAATGACTTTGGAAAGCATCACTACAAGAAGGAACTATAGGACACTTGAGATAATTTATGATACAAATATTTTCAAAAGCTGGTCTGCTTGGAAGGTTGACTTCTAAATGTAAAATAAATAACTGACTGAGTTCCCTGTGTTCAACTCATCCTCCTGAAATTTCTGTCAAATACATTCTTAAAGAAGTTGTAGCTCTGACTGCAAATCTGCTGTGCCCTTAGAGCACCAAGGTATATGGTAGAAGATTCAGCTTCAAATTAGTACCCAAGTTCCTCAAAACTAACTTTCTTTTTTCTTTTATGGATTCAAATGTTATTGTTTCATGGAGAGTATAGTATCTGTTCATACCCTGAAATACTTTGAGCTCAGATAGGGTAAGATATCTGAGGCTCTGACATCAGAATATATTCTCTCTGCTATTCTGCTTCCTTCCCATCTTCAAGAAGGGCATGCAGAAAGGCAGAAAATGTACTTCTCCCTACATATAACTTTCTTAACTTGAATGTTTAGTAAACTCATTAAACTTTCAAGGAGATCCTGAAGGTAGGTTCTTCAAAAATGCTTAGAGAGAAAATAATAAGTTTAAAAAAATCTGTGATTGAAAGAAAAAACAGACCTCCACTATTTGCAAAAGAATCTTGTACATTCTTTCAGCTGGGCTGTGACAAGACAAGACTTGAATGGGTCCAATATAGATACACTAAGATAATCACATGGGCCTGAACATTTCCTATGTCAATTGACTTTCCCTTCCTAGAATCTCATATCGTGTAAAAAATAAACCTGATAGTTAACATGCCAAAATTGATATAAATCTCAGTACTTTAAAATATTAAAATTGGAAATATATCACAAAAGTCACATCTATATACCCATATGGAATACTGGAAATGAAGGAAATTGCTTAGGAAATATTTTGAATTTCTCAACATCTATTTATCCTTAATTATATTACTTTTATTTTTGCAATGTTTCTCATCCATTTAGCCCATCATATACTAAGTATGAATTTCTTAGTAATCTTCAGAACAGCTCTTTTAATGGGAAAAAAAAGAAACTAAATCGAATAGACTATCTGGAGTAAGAAGCTAAATTATTCCTAAGCTTCAATATAGAAAGCATTTCAGTTCTTTTCAATGTAGGAAGGCATTCTAAAGACGTTTGCTTCTCAAACTTTAATTTACCATCATTTAACTTACTTTAACATCTCATATATTTCCTACAAACCCTTTTATTTTTATTTATTTTATTTATTTATTTATTTACTTTTTTCCTACAAACCCTTTTAAACAGAAAAGTAAAATTCCCCATATTGTGATCTGTGACTATAAGTTTGTTTACCATTTTTTTTCCTATTCTCTTTCTTCTGTACAGATAAACCTGATTAAATATATATTACTAGATATTGCGATAGGGCTTCTCAACGTCCACTGAGCATAAAAAAAAAAAAAATCACCTGGAAGCCTTGTTAGAATGTTAGAATCATCTCCATCTCCAGAGATTCTGAACCATGCCCTCAGTTCAGCAAGGGGCTCGGGAACATGCTTTGGTAAGCAGCATGTATGGCTCACATGTTGGTGTTGCATGGACCACACTTAGAGTAAAAATAGCCTGAGGTATGATTTGGAAAGAATTTTGTTAGGAGACCTATGCATCAGATAAACTCAAATATTTTCTCAACCTGGAACTTTATGACTAATCTATCCATTAATTGATATAGTTTTAGTCTGGTAATTAATGTTGGAACAAATTTATTTGGGGGCAGTTAAAACTGCCTATATTCTTTTTTTATTAACATATAATGTATTATTTGTTTCAGGGTACAGTTCTGTGAATCATCAGTCTTACACAATTCACAACACTCACTATAGCACATACCCTCCCCAGTGCCCATCACCCAGACACCCTATCCCTCCCCCCTACCCCCCAGCAGCCCTCAGTTTGTTTCTTGAGATTAAGAGTCTCTTATGGTTTATCCCCCTCCCTGGTCTCATCTTGTTTCATTTTTCCCTCCTTTTCCCCTATGAACCCCCACCCTGCCTCTCAAAGTCCTCATATCAGAGAGATCATATGATAATTGCCTTTCTCTGATTGACTTATTTCGCTTAGCATAATACCGTCTAGTTCCATCTACATCGTTGCAAATGGCAAGATTTCATTTTTTTTATTGCTGCATAGTATTCCATTGTGTATAATACCACGTCTTCTTTATCCATTCATTTGTTGATGGACATCTAGGTTCTTTCTATAGTTTGGCTATTGTGGAAAAATTCCGTATATTCTTAATATTATGCAATTGTTGAATGTGAAATTAAGAATAAAGGGTTGCTATAAGGCATAGGGAAAAATGTAAACTTTGGAACCAGACACTCCTGGATTAGAATCTTAGCTTTATCATTACTAAATGTGTACCCTCAGGCAGCCAGTTTTTCAAATGATAAAACTAATAACTACATTGAAAGGCAATTATGAAGGATAAATTAAAAATGTTTCTATCCCTCAAACCAATAGTAGGGCACCTATAAATGCTTCATAAAAATCTCTAATTAAAAAAAATCTATAATTATCTTACTTTTTCCTTTTGTAGTAAACTGTACAATGGTTATTTGGTTTTCTTAATGAATAAGTCTACCATTCCACTGGCTAAAAAAATCCTCTTGCTTCTTTCTAAGGTCAGAACACCCTTATTTCCTACTAGGATTACTACAAAAGCCTCCTAATTATTATCTTTGACTCTATGTTCAATCCATTTTCTTCAGTGCATCCAGGCTGATTTTACTATGATCCACTCTGGTGAGTCTTAACTCTCTGTTACTTTAAGTTAGTAAGGACTCTCTACTGTACTCAGAAAAAAGTCAGCCTGCAGAGTATTTCATGATATGTATAGTGCTTATTTCTCCTGCATCATTTCTAGTCATTCCTAATTTACTCTCTACACTCTGGCTATATAGAACTTTAAAATTCCATTAAGAAACTAAGTTCTCTCTTACTTACCTCTTACCTTACTCTGCTTTCGCCTGAGCAACTGTACATGAATTTTGGACCTCACATTAGACATTGTTTTTCTTCTTAGATGCTTTCTGTTTTCCTAGACGCTCTCGTTTTACTTTTCCAGAACTCTCTCTATGACATTTGTAACACATATCACACTGCATTGTAATTGCTGAGCCTGCCATTCTCTCCCAACAGATCATTACCCCTTGAGAAAGGGGAATATCTGTCTTTAGTTATCACATTCCAGTGCCTAACACAGTGAGTGGCTCGTGGTACTTCCCCGCAAAAATATTTGTCTAGAGAATGAAAGCATGTGTATGATCATTTCACTGACTAATACAATGTCAGAGAAAAACTTCCTAGCTCTGGATTTATCAGCTAAATTTGGAAGACATGGTAAAGAGGGGAATGTGGTGAGGTTGAAGGCTGGTAGGCAACTGTAAGATAATCACGCTTCTTGATAATGGAAAAGGGTTTTCAGAAAAAACAAACACTGAAAGCTTTGGAGCAATCCTCTCATGACTGCCACTGGATGTGTTTTGCTGCAGCGTATCAACATAGTCTCTGTCACTCAATATATTTCACAATGTCTCTAGTTCTGCAGTAAGAGAGCTTGGTGTCTTCATTATTCTTCCCTCTGTCTTGCATATGGTCACATTGAAAGAGAAGAATGCTAAAAATTCAGAAAATAGAGGGCTATTAGCCCTTTATTAGTTAAGTCATATTTATACTTTTTTAAAAAATAAAAATCAATTTGGTTAAACCAAGGTTTTCCCTATGTATTAAAGACTTTCTTGAATTTGGTAAGAAATAACTTTTAAGTTTCACACATTTGTATATTGTGTACCTAAAGATTTTGTTTTAACTATTTTACCAATTATCCCTAATTACTTTATGACTTTATTTTGTCATAAAAGATGTTAATTTCACAAAGTTGTGTTAAGTGTCCACAAGTTGGCAGACAATATGTTAAATAAGCAATGAAAATAAAATGCAAAACTGTTTCTAGCACATGTGATCCTGACACACAAATTTACATTCAGTACAAGTTATATTGTCAACAATTATTTTGAAGCATTCTTTAAACCTTTTGTTAAATTTTTACTTTAAGGCAATTTTTTCAGGATTTTATAAACTGATTACAATATCCTTTGCAAAGTATTCTGAGCATAGAATTTGCCAAGTCTTCACATGTGGAAATATTTTAAGCTGAAAAACTAAATAGATTAGTAGATGGGAAGGAAATTTTTGAATGGTTCAAACTCTTCATGCTAGAATTGGTGTTAAGTCATGTATCTGATCCACAATGTGATGCAAATCAGTGAGTGTATTATTATTATTATTATTACTATTTTAATCCAGTGGGCAACACAGCATGCAGATTGACAATGTCTGGATTTGAGAATAGATTTTTCTATAATTTTAATGTAAAGATAAGGGAAAAGCCATAAACATACATTAAACACATTTTGTGTGTCAGAGTGATAAGACTTTCACATGTGCTATTTTATTTATTTATTTTTAATAATTTTTTAAATTATTATTATTTTTTTTTTTTGAGAGAGAGAGAGAGCACAAGCCCGGGAGGGGCAGAGGGAGAGTGAGAATTCCAAACAAGCTCCACACACTGTGAGGAACCCAGTGTGGGGCTTGATCCCACAACCCTGAGATCATGACCTGAGCTGAGATCAAGTGTTGGATGCTTAATTGACTGAGTCACCTAGGGGCCCCACATATGCTATTTTAGACACATAGATCTTATGAATATTAAAGATTAAAAAATACACAAATTACTAGTACAGTGTTTGAAACACAACAAGAAAATAATAAATTAATGAAAATAATTTTTTAAGTGTTTACAATTAATCTGAAAAAAAAATTACTCCTTTTTTACCGATGAGGAAAATGAGCTTCAGAAACATTGCTTATTGCCCAAAGTCGCTTTAATTAGAGGTGGAAAACAAAGGGGCGCCTGGGTGGCTTAGTGGGTTAAAGCCTCTACCTTCAGCTCAGGTCATGATCTCAAGGTCCTGGGATCAAGCCCCACATCAGGCTCTCTGCTCAGCAGGGAGCCTGGTTCCTCCTCTCTCTCTCTCTGTCTGGCTCTCTGCTTACCTGTGATCGCTCTTTCTGTCAAATAAATAAATAAAATCCTAAAAAAAAAAGTGGAAAACAAAGATAGAATCCATTTCTGTTTGCCTTTGATTGTCTTATGCCAAGTCATTTAACTGAATCTGTATCCTTTGGACTAAAGGTCTTGTTAAGGCGTTTCATAAAATTTAGTAAAAAGTTTTAATTCCTTATGTAACACACTCTCTCTCTCTCTCTTTTTTTTCTCCCACACCATTGTTCAGTTTGTTTGCACAATGATAGTAACCTGATTTTCAAGGTCACTTATAATTTGCTGAGAGGAAAGATTTGAGAACATATTACAAACATTTCAGCAATGAATTTGTTATATATAATAGAAGAAACCAGGAAGGGACGTCAGAAAGTAGAGTGTCAGTGACTGAAGGGGATATCTTCTCATAGATGGGAAGGAGGATTAGAGAAGTCAATCATGGTAAAGCTGCTTTGTAGACTAAAAATAAGAATTTGGATTTGGAGGAGACTCAAATTAGGTTGAAAGTTAAAAATATACATGCACACACACACACACACACACACTACATACACACATTTTCCAAGTGGAAGAGAATTAAAAATATCATTTCTTACCATTTTTAATAACAATAAAAGTTAACAGCATTCAATTTTTGTTTGTTTGTTTTAATTACATAAGCACAGGATAAGGGCCGTGGTTCAATAGCAGTTAATTTGAAAAAGCCCTGGAAAGTGTGTGTGTGTGTGCGCGCGCGTGCGTGTGCACATAAGTATATATACTAAAATATACACATACACACTCCAACAGCAAAAACAACTACTAACACTTCAGTGTTTCTCTTAGCTGAACAACTATAAGCAGCAAGGCAACAAAAAACAACTGCACTCATAATCTGCCTTAGTCAAGACAAGCAAAGAAAGAATTTTCCTGAACCTCCTCAGGGATACAGTGTTCAATTTTGTGTAATATTAAGGTGGATATTAGTTCAAGAGTTGAAAAACTGAGAAATTCTTAGCTTTGGAAAGACAAACTTGGGAAGACTGGAATAATGACATATTTTAAATACTGGCAGATTCCCTAAGGATTTGACTTCACTATAGTGTGTGGTTGGCCAGAATTGGCACTAACAGGGGATATTAGAAAGCATATTTTTGTAAAATGTATGAGAAAGTCACTAATAAAATTCTACACAATAATGGGGTGGGTTATTTCATGAACTCTAAAGACTTTTATTTGTGCACGTTTTTGAGAGAAGGCTGGATAATCATCTGTCAGGAAAAGACATCATTATATCTGGGTAGATTAGATGACCTTAAATTCTGTGGCAACTCTGAGAAGTATGTTTAAATGTAGCTCTTGCCCTTAATTGCCTTTATACTTCAGAAAGTGAAATCCTGTTTCACCCATTGTCAAAGACGTAGGAGTTTGTGTTGCTTTTTCTTTGTTTGTTTGTTTTTTCATCTTAGAAAATAGATGTCTTGGCTTTACCTCAATATTCACTTGTAAGCAACAAAACATTATCCAAGGACAACATTTCTTTCCAGGGACATTATGTCTTAAATAGATATCTGAGAACAAGTCTTGAAAAAGTATTTCTGGAACAATTTTGATCACAGTGCCCTACTTATTTATGTCCTTCCTCTCAAATCCATTAATGCAATCCTTTTCGATGGATAGGGCTATCTACCATTTATTTAGCTAGTTTAATGATGAGGTGAGCCATTGGTTATAAAAGATGCTTTGATCAAAACATCTCCACTAACTGCCTGGAAAAGAAAAGTCTTCAGAACTAAGAGTTAAAAGATGTTGAGCTTCTTCAGGGAAAATATCCTATCTGGAGAAAGAAGATTGTGGCCATTTATTGTAGCAATCATAAATACAGTAAAGACTTGGAAAAAAGTTATCATTCAGTTTTAATCAGGTTACTCAAATAGAACAGCTGCAAGCAGAGATTGCTGTTTAGGCTGAAAATGGGAAAGACTCTTTCTTATAAAGCATAATGCTGTAGGGTCACATATGAAAAATGGGATCTTTCTCTGCTCTTTCCATAAGAAAGCATAAAAGCATGCTTTAACTGGTTTGGGGTCTAACTGGGTATTGATTATTACCACCATATAATGGCCCAGATGTACTTTCAAGGACAAAGGTGAATAAAAAAATGAATTTCATCATTAAATTCATTCTTTTTCATACATTTTATTTCCTTTGAATTATGATTTTCAACTTATTAAAGATCATGAAAATCAGTCATTTGAATAGAAGAGTTTTTAAAATTCCAAAATATCACCCTGGAGTGAAGTTAGAAGTTGTCGGCAAACAACAAAAGCTGTTTATAAAGTAAATTTTGCTTACTAATTTAAATACTGAAGTTTTTAAAAATCATTTATTTTTCCTTTGGGGTTAGAGAAGAAGCATGAATTGATTCATAATGTTCTTTTCTTTTTTTTTCTTTTAAAGGAAGAATCAAGAAAATAAGAAGGCATGAAAAATTACCATCATGATTTAATTAACATCAATCTAATTAAGTGATATGTAAAATGTCAATTTTCTTTAGTAACATCAAAGCAACACCTAGGTTTAATCCTGTGTTTATAACTATGAGCTATGATCGCCTAAGATCTCTTTTTAAGAAACTGAAATAAAAGACACTTCCTTTACCTTATAATCTTTGTGAAGTATGAGAGAAATCAAATTAACTGCTCTGGGGCCATAATTGGCATTCATAAATAACCTGCTGTCTACAGGCACTGCCCTTCTTGTTTAGTAGATTCTCCCTGTCTTCCTAGGGGCAA
This sequence comes from Potos flavus, assembly GCA_028534135.1. Classification (NCBI taxonomy): domain Eukaryota; kingdom Metazoa; phylum Chordata; class Mammalia; order Carnivora; family Procyonidae; genus Potos; species Potos flavus. Next base: position 50,604,798 of record CM052892.1, on the reverse strand, counting down.
AAGAAAGGAGCATCTTGTAGAAGGGATATTTTCAATGCATAATAATCTTTACCTCGAGAGCTCTTCTTTTCACTCCAGAAATTACTATTTGACTGTATTTCTGCTCTTTGCCAGATGGCACCTGATCACCACTCTGGCTGGAGTGTATTCATTAGCAGCAGCCTGTGTCCTCTGCTTTAATACTCTTCTCACACATTATTTGTCATTTTGGTAACAACACTTTGAGCTTTTGAAGTTTAAATAGCAAAAATTCTGATAATTTTTAGTGTGCCTTAATAGGCTATAAAGGACTCAAGTAACCCAGTTTCTTTTATTTTAAGATCATCTTATTGACATTCAGGTGAACTTGGGTTATAGAATAAAGAACAGACAGAAAAGAATTTAGGTCAACCAAAAACGTGTGTGTTGTAGCTTAAGATTCAAAATACCTGGTGTTTTCAAGGGTATAGAGCAACAGGCATGCTCGAGCAATACTGGTGCAAGTAGAAATATGTGTAGACATCTATTTTTGGAGCCCATTTTCAACTAAGAAAAATTGTTGCTCTTCCCTTCTTAATGCCTTTCAACCTTGCCTCACTGACTGGCTTAGTATCATCCCCAGTTCTTAAGAGTTAGTGTCTTGTTATTTTACAAGAATAAGGTATTAACTAGCTCATTTAGAAACTATTGGTGCATTATTGTCATACAATAATGTGATAGATTTTACAAAGCAAGACTCTAAGGAAGACACAGGGGGAGGACACTTGCTATCCTAAATATTTGGGAGACTTAGTATTTAAGAAGATTGAAGCTCTTTCCAACTGATGAGTCATTCAGTTGCCAGCACAAAACTGAGACATATTTGCAAGATGGTAGCAGAACTATAAAAGAGATGAGAACTCCCAAAGACCAACTTAGCCCCTTTAAATAAATGATTTGGCCATTGGATTTGTGTATTGATAAAATAGGAAATAAAATAATGTTTTTCAGCATTTATTAAGCATGAATATATTTATTTAAATTACATGTGAGTTAAAAGTATCAAACATAAAAAAGAGGGGGGACTCTGGTTGATGCTAGCATGTGGTACTGGTTCATTATAGGAACAATGTACAAGGAAACTATAAATGCACAAATTAGAAACTTGTTGGATCATATAACTCAAGAGCATATAAGAAAAGCTTCCTGAAGTTGGGGTATTAAGAATTTAGGACCCCAAATCCAGTTGTTAGGTCTCAATTTACTGGTAATAAAAGTTGTTCTTGGGTATTTTAAGACCCTCATGGCAGGGGAATATATCAAAACGAGGGAAGTCTTTTTTGGGATGCCTAAGATACAGCTTCAGCTTCAGCCTGTTGATGTTACTTTGTTTACTTCTCCCTGACGAATAAAAGATGAATAGTGGGACTTTCAACTGTGGCATTTGTCTATGCTGTTCTTATATCTTTTGATGCAAAATAAATCTTGTCAGTTGAACAGATTTATTCCATCAAATATTGAAGTTAGTGCCATTCTTTCAGACTTGGACTCAAGAATGGCACCATAAAACCACTAGGCTTCCAAAATACATTGATATAAACTCATTGCTAATATAAAAACGTCTATACTGTATAGAACTAAGAAATTCCTGTAAGTTATAGTCATATTTTAAGAGAAATGTGCCTGATATAAAAGCCATTTTGTAAATGCTCAGATAAAATTTTTCAAAATTATATAATAAATTTATAAAGTAAATAGTGTGGGACAAGCAACAGCAGCGGTTGTTGGTGGAAGTTGGAATTCATGAGCAGAAGAGTCCACAGGTTCAAGCATCCCCAGATCATTCAAGCAATGTACAAAAAGAGATGCTCATGACCATACACAGCTCTTGTACCCGAGAGCTCTGTCCTACAGAGACTCTGCCTCTTATTTCTCTTTTTTTGGGTAAGCAGCCAAGAGGTTTGTTGTTGTTGTTTTTTTTTTCCCCCCGCAATAACAGATCTTGTGAACTGGGGAATAAGGACTTGATCTTGGCATCCTTTCAGAGTGGAGGGCAGAATACTGAGTTTCAATCTTAGCCCGCTTTTTTTTTTTTTTTTAAGATTTTTAGTCTATTTATTTATTTGACAGAGAGAGAGAGATCACAAGTAGGCAGAGAGGCAGGCAGAGACAGAAGGGGAAACAGGCTCCCTGCTGAGCAGAGAGCCCAATGCGGGGCTCGATCCCAGAACCCTGAGATCATGACCTGAGCCAAAGGCAGAGACTTAACCCATTGAGCCACCCAGGCATCCCCTTAGCCTGCTTTTGATCTAAAAGTCTCACATTGGGGAATTAATCTCTTATGTTACTTTCTGTTCAGTGGCGAAAGTATTAACAATATATAAGAGATTGTCTCCCCTCTTTTCTTCTGCTGAATTTTTCTCCATCTGGAGACTGTAGTGGATTTCTGAAAGGAAAACAGGTAAAAATCATCTTTGGAAGGGATTCCAACACTGAGTCTTTCCATGCTCAGTGTTCTAGATGCTCCTCATTTTTTTTTTTCTTTTTCAACCAGTCATGCAGATACCTCCCCTTTTCCTCCTTATGGAGTCTTCTGGATAGTCCTCCCCTTTTCTAATAATGCTTTCTAGCTTCCTATCTATTATTTTCTCCTGGATTTTTGAAATATTTTTCATCTAACTTACAGTGGAAACTACTCTAAGCATTAGCTTCTAGCTTTAAGAATCTATAGATTTGTTTTTTCTTTCTTTGCTCCCCTCCCCCCTTTTCCATGATTTGCTTACTCCCAATGCACCCACCTATTTTAGTCCCTCTAGTGAACTATTCTTGTCTCTTGGGTAAAGGCATCCCATCTCTGGATATAATAATTGAATCCCTTCCATGTCCTGAAACAATGTGCGCCCCATGCTGGGTGTAACTCTTAAGCAAAATCTTGAAATGAACATGAGTAGCATGGCTTGGTTCATGTCAGAACCCATATAAAGAAGGATTATATGAGCCACCTCTTTACTTATTATACTTCAAAGCAACAGACTTGGGCCAAGGTACTTGCTGTACACACCATGCGACAGAATTCCAGAAAATGTTCTCTCTTCATTGTTTTCTTTTACAATGAAAACCAGATACATGTAGTCTTGTCATTGGAGGATGGACATTTAGGGTTTGGCCATCGTGGTAGATGTGAAGATGCACAGCTTAGATTTCCCTTCAAGGAAGAACTCATAGCCCAGCTTCAGGGTGTGTGGCCCCAAAACAGTATCTAGCTATCAGCTCCTTCAGGGTCTCTTTTAACTGAAGAGAGCTTCCCCCAAATTAGGTTACACTTACCTATGACAGCCTGCCCCATGAAGTATAAAACTAAGCCTAAGCTCAGGAGAGAAGTTCTGGGTAGGACCAAGGATCTGACATCATTTTTTCAGTTAGCTACCTAACTCTCTAAGGAGTCAGAAAGGTCTAAATTCAAACCTGGCCTTCCTCCCATGTTATTGTAGAAGTATACTTTTCAAAGTAGGGAAATAGACCATATTTTATTTAAAAGTTTAGCCAGATTTTTAAAAATTTAAATATTCATACATATTGTACTTTTGTGTCTTTCCCCAGGCCAAACAATTGCATACTGGGACACCTGAGGTACAAACAAAACATTTAGATGGTCTAATGATGACCAGAGAACATCTAGAGCATAAAATAGTTATACTTTAATGGCTAGTATTTGAGAGAGCAATTCTTTTTAAATTGTGTGTATATACCATACTGGATTTTCATTTGAATTTTGTTTGAATGGTCTGAAAGAATCCAAACTTATTATTAACTATCACCAGTGTCTTTGGAAGATATGAGGAGCATCACTTCATAGAGATTGGAGTTCAGAGGCAGAAGAGTTACTATCAGAAGGACCCCATCTCTCTTCTCTCTTTTTGTATGGATCTAGAATACAAGTCATCTTGCATGGGGAGAATATGCGTTTTGGACCCAGGCACCAAGCTTTCTGGAGTTATGTGCCAGCTAATTCAGGTAGACCTTAGGGAAAAACAACTTCCCCAAACCTAGAAACCTTGAGGATCCCAGTCCCCATGAAAGATGAGTTGCCTGTATGTAATCTCCATGGACGGGGAGGGATGGGTGCTGAGCCTTTAGTTCCAGCTGGTTTGTTCATAGACAAGACAAAGATATCGACTTGGGTCATTCACCAGAAGACGTCCAGAGTAAATTAGTAAATGGATAAAAATAGAACCCATGTTTCCAAAGGTAAGAAGTTGAAGTTAAAATGTTTACAGAAAAGGACAGGGTTTGTATTCTAGCAGCTACTGTAAACTAGTTTTCCTCTTTGGCTTAGCAATATATTCATATGAATGAGAAATTTAATTCCTTTAAATTGCAATATGAGGGGTGCCTGGGTGGCTCAGATGGTTAAGTGTCTGCCTTTGGCTCAGGTCATTATCCCAGGGTCCTGGGATGGAGTCCCACATGGGGCTCCCTGCTCAGCAGAAAGCCTGCTTCTCCCTCTCCCACTCTCCCGGCTTGTGTTCCCTCTCTCGGTGTGTCTCTCTCTGTCATATAAATGAATAAAATATTAAAAAATAAATTAATAAATAAATTGCAATATGATTTCCTGGTTACTTATAACCCTTGCATAGATCCAAGAAAAAAATGGATTTTATGTTAAATAAGTACTTAATCTTCATATTTTATAATTCTTAGGGAAATAAAATTTTAATATTTTTAAAAAATAATTATTTGAGAGAGAGAGAGTGTATAAAAGGGGTGCAGGGCAGAGAGAGAGGGTGAGGGAGAGAAACAGATTCCCTGCTAAGCACTGTGGGGCTCAATCTCATGACACTGAGATCATGATCTGATCTGAAATAAAAAGTTGATCACTTAACCAACTGAGCCACCCAGGTGCCCTAGGAAAATACAATTTTAGACCTGAAGTTTCTATAGTGTCCATCTAGTGTAAATATGTGATTTTTAAATATTAACTGCTTTAAGTATTATACATATTTCCTTAGCTAAAGCATTTCTATGAAAACATAAACATAAACATTTTTATGTGATTAAAGTAAAAAAGTAAAGTAAAAAGTAAAATTTATTATACACATATTCATTAGTTAATATATATGCTAGAAATTCATAATTGAAAAAATATATAATTTTAAAAGGAAATATCTCTTTTTTAAATAATATATATTTTTTAACAAAATTGCTTTATAAAAAGACAATTGTAAGAAGAAAATAACTCTCATTATTCAGACTGGCCTCTAAAGGTCCAGCTTACTTTTACTAAATGCCTATCTAGTATTCCAATAATTCTAGATAGCTAAACAAGAAATAATTTACTGGATTTTTATAAATTATTTTTTCTTGTGAGTTAGTCCTAACCCACTGTGTTCTTCTGGCTTTTTTTCTTTTCTTTCTTTTTTTTTTTTTTTTTTTTTTTACTGGGAAACATTAATGGAACACACTTAATAGTGTCTGTCCTTACAAATTCTTTTTTTTTAAATTTTTAATTTTTTTTTAGTTGTGTTACGTTAGCCACCATAAAATACATCATTAGTTTTGATGCAGTGTTCCAAAATTCATTGTTTACATACAACACCCAGTGCTCCATGCATTATGTGCCCTCCTTAATACCCACCACCAGGCTCACCCATCCCCTCACCTCCCTCCCCTCTAAAACCCTCAGATTGTTTCTCAGAGTCCACAGTCTCTCATGGTTCATTCCCACTCCGATTTGCCCCAATTCACCCTGCCTTTCCTTCTCCCAATGTCCTCCATGTTTTTCCTTATGTTCCACAAGTAAGTGAAACCATATGATAATTGACTTTCTCTGCTTGACTTATTTCACTCAGCATAATCTCCTCCAGTCCCATCCTGTCCTTACAAATTCTTGAGCATGTCTTTATTGAGGCTAATATGGTAGCACATAACATTCAGGAAAGCCTAGAACACACCTTTAAATTGGAATATAGTGGCCCAGACTTGAATGCCAGACTCTCACAGCATCTCTCAATTTTCTTAATGCAAATCAAAAGAGGTTTCAAGTCTTCCAGGGTGTCTGCCTTCAGCTCAAGTGATGATCCCTGAGTCCTGGGATGGAGCCCACAGCTGGCTTTCTGCTCAGAGAGCCTGCTTCTCCCTCTCCCTGCCTCTTGATCATGCTCTCTTTCAAGTAAATAAATAAAATCTTAAAAAAAAAAAAAAGAGCTAGGAACAAATTGACTCAAATCAAGCACTAGTTCTAGGATGTACTGTTAAACTCTTGTCTTCCCAAAAATTCTTAGCACAGTGCCAGACACACAGAATGCAGTATGTAAAAGTATTTTGAGTCAACAAATTGATGCTATATTGCAGACTGGGTTTTAGGTTCACTGGTCTTAACTTTTAAAACAGTTTGTTCCTCTTCATCCTTTGGAAGTTTAATGAAAATAAATGAACTTTGGAGTTAGACATCCATGAGTTGTTGACTAAATTCCCCAAACAAGTTGCTTTATATCCTCTTATTTTTTTAAAAGATTTTATTTATTTATTTGACAAAGAGAGAGACAGCAAGAGAGGGAACACAAGCAGGGGGAGCAAGAGCAGGAGAAGCAGGCTTCCCACTGAGCAGGGAGCCCGATGTGGGGCTTGATCCCTGTACCCTGGGATCATGACCTGAGCCGAAGACAGACACTTAATGACTGAGCCACCCAGGCACCCCTCCTCTCTTACTCTACTGAAACAAATATAATATGAAAGTGTATTTTGGCAGTAATGAGATTATCTATGTAAAACAATGCCCATCCAGGTTAGACACTCAGGAGTGTTATAGGAACCAACTTAGCTGGGCTCTTTCCCTGGACGAATCCATCTCAGCTCAAGCATATAGAGTTGCCACTAAGTCTTTTATTAATCCTTACTATAGCCTGGTAGCTTCAAAAATCTAAAAATTTATCTTTCCAATTAAATTGGGAAGTCATGCATGAACTCTAAAACTTATAAATGTTAAACACCAACGTTTAGTAAATAATAGTTGTTCTAATTTTTAGTTTTGTTTCACCATAGGAAGTTTGTAATATTTTCATCGTAATAATGAATAGATATTTTTAACTTCTTTTTTCATTTACCAATTTTGGAAAGAGATTTAAAGGATATCGTTTATGGTTATTTTCCCCCCAGGCCACAAAACTGCTTCATGATACTGAAGTCAAATCTGTAACTTACTAGTAAGATGTGAAAAGCTTATTTAATGAGGTGCTAAATATTGGCCTAATTCAAAAACTGCTGCTAGTCACTATTAACATTAGAGATCTACAGTAGCTTAATACGTTACATGTAATGAGTACTAATCTTCAATCATTTGGCATTTAAAGACATTAAAAGCTACTTAAACTATCTAGCTAAGATACAGCTGGTAATTGATAGTATCTACCTCTAGCCTTAGCAAATTGTAATCTTGGCTTGAAGTCTCCAGATGGGGTTAGTAATACTAAGAAAAAAAATGTTCCTTATTACTTTCGGTATAGACTGTACTTCAAATCAGACATTGAGACAGAATATGGAATGCTAAGAATTAAAAAGTAAATGTGCCCATCAAATCAGACATTGAGACAGAATATGGAATGCTAAGAATTAAAAAGTAAATGTGCCCATCCCTTTTTATCCTGATATTTTCATTAAATTGGCTGGGGGGAAAAAAAAGTGAATTGTACTACATCTGGAGGAGAAACAAATTAATGAATCTCTTTAGTTTTCCTTGACAAATGCTAGGTTTCTTAATTCCATAACAGGTCATTCAACCCCATAATATCCTTTCATAACAACAAATAACACTCAGAGTGTATATCTATAGATTTAGAGAAACTAGAAAATTTCCTTACAAATACAGATGCAATCAATGCCACACTGCCGGCAAGTCAGATTTTATATTCCTTAGAACAATCCTTTCACTGAACTATAATATGTAGGTGAGATCTAAATAGAGAAAGCCCACAATTCTCTACCATAAAGCAGATAGTAATCAGTATATTTAGTAAGTTTGATGAAGAAAAAGCTGGTAATCCTTTAATTTTTATTTCTAGGTAAAATAAGCTTTGCAAGCCTGAGGAGAATGTGAGACTATGAGGAGGACAAAACCAAATCCACCGTTCACTTGGGTCATTAAGACCTCAAATGCAGTCATCAATTTCTAAATGACTCAGATCATTATTTTATGGTAATCTCGAACATTTTAACTGAAGATTAGTTATGAAACAAAGAAACTATTCTTTTGTGTATTGATGTCCCAGGAAATACATAAAAATACTTAGCAAATGGGGGAAGTGGAAAAGAAAAAGGAAACATAACAAGATGTTTCAGATTTCTTTTTTCTCACATGCATAAAAAGCAGACTAAAAGAAAAACTGAAGTCCTGTAAAGAATAGGACTGTCCTGTTCCTTTTGGCCCCTGCCCCAGTTTTTCTTAAACCCATCATCTGAGAGGCCTGGAGATAAAACAAGTTGGTTATCTTAGTAGATAAAGGATGCAGCTGGAGAAAAGCTTAAATAAAGATTTAGAAATGGTCAAAATTGTGTGCAGTGGCAAAGGGACACTTCGACAGAATAAAGTCTTGTTAAAAGTTTCGATAAATTTAGTGACAAAGAAAAGCAAGAAGACATTAAAGATTATCTATTTACTCAAAGCTCTAAGATTTCCTTTTTAGGAGAAAGTTCTTATATTCATTATTATAAACCTTTTCATTTAACAAATCGACTTTTTTGTAACATGTCTTTGGAAACATTTTATATGAGAAATGCAAAATTCAAATATAAATAAATGTTAACTATTTTTCCAAAGTTTTCCATAACATAACTTAATATATTTACTGCTATAATTTATTGTCTGTGCCTTCCAAGATTGCCAGGGTGAATTAGTCAATTATCTAATAAATATTTGAAAATTATGAAATTTTGATCTAATACTGTGCTAGGCAACAACTCCTCACTTACCAGTAATGAATGCACAGATTTTGAGAAGACAGCTAAAAACCAGAAGGAGAAAACGGACTATATAAACAACAAAGTAGATCATACACCCTCTAAGTATTTTATCCTGAAGAGAGCTTTCCAGAATCTTAGACACTTTTACATTATACACAGTGCACATATACATGATCGTCTGGTGCCTCACTTTATAGAAAATAGGAGGTAACAAAATTTAAATTTGATGGGGAGATTTTCATTTCAAACCTCCTAGCCCCTTGACCCAGCAATATCATATCTAAGAACTCATTATGCAGATGTACTTCTACCTCTTTGAAATTGGGTAGGTATAAAGCTATTTCCTACTTCTCTTCCCATTCATTTTTCAAGTAGCAAAAAATTGTAAACAAATAAATTTCCATCCAGAATTTAAAAAAGGATGGTTCGGGGCACCTATGTGGCTCAGTGGGTTAAGCCTCTGCCTTTGGCTTAGGTCATGATCCTGGGGTCCTGGGATTGAGCCCCGCATCGGGCTCTCTGCAGAGTGGGGACCCTGCTTCCCACTCTCTCTCTCTCTGCCTCTCTGCTTGCTTGTGATCTCTCTCTCTGTGTCAAATAAATAAATAAAATCTTTAAAAAATAAAAAAATAATAAAAAAGGATGGTTCATCCATACAATGAATTGGTATGCACCTGTTTAAAAAAATGATTGCATTCTATCATATTAACATGGAAGGATTGAAAAAGATACATTGTGTTAAGTGAGAAACACAAGGTATATCATGATCTCATTTGCATAAAAATATAATTTTTAATGTTTGAAATCCATAAACATTTCCAAAAATTTAAGCAAGAAATTTTAAAATTGACTACAGCTGAAAAATGACAGGGGTGAAGAGGGTAGTATGCCAAATCATACCATTTTATAGAAGAAGACACTGAAGTGGGAGAGGTTAAATAATTTGCTGAAAATCCACTGTTTGAATTCTATATTCAAACTCAGGAAGACTGGCTCCAGTGTAGATGCATTTAATCATTTCACAATGTTGTTTTTCATGAAAATAAAAGCAAGCCTGAATGTCAGCTATTAAAATGCCAAATTTGGTGGCTTTCGCTTTTTATCTATCTGGTCACTTGTTTTTTTCAAGCTTCATTTTAAAACAAACAAACAGAAAGAGAAGTGTTTTAAAAGACAAAAAAATAATTATTTTCTCTCAGGTGTTCATCTGTTCATCTCTAAGTCAATATGTGTGTGTGTGTGTGGTGTATATGTGTGTGTGTGTGTGTTTTAGAAAATGTTCCAAGGTTAGCTAATCTTTCACAGAATAACTTTGCCCTCTAGAATTCCCAGGCACAGAGTGTCTCTCAATTCCTGCTGGTGGAAAATGTAGTGATCTATGAGTAAAAGCAGGTTTAGAGGCCATTCACTAGAGCTCTGCAATCAGCACTAACTGCTACAGGCTTCAGAGTGAAATTCACATATTGATTTTAATTTGTAAATCCCCTTTTGGTGGCCTTCCCTGTTGCCTTATAGATTACCTCTGCACCTGTAAATCATCCCACAGCTGGGATTGGGTTGTACCACTCATAAACCTGATTCTTTGATTTAAATGTTAGGGGACTAGAGGCAGATATTTTCATTAATCTTTCATGTATTTTTTTTTTTTTGCCAGCACATTTTTCTTCAGGATAGTATGAAGATAATTATATAATTTTAACCCCCCTTGATTTATAATTTAAGATATTTGGCTTATGGATAGCACAATATAAGAAAGGTTAGCCCTGGGCAAATTCAGGAAATAGGTATTTTTAGAAATCTTAACTTCCTTATCTGACTTCTTTTTTTCACCTTCTAAGACTCCTCTCCCATTCCCTCAGGCACCTACTGCTTTGACTGTTTTCTACTCTTAACATTTTTATATCCACTTACATTGCTATAAATTGTATGCCACTATTACTAGTTTTTAAATGTTACTCCCACCCTATGTTTAAACATTGACAAGGATCAGCCCCTTTAAGGGAAGCTTTAACGTTACCTTGGGTTGAAGGTTCTTCATGTGAGGTAGTCAATCTTTGGAGTATCCATCAAGCTCATAATAATACCTTTAACTTTCTTTCTTACTAATACAGCTATGGCAGCCATATTTATTTTGTCCAACCTTGCCTCTGGTTACAGCTAATAGGATGAGGCATGGCAACTTATCACAGGCTGGCCACCCAATCAAATTCTCCTACCTAAAAAGTTCGATTTAGAAGTAAGAGTTTCTAATTGTGATTTGACTAATGATGTAAAATCTCTGGAGTTGTGGCTCTGAATTCAACTGTCTATGGGCAGAGTATAAGAGAAATCAGGACTGCAAAACAAAGAATGAAGATTTTAATTGAGATTAAGAAACCAGAGATGGAGAAACACGGAGCATTCATGAGTCCCTGCTCTTGAAATCAGTAAGAATTTAATTGTCTTGCAAAAATTAGTCCATTTTGATTAAGTTGGATCAAATTGGTTTTTGTTACCTACAAACTAAATACTCTAACGGGTACATAATGACACCTGCCATCCCCTTTCATTTTTGAATAAGATTATTTAATATTCACTGAGGAAATAAACTTATTTAACCTATAATCTATGGGCTCAGTAATATCATTTCCACTTCTAGCTCCAGAGTTTAGCTTTTGATCTAAGTTAACCAGAACATCACATTTTTCAGCAAGTGTTATTGGCATGGGAATGGGCATATGGTGTGTTGAGACCCAGTTGAATGAAGGGAAACTTTTTTGGAATCCTTCAGAGATCTTCACTTTCCTTTTGGAATTTGGACCTGCAAGTTTGTAATCTAGAACAACATGAACTCTTTTGGTATCAAGAAGAACTGGTTCATATGGAAATGGAGTCAACCTACAAAAATAAATCTAAAACAGAAAGAAAAGAATAGTGTTCTAGTGGCATCACTTGAGCCCCAGGTTTATATCCTGTCTACCTTACAACCAAAAGACTTCTGACTCATATAAAGCACCCCAAATACCCCTGTGCCAATGTTACCTTCTTTATCTACCTCATTTCTTATTATATGAAATAAAGGAAAAATTTCAGATGGTAAAACCATATTAGATTTTATTTTTAAAAAATATTTTATTTACTTATTTGAGAGAAAGAGAGAGAGCACAAGCAGGGGGAGTGGGGCAGGGAGAAGCAGGCTCCCCGCTGAGCAGGGAGCTGGATATAGGGCTCCCGATCCCAGAAATCTGAGATCATGGCCTGAGAAGGCAGATGCTTAACCAACTGAGCCACCCAGGTGTCCCTAACCATATTAGATATTAACTTCTGTTTTCTATAAGCAAAAATACAGCATTTATATAGTCATTAATTTATATGACAAAGGTAATTTCTTAATTGTGTACTCCAGCTTTTAAAATACAATGTTTCAGCAAACACTAGGTATTGCATAGAGTAGAAGCAACAGATGGGAAATCGGAAGAACTTAGTTTGCCTTTAATTTTGGTACATACTAGTTATTTAAAAACTAGGAAATGTCTCTTTCTTTCAAGGAATAGATAACATGTCTGCCTAATCAATCCATGTTTCCTGTGCAGATAAAAGTGACACATTCTACATTCAAAACCCTTTGGAAATATTTGCAGTAGTGCATATATGTACCTGTGTATTCTTTGAAATTTAAAACACAATGCCTTGATTTTTAGACTTCTGAATTTCTTCTATAATTAACACCTAGAGTATAATATCAAATTTCATTATAGTCTTCAATTTTTATTCCAATTTCTAGAGTTAAGGTAGGGCTTCTCATCTGCTTGAGTATTGCCTAGTTCAATATTAGTGAACACAGAAATAAAACGATTAGGGATGCCTGGGTGGCTCAGTTGGTTAAGCGTCTGCTCTTGGCGCAGGTCATGTTCCCAGGGTCCTGCTCAGCCGGGAGCCTGCTTCTCCCTCTCCCTCTGCCCTCCCTGGTCCCCACTGCTGCTCGCTCTTCTCTCTCTCACACTCTCTGTCTCTCTCTATCAAATAAAAAAAATCTTAAAAAAAGAAATAAAAGGATTAGAAGAGAATATTATGAAAAATTATATGCCAACAAATTGGACAACCTAGAAGAAATGGATAAATTACTAGAAACATAACCTCCCAAAATTGAATCAGGAAGAAAGAGAATATTTGAACAGAACAATTACCAGCAATGAAATTGAATCAATAATCAAAAAACTCCAAACAAAAGTCCAGGACCAGATGACTTCACAGGTGAATTCTACCAAACATTTAAAGCTAAGTTAATACCTACTCTTCTCAAACTATTTCAAAAAATAGAAGAGGAAAGAAAACTTCCAAATTCATTCTATGAAGCCAATATTACCCTGATGCCAAAACCAGATAAAGACACTTCCCAAAAAGAGAACTACAGGCCAATATTCCTGATGAACATAGATGCAAAAATCCTCAACAAAATATTAACAAACCAAATATGACAACACATTAAAAAAAAATCATCCAATACAATCAAGTAGGATTTACTCCGGGGATGTAAGGGTAGTTTAATATTCACAAATCAATCAATGTGAAATATCACATCGATAAAAGAATGGATGAGAACCATATGATCATTTCAATAAATGCACAAGTATTTGACAACATCCATTCATGACAGAAACCTTCTGCAAAGTAGGTCTAGAAGAAACACACCTCAATATAATAAAGGCCTTATGTGAAAAACCCACAGCTAACATCATACTCAACAGGGAAAAACTGAGAGCTTTTCCTCTAAGATCAGGACCAAAATAAGGATATCCACTCTCACCACTTTTAAACAACATAGTACTGGAAGTCCTAACCTCAGCAACTAGACAACAAAAAGAGATAAAAAGCATCCAAATTGATACGGAACAAGTAAGACTCTCACTATTTGCAGCAGATGACATGATACTATATATAGAACACTCTAATGACACTACGAAAAAAAGGGAAAAAGAGGAAAAACCCAAGCAAACAAGCAAAAAAATCCAGAACTGATAAATGAACTCAGTGAATTTACGGGATACAAAATGAATATACAAAAATATATTGCATTCCTATACATTAATAATGAAGCAGCAGAAAGTGAAATTAAGAAAAAATCTCATTTAAAATTGCACCAAAAATAATAAATATCTTGGAATAAATTTAGCAAAAGATGTGAAAGACCTGTACTCTGAAAACCATAAAACATCGATGAAAGAAACTGAAGATGACTCAAAGAAATGAAGGGAAATTCCATGCTTATGGATTGGAATAACAAATATTGTTAAAATGTCTATATTACTTGGGGTGCCTTGGTGGCTCAATCATTAAGTAGCTGCCTTCAGCTCAGGTCATGATCCCAGAGTCCTAAGATCCAGTCCTGCATTGGGCTCCCTGCTCAGCGGGAAGCCTGCTTCTCCCTGTCCCACTCCCCCTGGTTGTACCCCCTCTCTTGCTGTGTCTCTCGGTCAAATAAATAAAATCTTTTTTTAAAGAAGTCTATATTACTTAAAGCAATGTACACATTTAATGTAGTCCCTATCAAAATGCTAGCAATATATTTCACAGAACTAGAACAAACAATCCTAAAATTTGTGTGGAACCACGAAAGACCCCATATATCCCAAACAATCTTGAAAAAGAAACACAAAGCTGGAGGTATCAGAATTCCAGATTTCAAGTTATACTACAAAACTGTAGTAATCAAAATAGTGTGATACTATCACAAAAATAGACAATGGATCAATAGAACAGGATAGAAAGCCCAGAGATAAATCTGTGATTATACGGCCAATTAATCTTTCACAAAAGAAACAAGAATATGAAATGGGAAAAAGGAAGTCTCTTCAACAATTTGTGCTGGGAAAACTAGAGGGCTACATACAAAAGAAGGAAACTAGACTATCTTACACCATACACAAACATGAACTCAAAATGGATTAAAGACCGAAATGTGATACCTGAAACAACAAAAATCTTAGAAAACACAGGCAGTAATTGCTCTGACATAGGCTGTGGGAATATTTTTCTAGATATGTCTCCTGGGGCAAAGGAAATAAAATCAAGCAAACAAGCACACAAACAAACAAACAAAAAAACTCTTGGAGTTACATCAAAATAAAAAGTTCCTGCACAGTGAAGGAAACAATCAACAAAACTAAAAGACAACCTACTAAATGGGAGAAAATATTTGCAACTGACATATCCAATAAAGCATTAGTATCCAAAATATATAAAAAAACCTGACACAACAAATAATCCAATTAAAATAATCTCCAAAGCAGGCTCAGTCTGTTAAGCATTCAACTCCTGATTTCTGCTCAAGTCATGATCTCAGGGTCATTGGACTCCTAGCTCAGCAGGGAGTCTGCTTGAGAATTTTTCTCCCTTTCTCTCTGCCCCTCCCTCTGCTCACACCCTTTCTCTCTCTCTTAATCTTTTAAAAAAATATTCCTCAAAATAAATAATCCAATTAAAAAATGGGCAGAAGACATGAACAGACATTTCTCTAAGGACATGGAGATGGCCAACAGACACATGAAAAGATGCTCAACATCACTCACCATCAGGGAAATGGAAATCAAAACTACATTGAGATATCGCCTTATACCTGTCAGATTGGCTAAAATAAAAAGCACAAATGTTGGTGAGGATACAGACAAAAAACCTTCATGCGCTATTGGTGGGAATGCAAACTGGTGCAGCCACTGTGGTAAACAGTATGGGGTTTCCTCAAAAAGGTAAAAATATAACTACCCTGTAACCCAGTAATTGCAGTATTACTCAAATATACAAAAAACACTAATTTGAAACAATATATGTTTAGTGCAGCATCATTTACAATAGTCAAATTATGAAAGCAGCCCAAGTGCCATTAGATAAATGAATGCATAAAGAAGAAGTGGTATATATATACACAATAGAATATTATTCAACCATAAAAATGAATGAAATCTCGCCATTTATGATGAGATGGATGGAGCTAGAGAGTAAAATGCTAAGCGAAATAAGTCAGAGAAAGATAAATACCATGTGATTTCACTTATATGTGGAATTTAAGAAACAAAACAAACGAACAAAGCAAAAAAAAAGAGAGAGAGAGAGAAAGAGAAACAAAACCAAGAAACAGACTTTTAACTATACAGAACAAACTGATGATTACCAGAAGGGAGATGATGGGAATTAAAGAGCACACCTATCATGATGAGCACTGAGTAATGTACAGAAATGCTGAATCACTATATTGTACACCTGAAATTAATATAACACTGTATGTTAATTATACTGGAATTAAAATTTTAAAAACTTAAAAAAAAGTAGTGAAGACTCAGAATATTTGGGGCAGTATAACAAAGTACTGGCCCAAAGAAATGGGTAATATAAAATATACCTTCAGATTATAGGCAAGGGATTTTCTGATCCTAGCCTGTTTTAATTGTGATGAAATCTATTGGAGAAAATAAGGATGGATAAAATCAAGAAAACTTTTTAAACCTTCAGTCAATAGAATAGTTCTTTGAATCATTGAGACTACTCCTACTTATATGTTAAAATTTAGACAAAGCTAAATTTTGTTGTCATGATGCATATTTTCAAGATATTTGTTGCTTTAAAACTTGAATATAAATTAAAAAAAAAAAACGAATATAAATTTAAAGTGTATTGAAGAGTCCACAATGGTTTAGTTGATTTTCCATGAAGTAACAGTTTATACTCCAAGGTTTTTAATACTCTCATAGATACAAAATAGTAAAATCTGATCACTGAAAGGTAGACAAGAATTCATTTAACAACAGAGCTCTGTGCTTGTACTGCACTTTGTTTATACTATTATACTCATATTAGAGCACTGCTTGAGGAGTGCTTAGTGTTTTAGCTATTTTTTCTAGTACAAATTTTGATTCTTTTATGTGGGAAAAGCTATTTTGATCCTAGTGACTAGAATACAGTAGGTTCAGTAACAGTTGAGTGAGTGAATGTCAGATATTATTTATGGAGTACCTTCTCAGTTATGAAGAACAGCAGGCTAGTTATTTGGTCTATGCTAATATTAGGGACACTAATAGTCTTTGAAATTTTCAAACAAACCTTTCATATGTTAAGGAAAAAGTTGAATTGATCTTACTTTTAATGAAATATAGCAAAGTGAATTTAAAAGAGTTTTCCTGTTATTAACAAGGAAATGGAATGGTACTGGTACTTAATTTTACTTTAAAAATTAATGTTTTTTCTTCTGAATTGAATAGGAACATATATTCACCTTATAAACTTTAGTAAATAGAGAAACTATAAGGAATATAATTAAAATAATCCCCATGTAACCACCCCAACAATAATTGTTGATACTTGTTAAGTTATTTAAAATATTTTCACACACACACAAACACACACACGCACACACATATGCCCATATGTAATAAGGTGCTCATTGATAAAACTGAAAACCCCACACCTCAGGAAATATTTCATTCAGATTTGATTTGCTATTCTCTCTTAGAATCCTGGTAGCTAAATATATTTACTACCAAGCACATAGAGAAATACTTAACACTGAAGCAGAATTACTGTGATATTAATTCCCAAGATGAGAGAGACTCCATAACTTCACCTCAAATTCAGTCTTCCAGATAGAATAGTAGAGGTAGGGTTTGGAGGGGAGGTTAATATTTGAGGTAAGTGGCCAAATTGCCTGACCCGCCCAAGAAAGGGTAGAATCCCCAGGACTACATTTTCCAATGATAGAAGTATTTGTAAAATCTCTGACCTCTAGTTAGCTTATTTTCAATTCTGGTCTTACTAACCTGGTAGAAAGGTGGATGTTAGTAACAGGAAGGGGTTCTGTAGGCACTGAATTTAGTAGAGGGATAGTCAGTAATTTAGGGGGTTCAGTATCTGACTACAGAGAGCATCAAAGTAACTCTTCTCCTGACAGATGGCAAGAGATGGGGTAGTGGTAAACTGATTCATAGGCCAAAGTAAGTGAATACTGGATTTTTTCGGCGTATTTTGAGATGAGAAAGTCCTAAGGTTGGGGGGGGAGTACTGCTGTTAAATTCTGTAAATTTAATATTAAAGTTAATGAGACTTTAGTTTGATCTCAAATTTAAAGCTCTTTTTTAACATTTTGTCTGAAACGTGTGCTGAAAATGTTTTTTTCCAATTTTTCTATGTTCAGCCTTATGGAATTTTACCCCAGTTTTTGTTTATTTGGTATTAGTCATATCACTCATGATTTTCTCTATGGTTTCTTACTTTGCTTTTATGCAATAAGAGAAATCTCCATATCAAGTTTTTCTTTTCTTATGTTTCCTTTTAGGTCTCTCTTTTATTTTATTATTGAGTTTTTATTTACATAAGTGATATGAGATATGTTATTTTATTTATCCATAAATATAATGAAAGAAAATATTCTGTTTTCTACCAAACCTCTGAAGATCTATCTACTTCTGGTTTGTGACCAATAGAGGAAATTTTTTAAAAAAGAAATTAAGTATGGGGTGCCTGGGTGGCTCAGTGGGTTAAGCCTCTGCCTTCAACTCAGGTCATGATCTCAGGGTCCTGGGATCTAGCCCCACATCAGGCTCTCCACTCAGCGGGGGGTCTGCTTCCCTCTCTCTCTGCCTGCCTCTCTGCCTACTTGTGATCTATCTCTGTCAAATAAGTAAAAAAAATCAAGTATGTAAATTTTCCTAAAACCTTCAAACATTTTGCTGATAAATCTTGATTTCTTTAAGTTGTCTCTTATAAATCTGAGGTATACTTATATATATATATATATATATTTCAGGGTAAATTCACAACATATTATAAATTTTTACCTCATTTTTCAAGTAGATGAAAATCATTAGGGCAGATATAAATGAGATCATGACATGTCCAATAAAATCACTGCTGAAGCTTAAAATGTAAGCTTAAGAAAATAAGCATATATTGGATTCTTGAAAATAAGTAAAAATGCATTGACTACAGAGATAAATATCAAGAATTTTATTCAAGTTAAAAATTATCTTCCTAACTATATAAAACCAAGTACTATATAATCATTCTTCAAAGTATAGAAGTATGCCTTTCTAGAGTATGGAAAAAAAGCTCTAATTGGTAATCAATAACTTTATTAATAATTTTTGAAACAAAATACACCTAATTCTTACACATAAGTAAATACCCATTCACCAAAAAGATAATGTAAATCACAATATGTGATTTGGAATGTATTTGGAACTACAGTGATAATCAGGCATAAATTATTAGTAAAGTGATTATCTTGTTAACTAACACTGCACAAATTTTAAAGAAAAGTGACCATTTGTTGGCTTAAAAGGATTTAAGTACATATCATCATTGTGAGTGAAAATATTAGTACGAAGGATCTCTATTTAGTCCAAAGTGAGGAGACACGATCAATTCTCAGAGTTTGTCTTTAACTAGGATGAGTCTACCGGAAATGCTTAGAGCTAACAGAAGAAATGTATGCATTTGTAAATTATCTTCCTTTTATAAATAATGTACTTTATTGTATACTACGTAAAATGTGCATATTGTGATGAAAGTAATGTTAATATTATGGGAAATCTGATGGTTTGCATTCTTCTTCGGCACCTGACAGTCATTAAATGTTTTATTATTTAATTTCCTATTACAATTCCCCAAGCTCTTTCCAATCACTTTCCTCAAAAACCAAAATATCCCCTATTTCCCTCATTCTCTACAGGATTGTACTTGCAAAAATATTGATTCATCATGGCAAAATGCCTGAAAATCCCTGAATTAATTTTATGTTCATTTCAAATTTTCTTTGTTTTCATTCACCCTAAATGTATAAACCTTTCACTCATGTATGTTTGCTATATTCCTTCTTAGTCTCTTTTAGGAGAGCCTAATTTTTAGGCTTTATCCTTATATGGGTCATCAGGCTTTTATCTCCCCATAGTTCTTTTTTTTTTTTTTAAGATTTTATTTATTTATTTGAGAGAGAAAGAACATAAGCAGGGGGCAGAGGGAAAGGGAGAATTTCACTTCCCACTAAGAAGGGAGCCCAGTGCCAATCCTGGGCTTGATTCCAGGACTCCGAGATCATGACCTGATCCCAAGGCAGACTTTTAACCAACTGAACCACCCAGGCACCCCTCCTCATAATTTTTTTCAAAAATACCTTTGTACCTGTTCCAGGCCCCTTTTCCTAAATGACCTTTTCCTATACTGTTGTTATAGTCAAATGACCATGAATTTCTTTTCTTGATTTCACTGTCAACCTTACTCAAAGCACACTCTTTACTATGGCTTCCACTTCTTTCATATATTTTTAAAGTAATAACTCTTTTATTAAATTACAGCATGTATAGAAAAGTGCACATATGACAAGTGTTCAGCTTGATGAATATTTATAAAGGGACACACCATGTAACTAGCACCCAGGTGAAAAATATATATTAGCCCTCCAGAAGCTCAAATATACCCAGCTTTGTTTTATAACCCTCACCAAAGCTAATCTTTATCCTGACTTTAATAGCACAGTTTAATTTTGCCTGTTTTAAAATGTTATTTAGTAAATATAATAAAATAGGATATTTTTCCATTTGAGTTCATTCCCTGAGCATGTTGTGTACAATAGTTATGATTTATTTTTATGGTTCTATTGAATCTATTAAGGGAATATGCCAAGTATTTTCATCCATTCTATGGTGGTGGGCATTTGGGTTGTTTTAGTTTTTGGTTATTAAATATAATGCTAAGGACATTCACGTATATCTTTTGACATCATAGGAATGCATTTCTATTGATTAGATATTTAAAAGTACTTTCTGCTGTGTTATAAGGCTAGCATATGTTCAACTTCAGTAGAAAATTTTAAAGAGTTGTCCAAAGTTGGTTACACCATTTTACTGTCCTACCAACACTGTATGAGTTCGTGTTGATCCACACTGTCACAAGCATTTAGAGTTGTATGTTTTATTTTAGCCTTTGGAGTGTGTTTGTCTAACCAGACACTGAAATTTTGAATGCTTTTTTGTTTTTAGATTTTATTTATTTATTTGACAGATAGAGAGAGATCACAAGTAGGCAGAGAGGCAGGCAGAGAGAGAAGGGGAAGCAAGCTCCCTGCTGAGCAGAGATCCCAATGCGGGGATCTATCTCAGGACCCTGAAATTATGACCTGAGCCGAAGGCAGAGACTTTAACCCACTGAGCCACCCAGGTGCCCCTATTTTGAATGTTTTTAATGTACAATAATGTTGTCTGCAAAAATTGAGAGTTTTATTTCCTCCTTTCACATTATTATTCACTTTATTTTTTATGATACTGGCCAGGACCTTGGTTCAATGTGGAATAGAGGTAGTTGTATTACACATCAATTTCCCTGTATCTCTATTACATTTTCAATCTCAGAGGGAACACTTTCAACTCATCAATATACAGGATGCTTGATAGAGTTTTTTTCTTGATAAATATTCTTTATCTGATTAATGACATTGGCTTTTATTCATAACTTTGTGAGAATTTTTAATCATGCCTGTATGTTCAGTGTTGAACTGAACATTCACTGAACTGTATGTTCAGTGTTTTCTGTATCTATTGAAATGTTCATGTAAGTTTTTCTTCTCTTCCTTTTCCTATATATGGTGATACATTTCAATGGTTGATATTTACAATTCTGTATTTTTTAAATTTTGTCATAAAAATTCAAACATACAGATAAGTTTAGATAATTTTATAGGAAACATCTATATTCCCACCACCTACATTCTAAATTGTTAAGATTTTGCCAGAATTGCTTCATCACATAACTATCCATCTCTTCATACATCAGTACATCATTTAAAAAAAAAATATTGAATGTTCAACCAATCCTGGACTAAATTCCCTTTGGTTGTTATGTTATCTTTTTTTTTTATGCATTTCTGGGACAATTTATCATTATTTTTTTTAGATATTTGCATCTGTCTTTGGAAATTGTCTGTACATTTTCTTTTTTTTATACAGTCCTTGTCTGGTTTTAGGACTCAGGATATGCTTACCTCATAAAATGAATCTTCAGGGATTCCCCCTTTCTCCAATTGTTGGGGAAAGTTTATGTAAGATTGGTGGTAGGGTCAATTCAGTGGGATAGTCAGCTGGGACTGGAATTTTCTTTCAGGGAAGGTTTGTTTTTTTTTTGTTTTTTTGTTTGTTTGTTTTGTTTTGTTTTTTAGTATGAGTGTGATGTGGGGAATGGAAGAGGGAGAGGAGAAGAGAGAATTTTAAGCAGGATGTATGCCCAGCCTGGACCTGATGTCAGGCTCATTGTGGGGCTGGATCTCACAAGCTGAGATCATCACCTGAGCTGAAATCAAGAGTTGGATGCTTAACCAACTTAGCCTCCCACCCGCCCCATGGGGGAGGTTTTAAATTTATGTAATAAATATACGATTTCTAAAAAATGAATATGTAGATAGAGAAATAAATAAAACAGGAGTTTCTATTTTATTTTCAGTTTTTGTAGGTTATTTTTTCAGAACATTTGTTCTTTTCTAAATTGTCAGGTTTAATGGAATGAAGTTATTCATGGTATCTTTCTATTGAGTTTTTAATGTATAATGTCTACAGTGATACTACCTTTTTCTTTCTTGCTACTTATAATTTATGTTTTATTTGTTCATGATTGGCATTGCTGTAATTTTATCAATTGTTTTAAAGAAACGACTCTTGGCTTTGTCGTTTTCTATTATTGCCCTTTGTTTTCTTTGTTTTTAATTTCTGCCGTTATCTTTAATGCCTTCCTCTAGTTTCCCAGGTTTGATTCACCATGTTTAAAATTAGCTTCTTAAGACACTTCATTTCCAATAAGTGTATTTAAAACAATAATTTTTCCTCTAAGCACTGCTTTAAATTCATTCTACATGTTTTGACATATTTCATTATGATTTTCTAGTGCAAAATATTTCTTACTTCCTTTGTGATTGCTTCTTTGAACAATGGGTTATTTTAAACTATATTGTTTAATTTTTGAACTGCGGGCCATTATTTATTTTTATTTTTTGTTATTGATTTCTAGTGATGAATAAATACCTTGAATAATTTTATATTATATGTAAATAAAAAGTCGTTTTATTTTTTAGTCGAATAACTATATTTTTCTTTTAATTGTACTATTTTGTTTTTAATGTAATTAATGATGGTATTGGTTTATTATTTACTATCTAATTGAATTCTATATGACCCACAGTTTGTTTCATGTTTTCTTCCACTCTTTCTTATACATCAACAAATACATTTTGTTTTCATATTCTTCAATTAGATTTTTAATTACATTTTTAATGTTTTCCTTAAGGGTCAATATACATTCTCAACTTATTACAATCTAATGCAAGTCAATAATATTCTACTTGTCCCATATACTAGAACCTTAGAAAGCTTTATATTTACTTATCCTCCTCGTCTTTGCATTATTATTGTCAAGTATATACTTATATTTAAGTTTGCACAGCATATCACTGTTATTGTTTTGTATTGTCATTTCTTATTTAAATTTATCCACATATTTACTTTTTTCACTAACCTTCATTTCTTTCTAAATTTCCTACTTCGTCTCCTACTGAGAGCATTTTCCCTCTGCTCTTAGTGTTTCTTTTACTAAAGCTATGCTGAAAGCAAATGTTCTCTGTTTTTTGTTTTTGTTTTGTTCTGGTCTGAAAACCTCTTTATTTTGTTATCATTATTAAAAGTTTTTTTTTATCACTAGAGAGGGTCTCTTGATTGGATTTTTCAGCACTTTTAATTATCATTCAATTTGGCCTGCTTCTAGCAAAGAATGCAATACAAACAAAAAAAGAGAACAGAAAAAATATCAACAGCAAAAACTATCCCAATTTAATTTAGTTCTTTCCATCCACATTTCTCTTCATTCTCCTCTTACCAGACTACTCTTTAGTTTCCAAAGATATCTTCCCCATCCTTGCCTGTGTACTTTTGCTCAAATCCTTTCTATGCTTGCAGAAACTTCAATTAATATTTCTTTCTGACTGCTTAGTATCTGTATCCCTTTCTTCTGGTAATAGCAAACTTATGTTCTTTTGGGGAGTACTCTTTTCCTTTTCCAAACGACTTGGATGAAATGACAATCGGAATGAATCATCTTCTCTTCACCAAGAATGAGTATATAATCCAACCATGGCTAAACAGATACTTTTCCTTGGTATATTAATCTTGAGCTTAGGTGCCCAAAGACTGAAAATAATTAGAGTTGACTCTTCCTGATAAAGATACATTATAGAAACACTGTAACTGTCCTTACGGCCTTGACATTCTCCACTTTTTTTCGAAACTGATGCTTTTATATAGTAACTAGAATAGTAATGGCAATACGTTTTGCATTGGTGAGAACTATTATAGCATTTAATTAAAAGCTGAATATAGTCGGGGTTTCTGTAAGAAAACAATTCAGAAGTCGAGGAGACTTTATCTTTGACATTTCTAGACTGAGCAAAAGAAGATACAGGACACTAAGATCAGAACCAAAACCTCCTGTCTTCTGTAAAAGTGTTCTCTTCTGCTTGTTTATAGAGTAAATCCAAAGATGGAAAATCAAAACACAACTTTTAAGATCTGTATTTATTTATTTTGCCCAGAAAACAGATATGAGGCTTTGGGATCCAGAGCACAGTATTAGGATTTACAGCAACAACTGTATTGGTTCCTCAATCTCCATTCTTTTCTTTGTGGTATATCAATAAAAGTCAGATGACTAAGCATGTGTTTATAAAAGGATGTGTACCGCAGGAGAGGACCTGTGAAATTATACAGAAACTGCTAGAGAGCTTTTCTTCCCTACTCCTGAGAGTGGGAAAGAAACCTTATCTTCCTAACAAAAGCAAATAGTCTCTGTGAAGGAAGAAATAAATTATTAGTTTACAACTCTTTTGAATACAAATGAATGACTCCCGGTTTTATGATGTTTTGAAATATACACCTATGACTCCAAGGAGTGATGGATCTCTATATTTCTCTAGAGGCCTCTTATCTATTTACTCACCCTTTCACTTCCAAATCCTGTCTGTTACCCCAGATTCCAGTTTTCCATGCTCTGAAAGCTTTAACTGCATAGAAACATGAAAATACTTTCTTACAGTTGCACAAAGAGTTACTGCTATTTCGCCATAAATAAGAGATTAAATTCAGTTAGAGGTTGATTAAAGAGAGAATAAGATGTCTTAGGGAGTAAAGGGCTCTCTGTGACTACACTCAGTCAAACATATGGTCAAATTGACCATTTAGTAGAGGTGTTATAATGAGAATTGAAGCATCTAACAAATCTACTATATTATCACAAGTGGCAAGAAGCAGATGGCATACTCAAATATTGGAGGCACTTTAATGAATAAACTTATTGCAAAAGCATGGTTAAGGTTAAGGAAAACTAAATGAGATGGTGGAGCATCCTGGTGAACCATCGCCAAACTGAAGTTGAAAGGCTAAAGGGAGTGAGTGGTTACCAGAGCAGAGATCCTTGTCCTTTTCTCTGTGGGAGAGGGCCACACAATAGGAACTAAGGCCTTAGTGAAGAATATAGCCACTGCAACCTCCTATTGCCTGGCAGACAGAAAGCTGAGAAAATAAACATCTTAACATCTCTCTGATTCTTCCATCCCCCAACCTCAACTCTCTGCTGGTGACTTCATTTGTCAAGATCAACAGACCAGAAGGTGAGAGAGACCAGTTGACTGAATCCCCAGAGGTCACCCACCCACTCAGTGCACAGATCCTATGGTGAGAAGGCATCTGGTGGGTAAGGCAGTGAATATCTAGCTCAAGCACTTCTAAGTACAAGGGAACTTAACTGATGCCTGAAAGCCTCTGATTCTGTGAAAGGGTAATCTTATTACATTCTTTCAAGAAAATTCTCACAGCCTGAAAGAAACACTTAAAGGCATATGTGAACAATTGCTGTATGGAAATGGATATTTATACGTCAGGCATTAAAGACTGGCATAACTTGATGGCAAAGGTTAAATAAACCTCCATTAATGGAGAAGTCTAAGCTTTACTTGCTCCTGGCTTCTTTGAACCATACACATTATTCTGAAATCATCAGGATAGACCATCAGCCAGTTTCCTTTCAATTCTTTCCTTATCTCAGGCAGACGCTTTAAGAGTCAGAGATCTGTACCATCTGGGCCAGATGAAAGGAGACCCAGTGGTAGTTGCCAATAGCATACTGATGACACTATATTATGAAACATCTCACTCTTTCCCTGTGAGGCTTCACTGAAAAGACTTCACAGACAGTACCATATGTCAGCGAGAACTGCAACATCTAGTCAAGAGTTTGGTGAAACAAATGTAAGAGCTACTAGTTTCTTGTGCTTTTAGTTTTAAATCTATATTCTACCAGTGATAGGTATAGCTGATATAGAAATGCTTTTATCTGTCACATTTCATTTCATTTCAAATTTCGACTGGCAGTCAATAGTAATGCAATCCAGATATTCAAAGCAATTTTATGCTGCCTTCTGTCATAAATTAAAATGTTCCATTAGCTAAACAAATTCTCAATGGCATAAATAAGCCCACATTAAGTAAATCACAGTTAGTGAAAACCAAATTGTAATTCCATAAAAGTGATTAAGTGCTGCTGGCAAGATATAGTGAGATATATCAACTGCAGTGGAGAGCAAGATTATTCAATATCTGTATGTTGTATTTTAGATTGGTTGATTTCCTCCACATTAGGTATTTTTATTGGAAATATTTAAAGAACAAACATACAGCACATAAAATTTTATATTTTATTTTCACTTTGAAGTTTCACCATAGCCTAATTTTGAAATGTGGCTGATGGTTGGCATCACAAATTTGAAAATCTATAACAAATAATATATTTACTCTAAGATGAAAATAACCTTCCTGTCAGTAGAGTCAATCATTTCTAAATTACAAAATCTGCTTTCTGATATGTTATGAAGACTATTGGATTGCTTTCAGTTATTCCTTTTAGAAATTCAGTTTTTCTCCCCATAATAAGGTTGCCAACTGAATGAAGTATGGTGATTTGCATATTAATATATGCCTGTGGTAAACTTATATTTAATAACTTTTAAGAAACATATGTATAATTATTATAGATATAAAATGCAATCAGCAAATGATTATATGCTACCTAACTTGTGAAAGGCACTGAGGAAGTTTAACTGTTTCGTTCTGATGAACTTTAACAAATTCATCTTATAGGCTATTATAATAGCCTCCTAACTGGTCTACTTGCTTCCGTGTTTAATGTAACATTCTATTCTTCACAAAACAATGATTAATAAAACTAAAAAACATAAACTAGGTCATAGTATTCTCCAGCTTAAAATCCTCTGATAATTTTCTATCAAAATTATCACTCCTCACAACTGCCCATATTTACATCCTCCTGTCACTCTTCAAGCCTCATCCCCTCCTACTTTCCCAGTTGTTCAGTGTGCTTCTTAACTGTCTTCATTGTTATTCTTTAAAGTTACCAGTTGACTCAACCATGCCAATTACTTCACAATATATATAAAATCATGTGCATTATAAAAAATAATGTGGTACAAAATGCTATATATAGAGGTGCCTGGGTGGCTCAGTTGTTTAAGCATCTGACACTTGGTTTCTGCTTAGGTCATGACCTTGGGGGTTGTAGGATCAAGCCCCATGCCAGGCTCCACGCTCAGAGTGGTGTCTGCTTGAGAGTCTCTCTCCCTCTCCCTCTGGCCCCCCTGCTCATGCTCTCTCTCTCTCAAATAAATATTATTTTTAAAATTTTTATTTATTTTTTATTTATTCATTTGAGAGACAGAGAGAGTGTGAGCCGAGGCAGGCAGGAGCAGAGGGAGAAGCAGACTCCCCACTGAGCAGGGAGTCCCAAGTGGGGCTCGATCCCATGACCCTGAGATCATGACTGAGTCGAAGGCAGATGTTTGACTGAGTCACCCAGGCACCCCAATTATTTTTTTAATTATTTTTTTATTATGTTAGTCACCGTATGGTACATCATTAGTTTTTGATGTAATGTTCCATGATTCGTTGTTTGCGTATAACACCCAGATCCCCATGCAATACATGCCCTCCTTAATACCCATCACTGGGCGAACACATCCACCCCCCGCTCCCCCTCCCCTCTAAAACCCTCAGTTTGTTTCCTCGAGTGCATAGTCTCTCACGGTTCATCTCCCTCTCTGATTCCCCCCGCACACTTCATTTCTCCCTTCCTTCTCCTAATGTCCTTTATGCTATTCTTTACATTCCACAAATAAGTGAAACCATATGATAATTGTCTTTCTCTGCTTGGCTTATTAAGATACCATCTTACACCAGTGAGAATGGCAAAAATTGACAAGGCAAGAAACAACAAATGTAGGAGAGGTTGTGGAGAAAGGGGAATCCTCTTACAGTGTTGGTAGGAATGTAAGTTGGTACAGCTACTTTGGAAAACAGTGTGGAGGTTCCTCAAAAAGTTAAAAATAGAGCTACCCTGTGACCCAGCAATTGTACTACTAGGTATTTACCCCAAAGATACAGATGTAGTGAAAAGAAGGGCCACATGCACCCTAATGTTCATAGCGGCAATGTCCATGATAGCCAAACTGTGGAAGGAGCAGAGATGCCTTTCAACAGATGAATGGATAAGGAAGATATGGCCCAAATATACAATAGAATATTAGCCATCATAAAGGATGAATAACCCAACATTTGCATCAACATGGATGGAACTGGAGGGGATTATGCTAAGTGAAATAAGTCAAATAAATAAATCTTCAAAAAGATACAACATATATGTCAATCACACCACAATAAAACTGGAAAAATAATTAAAAAAAAAATAATTAAACCCGCCAAAATGGCCATCACCAACCTTCCCCAACCCAACTTGTACTTAATGTTCTCCCTTATCCCAGATATTCACATTACTATTTCCCTCTCTTCATTCGAATTTCTTCTCAATATCATCTCCTCAGAGACTATTCTTAATGATTTCTTTTAAATTATTAATCTCAATCACTTATATTCTTACCAACCCCAAGTTTTACATGTTTTATGAGTAATTTCATTATATGAATTGTGTGTATATATACATATACATGTATATGTATATGTATATACATGTACATATATTCATAAAGTTTATTGTTTGTCTATCTTGATAGTATATAAGTTCCATGTAGGTACTTTTATTTCTATATGCTCACAGCATAAACAGGGTTTGTCACAGTAAGAATCCAGAAAGTTTTTATAGAACTAGTTAATGAATATGAATCAATTGAAATACATTGTGTAATCTATTTCATTTGTTTTATTACAACAAATGTCATTTGTCAGATTCTATACTGGGAGTTAGTGATGGAACAATAAAGTTGGAACTTTATTCCCAGATACATTACACAATTCTGCTTTTTCTACCTGAACAAGTGAGATCCCTGTTGGAAGACACTTACCTCACAGGGTCCCACACTTTAGAATAGTTTCTTCAAAAATTTCTAATATGGGGTGCCTTGGTGGCTCAGTGGGTTAAAGTGTCTGCCTTTGGCTCAGGTCATGATCCCAGGGTCCTGGGATCGAGCCCTGCATTGGACTCTCTGCTTAGCAGGGCGCCTGCCTCCCCCTCTCTCTGCCTGCCTCTCTGCCTACTTGTGATCTCTCTCTCTCTGTCAAATAAATAAATTTAAAAATCTTAAAAAAATTCTAATATTCCTCCAGTGTCTGGGGCTGGGGCTAGCAGAGCGAGACAAAGAATAAGTCCTGTGGATTTTGATCACTAAAACCCTCTGGTGCCTGGGGCTAGCTATCTGGGAAGCACAAACAGGGATCCCGTCCCAACTTTTACCATTGGTTTGCTTTCTGTCTTTTAACCTCTCCATCCCCACATGTGACATTGATCAGATGCTTCAAGAAGCTCTGACACTAATCCCTATAAGGGTTGCTCAGGACCCCTAGCCAGGTTCCATTTCCATGTAGTGGCTGGCAGATAGTATTACTTTTGTGGAATTGTGTGAGATTGGGCTGCCAGAAAGATGCTGATCTGTTGATATTTGGTGAATTTCTTAATTTAGAAACAGAACATATTCAAGAGTCTAGGCTACCAACATTACCTTTGCTAACCATTGATACTAAGCTTCTATGTGGGCCTGTGGGTTATTCTCATCTCTCTGTGTTCCAACAGTGGTGCCACCTCTACCACAGAGTACTTGAGGGGAGTAAGGGTGGCAGGAGGCGTCCTGTGGCATCTTCATATTTGTAGTACTCCCTTATCCTCAGAAAATTTTTGAGACCTTTCTCCACAACACCAAAGAGTTCTTATTAATAAGTGATAAGTGATAGAAATTTTTTTAATTATTATTTTTTTTTGCTTGCTCTTACTTTGCTCATGGACTCCTTGTCTATGCTGGTCACAGCATATGAAGACGGGTGTAGTCAATGCTGGAAGTGCTCACATTCCAAAATACAGCCATTAGGGCCCAAAGAGTTCAAGAAAACACAAATATAGAAAATGTCTTGGTTTATTATTTTGCTTTCAAATTCAAAACAGTAAGTTAATATAAGCAACAAATGAGTTATCTTTCATATTTTCCTTCATTGTCTGGGAAGATTTGCATCTGCGATCATCATCAATGAAACAGAGAAATCCCTTTCGAAAGGGCCATTGGAAGCCAGTATCTAGAGATGTTAGAATGAATATGTAGTCAGGAGTAATGATGTAGTAAGCATTCAGTAAATGGAATCAGGTGACTTCAGAGCCGAGAAGATCTATATTGTTTTAATAGACGTAGATTCTAAAGAGCACTGGGAGTAAAAACAGCATTACTTCCCTTTTCTAACGGTGAAGGATTTGAACTTATCCAGGAACAGCATATTTGATAATAAAGCAGCTGAAGACATCGTTCCTGGATCGGAACAGGAATAGATGCTGCCTGGACATCACAAAGTATTCTCAGGTACAATAGTTAGACAACAAACATTTCCTTTTTACTCAGTATTGTAAATCTTTACACATAAATTGTTACACTTCATATGGCCCTATGGATTTTATAATGCATTTTTATAAATTTGGTTATATTGACTGAATCCTTCAAAAATATTTGTTCTGGGCCCCACAAACCCTAGGGACATCGTTGGTGGTAAATTTTCTCTTTAAATTCCATAAAGATCTCCAAGTACTGTGTCATTTTCTTAATGGAAAAATGTGCAAAGTACAATGACTTGGTGTTTCTTTAACGGGGTTTAGGTTATAGCTGGAATATGTGTGTGTATATGTATGTGTGTGGTGGTGGAGTTGGTTCTGGCGCTTTCATTGAACACTTACAACAATGCATCTTCTTCCATAGTTAAGAGAAACCAAACTGAGGGTTTAGTCAGCAGTTATGTACAGCCATCCGAATTATGCATGTAAGGACCAGGAAAATTACCCTAAGGTGTGGCCATAGAGGCTTGTGACTCATTGCAAGATGGCCTTGTGTCAGGACTTCCTTTATAACCTGTATTCCATAAACCCCCTTTCTAATCAGCTAGCTACAATGGCATTTTACATTCCATGATATAAGTAACAGTTTAGACCTTGAACTTAGTAGCCTTAAAAATATCTAGGTATCCTCTTTTCCTCAACAGTGTTATTAGAGTAAATGACTACTAGATCCCTTTAAGCAAAAATTAGAATATTTCTCTTACATATTTTCAGAGATAGTGAAAGACCTATTTAAGAGACCTTAAACTTCTTCTGAACCAATGACTTCTGAATCTCACTCACTGTCTTAAATCTGGTAACTGGACAAAGATCAGTGAATTTTTACTATGGCAATAGACATGAGCCTTTTGTATACCAGTTCTTGATTTTTTTCTATTCATACAAGACAATAAACAGCCCTGTTGACCACCCATATAATTTTATCCTAAGAGCATCATCAGCTGTGTTCACCTTCATAGATTCTGTCAGGTCAAATGGTACCACTTGTCAATCTATTCTTGCTGTCTGTTATGGTAATTACAATTCACTTTGTTCCTGATGGTTGTTGCCACCTGACTTCCAAGAGTCCAGAATTTCATCATCTTCACTGATGCCAAGAATCTCAATTCCATGCAAAATCTCTTTTGCCAACTCTGATCTTTGAGAAGAACTACCATGGAGCTCCTCAAGGATGTTGGTTCCCCAACATATATTGCCCATAGTGAGAACTTCTCTGGTCTTTTCTTAGGATGGAACTAGGTGGTATATTCTCTGATTTAGCTGCACTTATCTTCTGACCCATTCCTAAATACTCTGCTAGCACAGTCAGACATCTGTACTTAGTTGCTGTAGGCTGTCATCATGCCCAAACTTTAAAGAGCAAAGTTTTAGTATTGGCCTCAGATTTATTTGTCAGGATATTAAATTCTGAGGCACGACATGAGATTTCTTTTATGTTAATCAATTCTTCCTAACCTAGTATTATATTCTACCCACATCTTCCATTTCAGCACCTTAAAATCCAAACCTTCCCAAGTTCTGCTATTTCTGCTATTACAATTTAGCCAGTCACCACATCTTTTTTTTTTTCGTGGATGCCCCATTCAGGGTAAGCAGAGAATAAGACATTAGTTATTGCCTAGAGGCAATTACAGAAGTCAGAAAGGGATATTTTGGAGAAAACGCATCATCTTCTAAAGAAACAGCCATATGTGACTTCTTCATATAGTGTCTAGGCAAAGAGAGGTTCCTTCTTCGAGACGAAAGCATTACTTCTGTTGGTTTATACTGCCAGTGGAATCTAGTCTCAGACACATCCACCTAAATGTCCCCATCCTTGTTCTCAGGGTTTTCACTCTTCTCTATTAAGACATGATTTTCTTTTTTTCTCATTGTATCAAGGATGTGTATTCAATCTCCTTAGCTATTTTGCCACCTTTTTAATTAAATTGGCCTGATTATCAGCACAGTCTTTGCTGCAGCTGCAGGAGATTTTTTTTTTTTTTTTAATACTGTCCTGGAGCCCTTCACATTTTCACAGCATGCACAGAACAGAGAATTGGCTAATGTGTACCTGTCAGTCCTTTTTAAAGGTTTTTACAGCCATTAACAATCCAGGCAATGGACAGTCTTTATAATTACCATTTTCTCATTCCCTTCAAATGCTAGAGAGCTTCTACACAAGTCAATTTTACCTCTTATTCCCTATCTCCTAATTCATAACAGGGAGACAGATTAGTAATTGTTATTCTACAGCATGCCAGGAGTTAATAGTATATACTTATACTGGTAATGGGGTCCTTGTGACCACCTGATCAGGGACTGACCTAGTTCTAAATCCCATCCTGTAGGTTCCCTTCTAAGGCCTCTTTCACAATTACATGTACTCGCTCACAGTTCCTAAGAGCAAAGCCTCAGACAAGGATTTAGATGTGGTAGTTTACTTGAGAGGAAATCCCTTGAAATGGAAATGAGGGAGATAGGAGAATGAAAGAGAAAAGTAGGGAGAGTAAAAGATGTCTTTATCAACCAGTTATAATATGTGCAACTGGAACTAACCCCCCTCTGGGCATCCCCTATATCATTGTAGAATATACCTCTGTTAAACTCTTATGGACGAAGAGACTTCAGCATTTAACTCTCAACTCCCTACCCCACTGGTTGGAGAATAAGTCCCTCACTACTCTTTGTCTGGGTCCCTGTATGGAATAAGAAAACGTCTATGGTTATGGAGACTGGGAAAAATAGAGAGAATGATCTAGAAACTGTCAAACTCAGCAGGAGCTCACAAGATCTGAATGTTGTTTGTAGCATCTCAGACATCTGCTACCAGACCAAGAAATTTTATATACAAAGATTTCTATACTTTCAACATATAATACTCACTATTTTACACAAAATATTTCAAAGAAAAGAAAAAGAGAAGAGCTACTAAATTTATTTCTGAAGCTGGTATAAACTTTCAAAAATCAAGAAAGAACTAGAATAGAAAATTATACACTGATTTTGCTCATGAACACAGATAAAAAATTCTAAAGAAAACATCCAAAACAAATTGAATTTGGTCATGTGTTAAGAAAGCTGCTACCCAATGGACAAATATACAATATCACAGAACTGTAGGGACATTTCCACATTAAAAAAATCTATCAGTATAGGGCGCCTGGGTGGTTTAGTCATTAAGTATCTGCCTTCGGCTCAGATCCTGGGATAGAGTGCTGTATTGGGCTCCCTGCTCCGTGGCAGGAAGCCTGCTTTTCCCTCTACCACTCCCCTGCTTGTGTTCCCTCTCTCGCTGTGATTCTCTGTCAAATAAATAAATAAAATCTTTAAAAAATCTATCAGTATAGTTCAACATATTAACAAAACGAGGGAAAAACCCACATAATTATCCTATTATATGCAGAAAAATCATCCAATAAAATACAATAATCATGATAAAAAAAGTACTCAGCAAATTAAAAATAGAAGACAACTTATTTAACCCAGTAAATACACAGGTCAAAATCCCACAAAATACACGGTCTAAGTTACTATTTTAGAAATATTTCATTAAAGACAAAAGCAAGTATTACAACTCCTATTTATTTAATATTTTATTGCACATTCTAGCAACTACATCTATTAAAAATAGGAGTTAACAGATAAATCATAAAGAAAGATACACTTTTTTTTTATTTTAAGCAATAAAATTATTTGGAGATAGTTCATCAAAGCAGTTTATTCATTGTCAGTATACAAAAACTTAAACTATATTGATCAGGAATGACTAATTAGAAAATGGAATGGACAAAAAAGTCATTATAATAGTATAAAAACCTATAGAGAGTGAATCAAACAAATAAAAGGCATTATAAGATATTAGGGAAAAATATTATGAAGAACTTTTCAAATAGAACTGAATAAATGGAATGTTGTAATATAGTTTTGAAAGAGAAAATACGATTTCATAAAAATGCTAGTTTTTCTTATATTATTCTGTAAATTTAATGCAATTTCAATCAACAACCCAAAATATTCCTTGTAAAACTAAGCAAATTCCTATGGAAACTTAAAACCTAGTAAAAGTTAAGAAAATACAGATAAATAGTTAAGATATAAAAGGATTAAATAAAACAAATATTAAAATGAAACATAAAACTGTAGTGTGGTTTGGCTGACAGATGTGTAAATATATTAATCAAAATTAAAAGCTCAGAAATAGAACAAAATCTATATAAGAATTTGTACTACTAAAAAAAAAAAGAATTTGTACTACTAATTACTAATTCATGGGTAACAATAAACTAGTTAAGAAATAAGGTTAGGATAGCCAAATTTTCATGTTAAAAAGTGTCTTTAGATCGCTACTCCAGACTCTACTGAAGTGTAACATCTAGATAGATAAAAGACAGAATTAAAAAAAAAAAGTGAGAGGTGGTTGTTTCAAATTCAGAATAAAGAGAAACATAGATTTTATCAAATCAAATCAGTATTTTTTTAGGGCACAGGATAGCATATATGACATTAAAGACCTGTCTGAGGTTAGAAGAAGATATTTGCAACACAGATAATTCACAGAAATGTTAGCATAGGGAATATATAAAATCTGCTGCAATTTGACCTGGGAAAGATAACAGAAATGGGCAACAGATATGAAGGCACATCATAAGCAAGAAAACAACCAACGACATATGAACAATGCTGTTTTTAGTGACCAGTTTTTAAATGTTAAGAAAAAAATATTAAAAGCAAACAACATACTATTTTAGATTGGAGATTGGCAAAATTAAAACTTTATGTACACTAAAATTCCTAAATTCTGATTGTAGGTGGAAGAGAGAAACCATAAAGAAACTTTTTTTACATATACCAGAAAACATGTAAAAGGATGACTATGGAGATATTTTTGATTGCAGGGAAAACCTAGAAAAGACTTAAATGTGATGATATAAATGAAGTATATTCATGTCATGCAATATATAGAGAAGTTAAAAAAGTTAAAAGTAATAAATCAGCTATAAATAAATCAATATATGTAAATATCAAAATTAACAATGAATGAAAAACAAATTCCTGCATAATAGCTAACACATATCATTAATGTAATTAAGAAATCTCTGAAATAATATATTGGTCATCAAATATATACCTAATAAAATCTTAAATAACGTAGCTTGGAGCCAAAATAAACAAAGCTGTAGTCTTTCATTTCCATTAAAAAAGTAATTTAGGTGTAGGAGACATTTGATATAAACTGGCTGAATAATTGTGGCCTTTCGAAGAATTTATAGTTCACTATAAAAAACAAAGAGAAAAATCTAATTTTAATGTTTGGGCAGTGACCCAGGTACTATGGTGTAAAGAAGAGCCAATATACAAAGCTTTGTGAAGTACGTGTAGGTAAACAAGTTGACATAAAAAGATCCACCCCCCTTTATTGACTTTTTGAGCCAATCGATTTCTTTCTTCACAGTTTGCCAAAGAAATTCTAGCATTCCAACTTCCTTCAATGCAGGCTACCATTGGGTTCAGTTGTCAGTCAAACGATAGAACAAGCAATAGAGATACCCCCAGTTTAGATGCTCCAACTAATATGTATTAAATTTAAAACCTCTGGGCCATCCTTCCATATCAATAATTGGGCTGAATCCACCAAGATTTTCCTTTCTCTCTGGCATAATAGTCTTATAGTCCATTCACAACTTATTCCTCCAGGTTCCTACAAATATTAAATGGATGATAATTACAAAAATCTTGGAATTCTTTTGTTATATATAACACCTCATGCCCATTTATTTCTTGGTGTATACTCACCCTGCTGTGGTGGGTATTTTTTCTTTGGTGCTCTGCTGCTACTTGAACCCAGTTATGGATCTGGGAACAATGAAAGGGGGTAAGGGTAGGACTTGAGGAAGATTTTAGGCAGAGAGTTTTTAAATATTTTTCAGCAAAGAAGAGACATGATCATATTAGGAATTAGGTGTATCATTCTTTACAGTGTGAAGGATGGATTTGAGAAAGACAAAATGTACTATATATCAGTATTATGTCAGTTCAAATTTTGATATTTCTGATGCTAATACCTGGAAATATATATTGCAAAAACAAGAATATACAATTAATCAAATGCAATAGCGGAGATGTCACTTGCCAGCGGAAGCTTAAAATTAAGTGGAATTGTGAAAAACATACTAAAATAAGTGTTTTAGTATAAAAAAGCCCATGTTTTAAGGGACTCAGACTAATTTCAGAGAATAACATTTAACAGTCAAGTCTAATACAATTATATAAAAGACATGAAGGTAGAGATAAAGACAATGAGGGTGTGCGAAGGGACTGTACTTTGTCTTTTTTGAAATGTCTCTTCACAATGAAGACAGCATTTCATCAAGGACGGGAAGGATGAATAAGGATTGTCAGAGGACCAGTGGTTTAAAGGTAAAGTGGCTTTACATCTCATGTGTATTAGGGAATTACATACATTGTAATTGAACTTTAAAATGTAGAAATGAGAGGGGCACCTGGGTGGCTCAGTGGGTTAAAGCCTCTGCCTTCGGCTCAGGTCATGATCTCAGGGTCCTGGGATCGAGCCCTGCATCGGGCTCTCTGCTCAGCAGGGAGCCTGCTTCCCCTTCTCTCTCTCTGCCTGCCTCCCTGCCTACTTGTGATCTCTCTCTCTCTGTCAAATAAATAAATAAAAATCTTTTAAAAAATGTAGAAATGAGAGAAAGAGTGGTAGAAATGTCAGGAAGAATACTGAATGCCAGAAAATGCAGAATTTGTAGTTCACTGCAAACAAACCTCAGAAAGTAGACCGTGTTAGTATTTCTCAAACTTTAATAAGCATTAGATTCACCTTTTTGCAAAATATTCAGTTGCAAAATATTCAGTTGCAAAAATTTCTCCCTCCTTTAGGGAGAGGCTGATTTGGTAGGCCTGGGAGAAATCCAGGCACTCACACAGGTGCTCTGATCTCCACAAAAGGTTGTGAACCATAACTCTGGACCAGTGGTTCTTAAACTTTGGCATATGTCAGGTTCTCCTGCAGAGCTTGTTAAAACACAGATTATCAAACTGTCCCAGGCTTTCTGAGTCAGTACATTTGGATGGAGCCTGGAGATTTGCATTTCCAATAAATCTTGTCTGGTGATGTGAGGCTGATGTGGGGGCCATATTTCAAGAACTGCTACTATGGCCCATTTATTTATAACTAGTTTAAAAACCTACAGCAGAAATACTAGAGGAGCTTTCTCAAAATATCTACATTCAGGCCCCTTTACTTCCACTTTCTCCTAAACACTGCCGCTACCTCATCCCCCACTCTACTTAAAATATGGCCTACAACAGGAGATGTGTTTTGAAAGAATTTTCTAGGTTGAGTTGTTACAGAATCAAATGTGATGTCATAACTAAAAGTGCTTTGTAACTGCAAAGGGGAATATATATGAAAAATACTAATTTTGTTTCTAACTCAATACACCAACACTACTCAACACACTCTCAAATTCAGAACATTCCTGTGTAGTTCAAGTTACCAAGCTGTATATTTAGAATGAGAAGGAAAAACAATTTTAGAAAGGAACAACAGAAATTCAATACATTTTAGAAATGGTTATTGAATATCTATTCTTATGCCCATTTCTTTAAACGTTAGTTTTTACCTTGCATTTTGGGTTAGTCAGTGAACAGCAGTATTTGATAACTATGTGCCCTTGTGTGCCTATGTGCCTGATACTTAGAAGTACTTTAGTCCAAAACATATCAGACCGTGAGCGTGCTTAGGAAAGTGGGAATTGTTTCCACAGGAACTAAATGATAAAATGTTGATAGAAAATAGAACTAGCTCACATTCTGTAATCATTATAAAGAGTTCAATGGAAGAAAAAGAGGCAAAGACTAGCTTTTCAAATATTACCTACTGAATAAAAGCAATCTCTCTGTGACAAATTGAAAAAGGTAATTGTGGGGTAGCATAAGTGCCTTTTTCAGAAAACTTTCCCTACAAAATGACGATGTATGGTGAACTCTTACAAACAGTTCAGCTGGAGATGGTCATAGTATGAGGTTACTATTATACTTTTTCAAGTTCTAGTAAAAAAATAAAATAAATACAAGTGACTTCTTATAACTTACTATAATTGATTACATTGTGTGAAAAATAAAAATAAAATGAAACAACCATCACAACAAAAACAACTCTTTGGTCAATTCTGTCATTAAAACTGTATTATAAAATGACATTCAAATATATAGTTCCTTAAAATATTTTAGATAGAAATGTAAATAGCTCAGTATTGTCTTTGTTTTATAAAGATTTTCATATCTACCTTGGAAAACTTAGAGGCAGAAAAGAGTCTAGTAAGAGGGAAAATAGACAAATACCCAAAGAACTGGAGGTAGGCAGGGGAGAGTGGAGCTTATATATTCCATCACTAACGAATTCTCCCTCAGTGATTCAGGCATATTTTGTAAGTTTTATCTTTTTGTTGTTGTTGTTGTTGTTGTTATTTCATTTTTGTTTTAAGCCCTAGAAAGCTAAGGATGTAATGTGTTTAATGAATATTAGATTCTGTTTGAAGTTGAGCAAATATATGGCCACTAGGATGGTTAAAACTAGAAAGTAAATAGGTGCAATTAC
Source organism: Potos flavus (assembly GCA_028534135.1). NCBI lineage: Eukaryota > Metazoa > Chordata > Mammalia > Carnivora > Procyonidae > Potos > Potos flavus. Next base: position 50,565,344 of record CM052892.1, on the reverse strand, counting down.
CTTGCTTTTAAGATTAATTTCAGTTGCAATCAGACCTTACCAGAAGTGAACACCTTTCCAGACTTGGAGAAACTCACATTGAGATAGATGAAGTACAATAATTAAGTTAATAGCTTGGTTCCCATATCTTAAGAAGGTTAAGATCAGGTGCGCTATCAGGAAGTAAGGAAGCCAGAGAAGCTAGAGCATAAACCATTCTAGAAGATTACAGATGTAAATGTAAGAATGAGTGCAACTGGATTAAATCAGCCTAGTCTAAGATGAGTAACTATTGGCAGCTATCTCTAAGATAAATGAGATGAATGTTATTATGACAAATTAAAGTGTCTGGCAAGATATTTTTGTTATGATCTTCCTTTAAAATTATTTACTACTTTCTCTACCCCTTCTTTGGAGAATGGATTGTTTGCACATATGTTATATATAAAATGACTTCAAGAAAGTAACCTCTTGCTAATTTATGTGCCAGTATTTACTTGCAAATATACTTGCCAAAAAATATTAGTGGTCATATAGTACAACTTTAACCCCATTTCCAATTTCCGTTTTATAGATTATATGGATTAGCCTTCTTTCAACAGCACAGAACACAACACTTGAAAAATTGAATGGACTGTGATGCTATATCAAAAGACGGTCTGAGACTGTGCTCTTTAGAGAGAATAGTTAAAAAGACCAGCAATTCAACTCTAGATTCTTCCTTTAGATTGAAGTAGATTAGCAGAATATTGTGTACTTAGATAAAAAGTGGATAGTTCCATGCAGTATCCTCTCCAAGATCTTTTCTAATGTTATATCTTCTGCTTTGCTAAATTCTATTGTAAAAAATTGCCATGTGGAAGTGAGTTTGTCATTCATCACAAAGCGGTTGTAAGGAAGACGGAGGACTGTATTTCTTATATAAGATTCCAGGTGAAAATTTCTTTTGGGATTTAATTTTGGCAAGATTATTTTTTTCAAATTAGCAAAGTGTTTTCCAAAGAAAAATTCCTAAAAATTTCCTTTTCCCCAAGGAAAAAATAGATGAATGACTAAGAGAATAGATTGTAAAGACTGGCTCTATCAGAGAAAGACAAATACCATATGATTTCACTCATATATGTAATTTAAGAAACAAAACAAAAGAACAAAGAAAAAAAGAGAGAGAGAGACAAACCAAACAAAACTCTTAACTATAGAGAACAGATTGTTACCAGAAGGAAGGTGGGACAGGGATGGGTAAAATAGGTGAAGATTTAGAGTGTGCTTATCACAGTGAGCATTGAGTAATGTATAGTACTGTTAAATGTTAATTACTCTGGAATTAAAAATAAGTAAATAAAAACTTAAAAAATGATTGGCTCTATGGGCATCTATCCTAGATGTGACTTAGGTAAGCATTTATGTTTCAGTTCTGTTTTTTAAGCTTTTCTAAGGCGTAGTATCAAATTCTTTCCACCTGAGGAGGAAATTTACCTCTTTTTAAAAAAGAATATGGCTTCTGTCATTTTCTTGACTCTTCTTATTAAATAGTTAAGATCAACTTATACTATCATATTATATTATTGATATTTTCTAGATTAGACTTCTCTTCCATTTTCCCCTATCCACAACATTATTCCTTACCGCAAACCCAGAAAGTTTGTTTCAGATATTGTCAAATCAATATAGCAATAAGGACAATAATTCATAGCATTATACAATATCAAAAAGCTGGGCTAAGAAGAAGACATAAAAGTTATTCAAATCCAATCACTTGTTAGAATCCTATCCAGAATATCTATATCATGTGGCTGTCCACCCTATGGGATTTAACATCTCCTAAGGTTGGCTGCCCAATTTATGTAGCTGTAACTCTATAACCTACCCACTATTATAGTTATATCACTATAGGATGATATAAATGTGCCACAAAGCAGTAAGGCATTAGAAGGTAGTTATTTTCTACATGAGAAAGCTAATGGATTAAAGGACTAGCTTGTTTATTCATTTTCTGTTTTTCTACTCAGAGATAGAAATTCATGGATATAGGTTTTTACTTTGGGCATCTACAGCCTTACTGTCCCCTCTTATATTTGGATGACTTTAGGAAATGTCTCACAGCAGATTTTATTTCATTTATTTTTTACTTAAGATTTTTGGTATCTTAATAATATGTACTTAAAATTCAGAGCACTAGACTGATAGTTTATATTAATCTTATCAAAAGAAACATATTACATAACTTTACAAAACAAATTAAAAAGCTATTTCTGAAAGAAACTTATTTCCACAGAGAAGATGATTTTGAAGGGAACTAATGAAAAGATAAAGCATTTTTATCCTGAAATTAATAATTTAAAACTATATCTAAGTGAACTCTATATTAACATTTTAATTTTGTTTTATGTCTACATTTTTTTGTAAGACCTACAGAAGGATTTTACTAGAATTTAGTATAATTTCCTATGCAGGTAATATGTATGTAGGCATGCACCCAGGGATACCTAGATAGAGTATGATGACATCAATTGTGACTTTAGAGAATTTCAAGTAGCTGTATTTTTAAGCTTAGAAAGCGAGACTTAGATTACCTCTAAATCATAGCATTGTGTGTATTATTATCCCCACGGGTGTTTCCAGCAGACATTTATCAACCACATTAGCTGTGAAAGGAAGTTGGCAATAATACTGACCATGATGATCAAGAAAGAAGATCCAGGAAAGAAAAAAAAAATGTTTCAAAAAAATAATAAATTTTTAGTCATCTTCACACCTTTGGGTATATGGCAGCTGGAATCTAAATCATGTCCAAATCCTACCTGTTAGTGGAGAGTGAATTCCATATATACTTTTAGGCCTTTGTCCATTGACTAAAATTTGTCCTTAAGCCCAGACTGTATTAATTATCACTCAAATCAGCTACCGCTGAGGGACAAAGCAATAGGCTTAGATAAGTCAGGAACTCAGATTTTAATCCAAAATTGACAAACTAAACCCAATTTCTTGCCATGCTTCATAGTTTGTACTTTTATTTTTTTAAGATTTTATTTATTTATTTGACAGAGAGAGAGACAGCAAGAGCAGGAACACAGGCAGGGGGAGTGGGAGAGAGAAAGCAGACTTACCGCGGAGCAGGGAGCCCAATGTGGAGGTCCATCCCAGGATCCTGGGATCATGACCCGAGCCAAAGGCAAACGCTTAATGACTGAGCCATCCAGGGGCCCCTAGTTTGTACTTTTTTTATGGCATATCATGGCTATATTACATTGGCACCAAAACTTCATTATATCTAGGGCGCCTGGGTGGCTCAGTGGGTTAAGCCTCTGCCTTCAGCTCACGTCATGATCTCAGGGTCCTGGAATCGAGCCCCGCATCGGGCTCTTCACTCAGTGGGGAGCCTGCTTCCTCTCTCTCTGCCTGCCTCTCTGCCTACTTGTGATCCCTCTCTCTGTCAAATAAATAAATAAAATCTTTAAAAAAAAACTTCATTATATCTGAAGTAATGAATAATCCTCCCCATCCTTTTCCTTCTGTCACTTGCCTTTGTTATAGGTGTCTACTAACTTCCACAATTTGCCCCCATCAGAAATCCTCTCACTTAAAACTTCTTATCCAAGAGATTACCAAATAAAGTAATTTCTGTCCTTTAAATATCCTTAAATTTATATATCCTTTCCCATTCTTTCTTCTTCATCCATTTAGTGTGAGCTCTCATCCCTCATAATATTTTCTTACTATATTCTGCCTTTAATCTTTGTCTACTTCTGTCAAGAGAGATATCTTCCTACAATATCTATTTTTCTACATAAAATCCTGCAAAGGTTTCTTGTTTCCTAGTGTAAAAACACATGTAAGAAATGGATACAATAACTAGCTTGACTATAGTAATCACTTCACTATATATGTGTATATATATGTGTGTGTGTGTGTTGTATACTTCAAATATATACAATTTTTATTTAAAAGTATATAGGTTTGATAAACCCTTTTATACTAAAAAAAAAGAAATGATAATGATTCTGATGAAAAAAAAATAATACTTCTAGGATAACAACATTTTCTGGCCTAGCCTCTGTAGACTTTTCTAGCATAATTTCCCACTGTTTTCTCTACAACTTTGCTTTGACTGAGTAATCCCTGCCTGTTTGATATTTCTGAGTGCACTACCCATTTTCATACCTTGTTGTTTTTACGTATGCTATTACCTTTGCTAAGAAAGATCTTAATCTCAATTCTTGTTCCTTTATGAATCTTTTATCTCTTCTTTCAAGTTTCAATTCATGTATCACTTTTGGGTATCTGCCCTTACTATCCTCTACCTTCCCGAAACCCCCTCCCTACTAGGACTCCTGGCACATACCCACAAACAAACAGGCACTCCCCCCAGTGTTTGTTCCTTTAGTAAATACATTGTTAAATCCGCATTTTTATAAGGGTGTTTTCTTCACAACCTTAAATTACTTGAGGGCTGAAATCATGCCTTATTAATATTTATATCCCCAGGTCCTGGCAATTCCTTTCTTCCGTTTTCCCCTTCTCTAATCAATTCCTGTGGAAGATACAGATCTGGTCATGAATTTCAAAACTTAAAAAGCTTCATTAAACCTTCACCATAGCATATACATTCTAAACTCCTTAGCATGACATGAGAGATCCTTCAAACTTCGGTCCCAATATAATCTCTCCTTACTCTCAGCACACTTAATATAGCTCCCCAATATACCATCTGCTATCTAAACTCATATTTTTGCTCATGTCATTTATTTTGTCTTCTTCATCTTTACATTGTGACCATCTAGAAAGTTGCTTAGAAAATAGGGATGCTAAATAAGTATTTGTTAAAAAAATAGAAATAAATGATGATTGAATATATTAACTTGTTCCAGACTATATACATGGTAACAATGAGTAGCTATAACAATATATTTCCACTTTGAAACTGACAACTCACCACTTCTATGGAATTGAAATTTTGACAACACTGGCAATTTTACCATAGAATCCTACAATAATGAAGGAAACACATATAACTCATGAACTGAAAAATGCTTCTCTCTTTTGAAGTACCTGAAAGTTTTCCAGGTGATTCAGGAGCATTTGGTTTAGTTTCAAAGGTTAAATCATCTTTTAGCCTAAAAAGCATAATATTTTTTATCACTGATTTTTCTGACATATTGTAAGTGGAAGAAGTGAATTTGTGGCTTGTTTAATTGAAACAACAAAGAAGTAAATTTTAGTGTATTTTAAGTACAAAATGTAATGCTATTTTTCTGTGTAACAGCATTAAATATAATACTGAATTATTATTTTATTATGTAATGTCACGTACTTCTTTTTAAAAAAAAAATTATTTGAGAGAGAGAGAGTGCACAAGTAGGGGGGATGGGCCAGGGGGGCAGAGAGAAGCAGATTCCCTGGTGAACAGGGAACCCCACATGGGACTTGATCGTAGGACCCTGGGATCATGACCTGAGCTGAAGGCAAACACTTAACCGACTGAGCCACCCAGACACCCCATTACCACATATTTCTAAGTCATAGTCCTAATACATACAAATTCACTACAATGGGCATCTACTATTTGTTGCCTAGCATCCGTTCCCCCTCCATGCTGGTCAAAACATCCCTTCTTCATTCATCACACCCTAATTCCATGAACAAGTCCATGTTTTTAAGCAATGAGCACATTATATTTCCTTGGTGACATGAATGACTCAGGTTTAGGCACTTTCCTTCACACAGTATAATGAGTAAATTCTAGAATTTTTGCTATCTTACAGAATTACTACTTCTATGTCTTAGTGATACTTTATGGAACTTATTCCTAACTTTAATCAACACATTTGTCAGAGATACAATGGCGAAGAAAGAAAAGGAATACCTCACCAAATGTTTTACATAAAATCAGAATGTTTGGTCACATTAATATTTTAATAGTCTGAAAATTGTTGCTCTGCATTTGTTGACTTAAAAGGGTCATCTAAATTTTTGAGAAACAAATTTGTCAAACTATAAAGGATAATGAAAAATAATGCACATACCAAAACTGTTAATATAGATGAGGGATGCCTGGGTGGCACAGTCAGTTAAGCATCTGACTCTTAGTTTCAGTTCAGGTCCTGATCTCAGGGTCCTGGGATCAAGCCCCGTGTTAGGCTCTGTACTCAGCTGTGCATCTGCTTGGGATTCTCTCTCCTTCTCCCTCTGCCTCTCCTACCCATGCTCTCTCTCTCTCTCTCTCAAATAAATAAATAAATCTTTTAAAAATATATTAGTGTAGATGATGCAATAAACAAAACACTACAAAGCTCAAGAAAGAATTGATTTAGAACATATTTAAGTGAGATAATTAAGAATATTTAAATTAGAAATACATATAATACTTGTATGCTCAAGCAAATCTATAGTATTAAAACAGTGAGGTCTAACTCTTCATGCATTTTTGTTTTACTATCAATAATATTTAAATTATCTTCAAGGCATGTGAATTTTTTATTTCTAAAACCATTCATTAGGAAATTACACACATATGTCTTTAATGTATTTTTACATATAATGCTGGATATATTAGAATATAACTAATGAAGTTTAAGAATACAGCCAAGTTTTCCTTTCATAAATCAATAGTACAGAATTTAAGTTATTGAAGGAATTCCTCAATTCATATTTCAAATACAAACGAAGTCCTACATATGTTTCCCTTAAATGAGCAAGCTGATAATACATTGTTGAAAATTATCCTAGCCTTGGGGTGCCTGGGTATTTCAGCTGGTTAAGCATCTGCCTTCAGCTCAGGTCATGATCTCAGGGTCCTGGGATCAAACACCCCATTGGGCTTTCTGCTAAGCAAGGAGTCTGCTTCTCTCTCCCCCTCTCCCTCTGAGCTCTCTCTCTCTTAGGTAAATAAATAAAATTTTAAAAAAGAAGAAAATTATCCTAGTCTTATTATTTTATCTTGGAATTCAAATAGTTCCTATCAATCTCTTTCTTCCACATTTAAATTCTATTTCTGATGTTGGACTTCTGAAGATCAGTTTCATACCTCCACTGGGTAATTGTAGGGTGAAGGATTTAATTTTTAAAGTTTCCTGCACTGCCATCTCCTGGTCTTTAATTTGAATTCTGGCATCACGCAATTCCCATCTAATTACCTCCCTAGGTGCTACTATTCCTTTTGCTATTGTTCCCATAATTCCTAGATCCTATTTTACTCTCATTCATTATAACAGGTGCCCTTTGGATGTTAACTCTGGAACTATCCCAGGGGATATTAACTCCAGAACTTTCCCAGGGGCCAAAGGCTGAAAGTGCTGCTCAGATTTTTTTCTCATCTGCCTTTGCATGGAGAAATTCTAGTTCTGTCTTCTCTAGTCCTACCCCTTCCATTCCTAATATAACTCATGCCTCAGTCTTTTGTAATATAATGCGATTTGGTGGCAACCTGGATGAAATATGCTTGAAGTACACTTAAAGTAAAACATATGGAAAACAGAAATGAGTAAAGAGTAGAGAACATAAATGAATACTTAAAGAACATCAACATTTAAGAAGTAGAGAGATGAAGAGGAGTTGCCAGAAAGATCTCAGAAAACTAGGTGTGAAAATCAACATAAGGGCATGAATTAACCTAGGAATGAGTCTTAAGAAGTAAAACAAGTTAAACCATACCAGACAGTTCAGAAAGATAAATAACATAAAGAATGAATTGAAAACTTGGATACTTAGATTTTGTCAATTAAAAGGTCTTTGGTAACCTTTGAATTAGTGGCTCTGAGAGGCAATACTTAATGATAATCAGTAGACTCTAGAAACAGACTGCTTGAATTCCCCAACTCTACCATTTACTACCTTTGCAACCTTGAGTAAGTCACTTAAATTCTATGACCTTCATCTTCTATATCTACAAAATTAGTATCATATGAGTGATTTTCTCATATGGTTATTGTTTTATATTAGTTAATATATGTGTAAAACTTAGAATAATGTTTGGCACACAACTATATAAATGTTGATGTACTTGTATATACACTACTCAGTTCCCCTCTCAAGGAAGAAGCTGCTGACCTAACTTCTAAGAGAGCTATTCGGGGCCAACTTTCAGCCATTGCACCCTCCAGGAATCCCTTCAGTTACAGAGATTCACCTCACCCAAAGTTGTGCTTTCTCCAGGTATATCAAATGCTTGATCAAGAGGAAGTGTAAAGACCCAACGATTTCAGTTAGCCCAGTACAGAAGGTCCCTGATGGCTAGGTTAGCTCAAACTTTCCAATGGGGTAGGCTGAAGCTGTTGGCCCAATCCTGCATTTTTCTTTTCTTTCCTATAGTAGTGATTCAAATGGTCCTCCTTCTCTAAACATCTTGAATAGTAAGTAATCTTTGCCTCAAAGTCTGCTTCCCAGTAAAACTCGTTTGCTTTTAAATTTTTGTTGCATGAATGAATAGCATCAGATGGCAGTAATAGCATTTTTTATGCTTTATATTTAATGAGACTGTTTTATTAAAACTATATTAGTGTGAGCCCTAAGTGAAGTTTTGAAAATGAATTTATTTTCATATTTATAACCATAGTAACTTCCAAAAGTTTGCATAATAAATAAAATCCACTTATCAAACTAAACTCTTAAAAGACAATCTACAAAAAAATAAGCTTTTCAAAAAAATAACCCTGTTGATTTATAGGTAGTAGAAGATGATTTATACATAATATAATTGATCACCTTTATTAAACAATAACCAATATATCATGTATCCTTGCTTGCTAAAAAGATTATTTATTTTTGGTAAATTAAAATGACAGACCCAAATGTTCAGTACAAATTAATGTTATGTTCATTAAAAGAAACATGGCATTAAAAAATGGAATTGGAAGAATCCATAGAAGCTAGAAATGTACTAAACAATTTAAGGCTTCCATAGCAATAGGAATGGGCAACTTTGGTGCAGGGGGTTTCCAACATAAAGAAAAAAAAATATTACAAACCAACTGAGACTGAGTTTTTATTTTTAGTTCCTTAGTGATGAGGTCTAACATAAAAATCTCTTTCTGTCCCCTAAACCTCTGTCAAAGCCCTCATTTTATTCCTGTAATTTCTAACTTCTCTTAGCAAATGCCTTAGCTTAAATACTTGTAAAAAATATGTACTAGTAAGTTTTGTGTAAAGGAAGAAAAACACCAGAAGGTGCATGGGGGATAATTTAGTGCTTATCTTCTATCAGTTCTCCTTCTAAGGATGACTAGGGCAAAACTGTAAATGACTCTAGATTACAACAAGAGTGATTTAAGTTAACTATTGGAAGATTTCCCTGGCGGGCAATGGTTGTTAAACATTTGAATAGGTTTCCAAAAAGAGAAGAAAGGGAACAACTGTAATACCTCTACATGATATTGCTAAATGCTGGCTGAACAACAGCTCTTGCCTAATGAAAAACATGCATGCCTGTGTGTGAGAAAGACAGAAGCAGAGTGTGAGTGTGAGTGTTGGGAGATGCAACTCAAAATTCTGCCAATCTTTATTGTATTTTTCATTTAAGTTCCAATATGCAGGCTATGTTCCTTGGATAAAAAGTAACAACACAATAAACATTGATTAAGACCACTTAATATCGGTCAGTTTAAAAATATTTAATATTAGCTCAAAAAAATTTTTAAGTGTACTTACATTTTATTTTAAATATCTGGAGCTAACTTTCAACTTTGCTATTATGTAAATGAAAGTGATGCTTTTCTAAATAATGCCTATTTATTAAAACATTCTGGTTTTGTGGAGCTTTAAAAAATGCATTTCCTCCTCAGATCCACACTTAGGGCAAAGAGGGGCTGAAAATTGAGTTAAAATATTAATAATGAGAGAGGTGCCTGGGTGGCTCAGTGGGTGAAAGCCTCTGCCTTAGGCTCAGGTCATGATCTCAGGGTCCTAGGATCAAGCCCCTCATCTGGCTCTCTGCTCAGCGGGGAGGCTGCTTCCCCCTCTCTCTCTGCCTGCCTCTCTGCCTACTTGTGATCTCTCTCTCTGTCAAATAAATAAATAAATCTTTAAAATATTAATAATGAGGAATAATAAATTTTCTGAATCAGATTTTCCTTTAATATTGAGCTTCCAGGTTCTGCTTAGAGACTTTTTTTTTTAAGGTTTGTTTATTTATTTATTTTTTTGACAGAGAGATGCAAGAGTGAGAGAGAGAACACAAGCAGGAGGAGTGGGAGAGGGAGAAGCAGGCTTCAGGAAGCCTGATGAGGGGCCTGATCCCAGGACCCTGCGTTCATGACCTGAGCTGAAGGCAGGCGCTTAGCTCAACCAACTGAGCCACCCAGGCGTGCGCTGTGTACAGACTTTTAACCAAGCTCATGATTACATTCTTTCTGCCTAAAAGCTGGTTGATGCTCCATGGGTCTGGAGAACAATTTAAGAAGCATATACTGTGCTGTTCTCAGAAACACTGTAGCCCATTCTCTTTAAATCAAATTTCCTTCGCTCAGGGTAGTTTACTTTCTTGCAAGTTTTCTAAACTTTAAGTGTTTGGACTCCCAGCAACCAAAAAAAAAAAAAAAAAAAACTCTCTAGCTGTATCCTTTATGATGTCATTTTCGGTTTACTAAGATAGAAGTATAAATAAGTATCTTGTAAATAAATTATAATGAAAAGTTTGGAAAACATCGATTGGATTTTAGAAAGAAAACATAGGGTTCTTTAATGCCAATACACTGAGATTTAGCTAAGAAAATGGGGTGTGTTCTTTTTTTCATAGTTTTTAGAAGGGGAATCAGGAATGAAATATCAGCAATTCATTCAAAAATCAGAACTAATTTTCTAGGGGAGAAGAGTACACACGGAAGCCATTATAACTCTTTATAAACTTCTAATCCAGCATATAAAGAATACATTCAAGAATAGATATTATCTGCTGAAATTCTAAAATGGATTGGGCAAATACAATGTTCAATAAACTATGTGTAAAAATTTTGTTTCTTTTTACATGAAGAAATTTATTAAAAACAAAAAAGAAAACCTCTCTAATCTTTATTTAAAAAATGGAATATGGTTGATTATCAAAACACTATAAAACTGTAAGCAATAAATTCCACAACTATAAAAGAGAATTTACCAAGAGATTTAAGTTATAAACTTATTAATTGAGATTCATTTGATGAAACTCACTTCTCCACCCACTTTTCCTTCCCCTCCACCACTACCCTACAACCGACTCACAAATTCGTACTAGCAGATTGCCAGCTAGGTATGGTTTTGTTTATGTATTTATCCTGAGGACAGAACAATTTAAAAAAAAAAACAAAAAATAATAGATTTGAGCAAAATTGCCATTTTTATCACTCTAAAATGTAGTGAATGTTGCATAAATGAGAAATCTTCCCTTCCTTAATACTTTTCCTAAAATCAAGTTTTACAAGATCTCCCCCCTCTCACCCCGCACACACACACTCATTTCTTTATTTGAGGATAATTTCTCCTTGATGGAAAACATTTGTTTTTCAAACCCAGCATTCTTGGCTATCTTTACTTTGACACCTACTTTAGCCTGATTCAATTCTTTTGTTTCCTCAAATTATAGTGAGTATTGATGAAGTACCAGGTAATGTGCTAGTTCTAGAGCTATAATTCATGGCTTTCTTTCAAAGATCCAAGGTCTACTGTGTGGCAAATGCACTGATAAATAATAATACAATCACAAGGGAAGATGCAAGCACAAGTGGCTAAGGAAACATTTGGGAAAGAAACTGAAGAAAGCCCAGGTTCTCAAAAGGATCAAAAAGGAAGTAAAACCTGATCTCAATTTTGAAAGCTATGAGGAATTAGTCAGGGGTAGTACATAAATATACTGAGTCAGAAAGAGGAGGCTATGAGGCAGGCACCAGGTCTCTCAAAGGTGAAGGATATGCCAAAGTTTAGAGTAATTCTGGATCAGAATTTTTTCTGGGACCACAATTAACTATTGATGTAATTTAGTGCAATGTACCTGCTGGAGAGATAGGTAAAGACTGAATCTTGCTTTGAACTCTGTGACTTAGGCAGCAGGGAATAATGGGAGGATTTTAGACAGGAATGTGATATGATCATATGACTTCACTAGAAGTGTGACAAACGGTTTGGAAGGGGCAAAGGTGATGAAGAGATTACTCCCTGTGTCAATTGTAAGGCCTTATTAAATTGTATAACTATTCTGAGCCTATCTAACTATTTAGATGAGATAATTTACTCATCTAAAAAATAAAAAAAGGATAATAGTGGCTACATTTCAAATTTGTTATGAAGATTAGAGAATATATATATAAAGCAGCTAGCATCTAATAACAGAAATCTATTGGGCACTTATTAGTTAGATTCCCTTCACCAGCTCCTCATGTCTGGAAAGTTAGTCTCCAATTCTATAAGGAAGATGATTTTCCTCTATAACATAATCCCTCCCTTGAATCCCCCCACCCCCCAACTCCCACCATCGCCATCTAATGACAACCCACTCTTTCACAAGAGCAAAGAATGAAGAGGTAGCTTTCCTGCTGGGCACTGATTAACATGTATATTTATGTGCTTAGAAAAGGAAACCATGTCATTTTTAAATAGCTCTCTCAAAGGCAGATCATAATATTGCATGCATTATACAGCTTGAACTAAAACTCCAGGCACAAAGAGTGATTTTAAAAACCCTAACACTGCCATTTTGCCATTCAGTAACAAAGGCGGCATATCTGCTAGATCCATGCCAGTGAAGAATGCTTGCTAGCACTAAGCAGACCTAAATATATATTTTTACAGGTGGATAGACTGTTAGTTTCCAAGTCAGCTTGTCATGGTGAATGATATTTAAGTGTGAACATCAGCTGTGAATTTGTTCACATTACCAGTTTCTCTTTCTTGGCTATCATTTCACAACACAAAGTCAATGAACCAGATAAGTGAAACTGTGGATATGCATGTTTGCATATATTTGCCTTCTTTACCCTTTCCTTCTATACTCTGTTCTCCAGTCGCTTTATTTCCCCTAAATTAGTGCTAAATATAACAAAGACAGAAAAATGCTTTCACATCAACACTTTGCTTGACCTCAAATTAGTCTTTGAAGGAGAAAAGACCATTTTCAAATGCTTTCAGAAAAGTAAGATTCCTCTGTTGAAGCTTTAATATTTTTTTTTTCAAAGCTATGCCTAAGGAAATATTCAGAAAATTAGCAACTGGACAGACTGGTTGAAATTGTCTCCCTTGTGGAACACAGTGTTAATTTCAGGCAAATTTAACTGTGTGATTGAGTGGCAATTAAGGAGTGTAGAGACTGCTAGTCGTGGGTTAAAATAATTTGTAAGGCTTAATTAATTGCTAGAACAACTGATAGCCCTGTCAAATTGGCAAGTAAGTTCATTGATCTTAAAATTCAGCTGAGCTCAAGAAAAAGACTGGCAAAATAATTTGTAGACTGTGACAGAGACAGCTGGAGATAAGTAATGTGTGTGAAGGTAGAGTAGAGAATATACCACCAGAAACGATAAAACAGAGACGGTATTTTCAAAGAAATAGTATGCCTACATATCTCCAGAGACAAGACCCCAGGAGCTAAATATCTATCCCTCTCATGTATTGTACATAAAAGAGTTTCTTTATACTTCTAATGACCTCCTACTTTTCAGTTTATACTGAGCACATGATAAATAGGTCAGATTCTGCGCCACATCCATTTACTCTCAAGTTTAGAAAGCAGTAATAGCCACACATCTGGCCAAGTACAGGGTAGCAAGTGCCTTCTTTTATATTAACTGTCAATTCTTAGGCTTCCATGTAATCCTCTCAAGGTTGAAATGAGGCTGTTCCATTTCTCTTTCGGGTATTTTTTTTTTTTTTAACCTGTAGTCTGGAGATCTTTTACAAACTGCATTCTTCTTTAATTGATGGAATGAGTGACAAAGGAAAACAATGGGCAATTTCCCCACTTCTTCCAAAGTTTTATAAATAAGAAACCCAATCCTTGAACTAAGTGACTAAAACAATCCTGACACCAAGGGAACATACTGGACAGTCTGCAGAGAGAGCTGAAACAGTCACATCAGCCATGCTATATTTTACAACTTTGCAAATCGCCTTGGAGTTTGTAAGTAGTTATGAATTTGAAATCAATAATTAAAAAGGAGCAGAATACTGACTTTCGTTTTAGAAACAAGAATCTGGATCTAAGATATTTTAAGTGATATTTATTTGAAAAGATACCTTTTAAGTGCTACATCAGATCACCTCAATGTCCTGTATCTGTCATGTTATCTCTTGTCTCTGGGACTTCTGTCACTTCCTACATCCCACATATGGCTATTGTGCTCAATTCTGTGTGAGTTCTTCTCCAAATTCCATAGTATATCCAAAGAAAAAGTAGCATCCATGGCCTTTTAGAAGATGATCAGGCAAGACTAAACAACCGGTCATACTTGATACCAGGAATTGATTCTTGAACTGACTTTTCTTCTCTGTCCCAATCCCCTTTGCCCTCAACTCCTGCTCTTTGGAATTGCACTCTACTGTAAACTAGTAGTCTTTTGTAAGCTAAAAGCCTTTGCTTTGTATTTGTTTTCCAGCAACCAATAGTAAAACATAATTAATTCTAAAGGTAGTAAAAGGAAAAATAAATGCTTATGTAAAAATGCATTAGTATGGTACCAAGAAGATGTAAACCCTAAAATACTATGACTTCTTTGTATTGAAACGTACAGCTTTAAGTCTTACAATGCAGTAATGAGGTATCCAGGAGTTGTAAATTACTCATATATTTAACTGGGGAAAACTATTTGGGGCACAAGGGTGTTCTACTATTGTCAGTTTCAAAAAGAAGAGTATAAAGAGGTATGAATTACTGCAGTTTGTCAGAGCTAAGGCACTTTAATTTGTCTATCATTGCGTGTTGATGCTTCTTTTGCCTTCAAACTGAGAATCCTTTGTTCTAGTGAATATGTGCATATCCATAAGCCTCAATAGTTGTAGCTGAAATCACATGTTAGAACCTACAGGCTATACTGTTATCTCTTCTATCCATTTCTCAGAATCTTCCTTCAGATTCATCTTGCCCGAAGGGCTTCTTTTCACTGGTGTAAAACCAACGTTTATACTTCTGATTTAAACTAGCAGTGCACTACTTTCAGTCATGAATATCTTTCCAATGGGGTGTTTTTAAATCTCCGAGGAAGAATCAAAATCTAGGGGAAGCTAATGAACTGGAGCTTTCTGAGTTTTTGTATAAATATATGTAATTTCAATAGAAACTCTAATTTTAAAAAGGCAGGATGAGGAAACTAGAGAAAATATCAGAGATTTGCAAACACTGGGATTAATGTTATTTCCTGGTCCTTGACAAATCTTTGAAGTTGTAGTTAAGCTCTTTAAAGAGTGATAATTAGGACTATATACTTGGAAAAATACATGAACAATAAAATATGTCACTATACTTTCATGTCATTTATTTATTTTTTATCTCTAGTAAATTATTGGGTTAACTTATGTGTGCACTGGCATTTCGGTTGCAAAAAAAAGGAAAATGTGGTACTATATATGTCATATTAATGCTTTACTTTTAAGGTATTTTTTAAATAATTTGATTATTATTTTATCAGAGAAGCATTTATTAGGAAACTTTGAAATTGCAGAATCATCCTTGACATTATGATTCTAAGAACTACTTAAACACAGTTTCAGTCCTCCGCAACATTACAGCTAGTATCTGGAGTAAGAAAAAGTAAATTAAACATGATAATTTATTATAATCTAAGTTATGACAGATCTATATGAGGAAGATATTTGGATTACGAGGGAGAAGCACTTACATTAGGAACCTTGAGAGTAAGAGTTGAGGATCACGGGAAACTTCTCTGAGCAAATAAAAGTTTAGTCTCTAAGGATGAATTGGAGTTATTTGGGCACATATTGGGTATTGGGTTTAGAAAGAACTTGTATTCCAAATAATGTTAATAGCCATGCTGTTGTTAAATGGTATCATGCAAATGGAGAAGCTGCACTCATTGTTTATGACTGGGTTAAATGTTGAGGGCTCATGAGATAGAATACAATATGGACAAAGCTAAATGAGTTGGATATTATTCCAAAATCTTTGGGAAGCATTGGAATCCTTTTTAAAATAAGGGTATTTTGTGATTAGGTTTGTATTTAAAGGGGTCTCTTTGTCAGCATGTATAGGAAGACTGGAAACCAACTTAACTGGAGACAGAGAACAGATAAGCTTCTATTGCTTTATCCTAAGCAAAAAATGAGTATCAGAACAAAAGCAGCAGAAGAGGAAACAGAAAGCAGGGGATGGATCCGATAGATATTAGGAGGGGAACTTTACTCGTCTTGGTGATAGAATAATGGAAGTAATTAAGATAATGTTATTCAGCGTGAACAGGAAGTTTCTGACTTAGGCAATATGGTGGTAGGCACTGGTGCCCTGAAATAAGAAAGGAAAACCAAGCCCACAAGGATGTTTTGGAGCAGAGACAATTGAGTTCTTTTTTTTTTTTTTTTCTTAAATATGTGGAATATACATGGGTAATCATGTTGATGCAAAGAGAGACAGCTTTATGTTTTCCTTCTTAATCTGTATGCCATTGCTTTCTTTTCTTTGATCTGTTGCCCTAGATTGGACCTACAGGGAAATGTTGAATAGCAGTTGTTAGACTAGACACCCTTGCCATTTTCTTGAGGTTAGGGAGAAAATATTCAGCCTTTCCCTATTCACTATTATGTTAGGTGTAGGTTTATGGTAGATGCCCTTTTAGAAATTGAAGTTATTTTCTATTCCTTGTTCACTGAAATTTTCTATCATGAATGGATATTGAATTTTGTCAATTTTTTTTTCTGTGTATTGGGATCCTCATATGGTTTCTCTTCTCTATTCTGTTTATACGGTAAATTCATTGATTTTCAAATATAGAACCAATCTTGTATTCCCAGAATAAACTCACTTGGCCATAAAATACGATTTTTACATATTATTGGATTAAACATACTAAAATTGCATATGAATTTTTAATCTAAATGAAAGAAATTTGCAAAGAGATAGTTTTTTGTTTTTTTTTTTTTTTTATTTCAATGACCTCTCTGTTTTTGGTGTAAGGGTTATAATGATGACTTCACTGAATAAATGGATATTTGTTTCCTCCTATTCAATTTTCTAGGAGGGTTTTTATAGAATTGCCTTTATTTTTTCTTTAATGTTTGATAGAAACCACCAGTGAAGACATCTGTGCTTGACATTTTCTTTGTGGGAAAGTTTAAACTACAAATTCAATTTCTTCAATAGATTTGAAGCTCTTCAGGTTATTTATTTCTCCTTGAGTGTCAGTATTTTGCATCTTTCAACCATTTAATCTAAGTTTCCCAATGGTTGGTACAATTATTATTACCTATTGCTGTGTAACAAATTCCCTCAATAAGTAATACTTAAAACACCAAAAATTTATTATACCAAGTTCTCCTGGGTCAGGAATTTAGAATCAACTTATCTGGATGATTCTGGTTCAAGGTGTTGTCTTTGGTTACAGTCATCTGAAGACTTGATACTTATAGTATCCGATTCCAAGATGGATCACTCAAATGGCAGTCAGAAGAAGACCTCAGTTCCCTCATGACATGGGCCTCTTCAAAAGCTGTCTAAGTACTTCCATGTCCTCACACCATGAAAGTTTCTGCTAGAGCAAGTGCTCTAAGAGAGTGAAAGAAGAGGAAGCTACGGTGCCTTTCATGATCTAGCCTCTGCATTCACACACCATCATTTCTAGTTTACACTATTCATTAGAAGCAGATTACTGACTCCAGCTCACAATAGTACGAAAGGACAATTAGTCTCTATTTTTTAAATGGGGGATCAATAAAGAATTATGGAAATATTTAAAAACTACCATAAAATTAATCAAATTTCTCCCTTGTTTTATCTGATTTGTAGGGATATTCTATCTCTCAATCTTGGTATTGATAATTTTGTCATCTCCATTCTTTGCCTCATCAACCTGGCTAGAAGTGGATTAAATTTATTAATCTCCATAAATAACCAATTTTTATTTCATTGATTTTCTCCATTGTTTTTGTTTCCTATATTATTTCTTGTGGTTTTATCCTTTTTATTTTCTTTCTTCTAAGAAAAAACTCTTCTAATTTTGGGCTTGATTTCTTCTTCTTCTTTTTTTTTTTTTCTTTTTCTTTGTTAAGTAGAATATTAGGTCATTATTTTGAGATCTTTCTTCTTTTCTAAAAAAGTATTTAGTGCTATAAATTTCCCTCTAAGCCCTATTTTAGCTGCCTCTCATAAATTTTGACATGTTGTGCATTCATTTGCATTCTATTCAAAATAATTTCTAATTTCCTTTTCTTTTTTGGTGGTGGGTTGCTAGTAAATGTGTTATTTTATGTCCATATATTTGGAAATCCTCAAAATGTCTTCTGTTATTCATTTTTAACTTATTTCTATTATAATCAGAGAACATACTTTTCAAATTATTTGAGTCCTTTCATATGTATTGAGCGTAATTTTATTGCTCAGAATTTGGTGTAACCTGATAGGAGTTCTTTGTTACCTTAAAAATAATATGCATTCTACCCTATTGTGTAGAATGTTTCCTAGATCAATTAAGTAAAATATATTGATAGGCTGTTCAAGTCTTTCATATTCTTCCTGACTTTATGTCATTATTTTCTCTAAGTTATTGAGAGAGGACTGTTGATGTCTCCAACTATAATTGTGAATTTGTCTATTTCTTTTTACAGTTTTATCTTAGTTTTTGCTTCATGTATTTTCAATCTTTCTTATTGCATTCATAAATCTTTAGGATTGGTATATCCTTTCTATGTACCTATGAAATGAAAGTCTTATCCGTAAAGTCTTATCTATATGACAAGTTTTTGCTCTAAAGTGTAGTTCAGCTGATACTAACTGCTCCAATTTTACCTTTTACTTCAATTTCTTTTTGATTATTATTTCAGTGATATATTTTTTCATCTTTTTACTTTATACATTTATATGTAATTGGTTTTGTTGTATTTAATACATAGATATAGATTTTTCTAATCTGACAATCTCTACTTTTTAATTAAGATATTTCCATTTAATCTAATGTGATTATTCATATAGTTGGATTAATCTACCATCTTATTCTTTTCTATTTTCCGAATGTCCCTTTGTCCTCTTCATCTTCCTATTTTTCTGCATTCTGAAGAAAGAGGTTTTTGTTTGTTTTTGTTTTTTTTTAAATCATTTCATTTTGTAAACTTGGTTGGCTTATTAGGTATCACTTTTTGTTTTATTTAATGGTTAGTTAGGGCTAATATTGTACACCTTCAACTGGGTTTATATTGTACACCTTCAACCGGTCAAAGTCTATGTTCAAAGAATATTATACCACCATGTAAATGCTAAGAACCTTACATCAGGTTCTTAATGGTTGTGTAAGAGCCTGACACAGGACTCATACATCAGCATACTACCATTTTAGCTCTCATCTTTTGCTGTTGCTGGCATACATTTTACTTCTAAGCTTTACCTAAGCCTCACAAAAAACTTTATTATTTTTGATGAAGACATCAAATTATATTTTAAAGATTAGAAAAAAGATTTTATATTTGCCTACATATTATATATATGTATGTATGTATGTGTGTGTGTGTGTGTATATATATATATATATATATATATATATATATATATATATATATATATATACATATATGTTTGGTTTTTATTCAATTGCCTGGATCTGGTTTTCCACCTGGGAATATTATTTTCTCCATGTAGGAGTCCTTTAATATTTCTTACTTCCTTTTTCTGATTTTCTCATCCTAGTTTCAGTATGTCTAAAAAAGTCTTTATTCTCTTCTTTTTTTTAAATATCCTTGTAATTTTAGAATAGATTCAGATTTACAGAAAACCTCAAAGATAGTATAGAAAATACCCATATACACCACACTTAGTATTCCCTATATTAATATATTAGTGTGGTACATTTGTCACAGTTAATTAATATCAATACATTGTCATTAAATAAATTCATACTTTCATTTAATTTCCTTGGTTTTTGCCTAATGTTTTTTCTATACAGGATTCTATCCAGGATATCATATTACATTTAGTTATCATGTTTCCTTAAACTCCTCTTTGCTGTGACAGTCTCTCAGATACTCCTTGTTTTTGATGACCTTGACAGTTTAGAAGATTAATAGTCAGTTTTTTAAACTGACACTTTATTGGAATGTGTCTGCTGTTCTTCTTATGATTAAACTTAGGTTATGAGTTTTTTGGGTGAAAGACCAGAAGTCAAGTGACGTTCTTATAACATGGTATCAAGTGTATGTACATACTATCAACATGTCACCACTGTAATGTTCAGTTTGATCTTGTGGCTGAAGTAGTGTCTGTCAGTAACTGTAAAATTACTCTTTCCCCCTACTTCCCGTTAAATACTTTATCAGAAGGAAATCATTCTGCCGCAACTAATCCTTGAGTGGGAAATTCTATAGCTTTTACAAAGTTTTTTTTTCCTCTATTCTTATCCTCTACTGTTTCTTATGGTAGCGTGGATTTTCCCACCCTATTCAGTAAGATTGTTTTATATATCTGTAATAGATTCTTTACACAGTCCGCATTCCCTCCTGTGTTCCCCATATCCCTAAGGGATTTTTGGAAGTTTCATACATTAAGATTTACTCTTTGTGCTGTAAAGTTCTATGGGCTTTGACTAATGTATAGTGTTATTTATATAACTTTATAGTATTATGCAGAATAATTTTGTTAACCTAACTTATCCCCTGCTCTTCACCTATTAACTGTCTCTTCCCCAAAGCCCTGGCAATCACAGAACCGCTTATCATATCTATAGTTTTCCTTTTCTAGGATACCAGATAGTTGTAAGCTTAAGGCATACAGCCTTTTCAGATTCATTATTTTCATTTGGCAATATACCTTTAATATTCATCCGTGTCTTTGCACTAGTTCATCCCTTTTCATTGCTCAAGAGCATTCCATTGTATGGATGTACCACTTTTGTTTATCTAGTCATTTCTTTGTTTTTGTTAGATTTTAGTTATTATTTATTTGAGAGAGAGAGTGAGAGAGAAAGAGCACAAGCAGGGGGAGGGACAGAGAGAGAGAGAGAGAGACATGAGCAGAGAGCCTGACACAGGACTCCATCCCAGGACTCTGGGATCATGACCTGAGCCAAAGGCAGATGCTTAACTGACTGAGCCACCCAATCGCCCCTATGCAGTCATTTCTGATGGGCATCTTGATTGTTTCTAATTTTGATAATGACGAATAAAGCTGCAATAAACATTCAAGTGCAGACTTCTGCGTAGAAATGTTTTCAAATCAGTTGGGTTAACACCTGGGAGTGTGATTTCTGGATCATATACTAGGATTATGTTTAGCTTTGGATAAACTGCCAAACTGTATTCAAAAGTAGCTGCACCATTATGCCCTCCCATCATGCCTACATGAGGGATTTTAATGCTCAGCATCTTTTATTTTTTAGAGAAATTTATTTATTTCAAGTAATCTCTACACCCAAAGTGGGGCTTGAACTCATGATCCTGAGATCAAGAGTCGATCTCTCTACTAACTGAGCCAACCACATGCCCCTTAGCATCTTTAGCAGAAAATGGTATTATTGAAATTTTGTTTTGTTTTGTTTTGTGCAATTCTATTACATATGCTGTGGTATCTCATTGTTTTAATTTGTATTTCCCTAGCATGAAATGATAGTGAACATATTTTTTAAAAGATTGTATTTATTTATTTGAAAGAGAGCAAGAAAGAGTGAGAAAGTACAGAGGGAGAGGGAGAAGCAGGCGCCCTGCTGAACAGAGAACCCACTGTGGGGCTCAATCCCAGGACCCCAAGATCATGACCTGAGCTGAAGGCAGATGCTTAACCAACTGAGCCACCAGGTGCCCTGAACATATTTTCATATGCTTGTTATCTGTATATTTTTCTTGGTAAGGTATCTGTTCAGATCTTTTGCCTATTTTTTATTTATTTTTACTTTTATTTTCATTTTTTATATTAAAGTATAGTTGACACACAAGATTACATTAGCTTCAGGTGTACAACATAGTTATTTAATAAGTCTATACATTATATATTACAGTTCACCACAAGTGTGACCTGTCTGTCATCTGTCTGCGACCATCTGTTACCATACAATATTACAAACCATTGACTATATTTCTTATGCTGTACCTTTTATTTCCATGACTTATTTCCTTCCATACCTGGAAGACTGTATTTCCCATTGTCCTTCACCCATTTTGCCCATTCTCCCATCACTTCCCCTCTGGAAAACATCAGTTGGTTCTCTGTATTTTTGGGTCTTTTTATGCTTTTTGTTTGTTTTATTTTTTAGATTCCACATATAAGTGAATTCATATCTTATTTGCCAAACAGACACATGAAAAGATGCTCAGCATCACTAATCATCAGGGAAATGTACACCAAACCACAATGAGATATCACCTTATACCTATCAGAATGGCTAGAATCAAAAAGACAAGAAATAAGTGTTGGTGAGGATGTGAAGAGAAGGGAACCATTGTGCACTATTGATAGAAATGTAAATTGGTATAGCCACTGTGGAAAACAATACGGGGGTCTTCGAAAAATGAAAATAGGAATACCATATGATCCAATAATTCCACTATCAAGTATTTTCCCAAAGAAAATAAAAACACTAAATTGAAAAGATATATGTGCCCTTACATTTACCGCAGCATGGTTTGCAATAGCTAAGATATGGAGACAATTCAAGTGTCTATCAATAAATGAATGAACAAAGAAGATATGAGATGTTTATATGTAGATATATACACACACAATGAAATATTACTTAGCCATAAAAAGAATAAGGTATTGCCATTTGTGAAAACATAGATGGACCTAGAGAGTATTATGCTAAGTGAAATAAATGTTTTGGCTAGTTTTAATTGGGTTGTTTATTTTCTTGTCATTGATTTTAAGATTTCTTTGTGTATTTCAAATATAAATCCTTTTTTTTCAAATATAAATCCTTTATCAGATATGTGTCTTTATCAGATAAGTGTCTAGAAAATATCTTTCCCCATCTGCAGTGCAGTGACATTTTGATTCTCTTACCAATGTCTCAGAGAAGAGCTTTTTCATTTTGATAAAGCTCAACTTCTCTATTTTTCTTTCATGTTTTTGCTTTTGGTGATATTGAGTTTACAAATTAATCACCAAACTGAAAGTCATATAAAAATTTCTCCTGGGGTGCCTGAGTGGCTCAGTTGGTTAGGTGTCTGCCTTCGGCTCAGGTCATGATCCCAGAATCCCGGGATCAAGCCCAGTGTCGGGCGCCCTGTTCAGCGGGGAGTCTGCTTCTCCTTCTGCTCCTCACCTCTCTTATGCTCTCTCTCTTTCTCTCTGTTGTGTGCGCTCTCTCTCCCAAATAAGTAAATAGAATTTAAAAAAGATTCTCCTACTTTTTATCTAGAAAATGTACAGTTTTGAACTTTACATTTAAGTTAATGATAGATTTTGCATTATTGTTAGGATGTGTGTATATGTGTGTATGGATATCCAGTTGTACCAGCATCATTTGCTGAAAAGACAATCCATTCTCCTTGGAATTGTGTCTTTACCATTGTTAAAAACTAGTTTACTATGTTTCCATGGGCCATTTCTGGACTTTAGTCTATAATAGTCTGGACTATTTTGTTTCATTGACTTATATTTTAGTTGCAATGTCTATACTTTATAGTCTATGTTCTATGCTTTGTTTGTTGTTCTATGTTTATATCTTATTTATTTTAATTATAGTGTCTTTATTTTAACCAATATTACACTAATTTGATTTCTGTAGCTTTATTGTTATTGAAATTGGGTAATGTGATGCTTCCAACTTTGTTCCTATTACTGTGTGGGCTATTCTATGTCTTCTGCCTTTCCATATAAATTTTAGAATCATTTGCATGATATCCATGAAATAGTTTGCTGAGTTTTCATTGCATTTTAGTTGTGTTGAATCTATATATCAAACTGGCATGACTATTATTACTTGAAATAGTTATCTTTTAGGTCAATTTAGAGGAAGAAAAAGAAAAAAAAAATTCTCCAGTCATTCCTTCTCTGACTTCCTTTCTCTCTGTAAATCCAAGTCTCTAGCAAATGTGAATTTCTTTATGTTTGAAATACTTTTGGTATTTATTACAGGAATAATGATACATTTCCTCACTTTGTAATTGTGGAGACAATCTTTGTTTCTCCTTCCTTTAGAAGGATAATTTTGCTTGGTGCAAAATTTTAGGTGAGTAGTTGTTGTTTTTTCTTTCAAAACTTTAAATATTTCACTTCATTCTCTTCTTGCTTGCATGGTTTGTGATGAAAAGTCCTCTATAATTCTTATCTTGCTCTTTTATAGGTAACATATACCCTCAATCCCTGGCTTCTTTCAAATTTTTTCTCTTTGTGTTTGGTCTCTGGGAATTCTGAATGTGGTACACTAGGTGTGTTTTTTGTGGTTGCTGCTGTTTGTTCTTCCTGGTGTATTCATTATTTCATGGGTGTGTGACTTATTAGTTGGAATGTCTTCTTAATGGAAGAATCAATGAATGACACTAAGCTCACAATAAGTAAATTTGAACAAATTATTAACCCTTATTTCTTATTCCCTAATAATATTAGGACTAAGAAAGTCCTCTAACTGTGCTGGGTGTCAAAAGGCTTGATTAAAAAAAAAAAAAAAAAAAAGCTTGATTTTTAACTGAGGTAAATCTGAAGGATAATTTTATATGTTACATTTTTCAGATATCTTTCCAAGACTCCTCATGGTTGGTGAGGGGAGAAATGTTGCAAAATGGCAAATACCTCTATGAAATGATTTGAAAATTCTGACTGAACGTGTCCTCTAGGATGACTGCAAAAAATATATCATATCAGATCACAGGACGAACTCTACCAGCCCAATGATTTAGTGTGATCAAGATGAAATAATTAATCATACAACAGATATTTATCAAGCTCCTTTTAGGTAACCATCATTTAATAACACATTTTCTTCAACTCACATACAAAAACATGTATTTTACTTTCTCAGTCAAACAGAAGATTGTGCATTTCTTGATATCCATTTTTCAAAGAGAAAACCAAGAACATTAAAGAATTATGAATGATGAAATTCACAAAATCTACAAAGCACTTTTCAGACCAATTATTATAGTTAGGATTAATTCTATTGCCCAGTAAGATATTTTCTAGTCAATACTTTGAAACCATTCAAACTCTATACCCAACTTTTTAATCTTTATTATTATTATTATTATTATTAACATCAATATTGTCAGTAGTTGTAATAAACACTTTTACCCAACAACACACTGTTAAAATCCTAAACATATCTCTAAATAAAAAGAATAAAATAGTATTTTAGGTTATACATTCAATATTGATGCAAACAAAAATTTACTTTCTCAGTTCTTTCAGTTAGCAGAGATGCTAATCTGTTTATCTTTATTTGCTTATCTGGAACAGATGGAAGTTTAAAAAGCAATGGAGAAGAGAATCAGCCTGGACAAGGACTACACTTTTATTGGCATAATTATGAATGCATTTGAAATACCTTTCTTAACTCCCATTTTGGGCTATACTCAGCAGGATTAAAGGATTTCAATCTGGATTAAAGGATTAGGTAATTCATAAGCCAGTGTTTCATCTTAGAAGAAAAGGAAACATATCCATTCAGATTCTTTGTGTCAGGGGATGAATGACTATTTATTCTCTGCAAGCATGCTTTTTTCCATTTAAGCTAACAATACACGCATGTTTTTTTCCAGTCTTTTGCCATGTTGATCCCCTACTCAGCTTTCACAATGAATGCTTGCATATGCCTTTGAGCTATAAAAAGTACACTGCAATTGACTTAAGTATCACTAACTCTGATGGTGATACTGTTAGGTAATCACTACTGTAAATAATAACAAATATGATCACAAAAACAGAAAAAAAATCTGAATATAAGGATATAAGTACACCAAATATTTTATTTTGATTTGGGGGGAAATGCAGGAAGTCTCTAGATATTTGTATTTTCAGCATGGGTTAAAGATTTTGCTAAGGCTTAGAATTCCAAAGAATATTTTCACAAGTAATTCATCAAATAACACTTGAATGGTTTTCACTCCTCCCTTTGATCGAAACGCATAAGCTTTTGATACCTGGCAAAGATAGTCTTGGTTAGTGACTTGGTTGGACCATGGTGTTGAGCTGCCAAATTTCTGTCTAAAAGATCCTTGCAAAGTGAAGCTTCTTGATCTTGCCATCATATTCATATCAGAAAGTATCTAAAAATCTAAATTGGATTCCGTGAGAAATTTTGACTCTCCCACAGCAAGAAGTCCGTAGACAGTGCTGGATGAACTAGAACTTCAACAAACTACATGGTGGTTTATTTGTGAAAAGTCATATAGGACTCATGAATCTCTAAAAAGCAAAAATTGATGTATTTCCATTTCTGTTAATTCAAATTATTCTATCTTCTTTTCTCCTTTTCTTCCTTATTCTTAAGGGTCACTCTCTCAAAAACATTCTGAATATTTAAAAATTTATCCATCAGTTGTCCTATCTTATATATTCTCAGTCTTTTCCATTCTTTACATTTCAAATTTAAGCCCTCATAGACCACACTGGTCACTTACCTCTGGCCATTGCCTCCAAGAGGCACCTAAATACTGTCTCCATTTCCTTGTGTATCCTCATATTTACCTTCTTAGTTGGAGAAAAATTATGTTACTCTAAAAAAGGAACACTATTGCTAGCTAAAGTCACACTAAAATATTTCTGGTGATTAATGTTTGCTCATCTCTTTCATTGCCATAAAAGATGTTCTTCAAGAAGAAGTAATTAAAAGCAGATAAGAGCATGGATACTGCAGCCAGACAGTTTGATTCATCCAGTTTGACCAGTCGCTATCTTATGATCTTGACAATTTGGTTATGTGCCTCAGTTTCCCTATTTATAAAATTAGGACAAGCACAGTGTTTCAGCAATAGCTGGCTCATAGTAAATGCTATAGAAGTACTTGTATTTAATTTGCAAAGAAACAGAAGCATTATTAAGGCATTACTCAGAGACATATCCGCTGAATTATTTCCAGTTCTCAGGTAATATCTGATTGATTAGGAAGACTCCTGGTAATGTATTTTTCATCAAAAGCCAATAAAAAAAAAAGCCAATTCAATATACATAAATAACTAACTTCAATTTTGTGGACTTCACAATTTTAAAGTTTCCTTAGATAAGTGTTTTGGAAATATATTATGGTAACATTTTTAAGTTGTACAAGTGAGAAAACAATACCCACTCTGTGGTTTTAAATTTTCTTCCTCATTTTTTTTTTTAAGTAGCCAGCAACTTCCCTAACTATATTACTTAGAAAAATTAGTTTGAAATAAATTGAATGATTATTTCCTATACTGTCTTTTCAGATATTTCCTGTTTCACATATTTTGTGATATAAAATTATTATAATACTGCTCATATTTTTCTGCTATGAAACAATTTGACTTTCAAATTTTAAACACTGCCATGTTTCTTTAATTGTCAGACAATACCTATTTACTGATTACCTATTACATGTTCGGCACCTTCCTAAATACTGTAGGCAGTTTTCAAGACAACACAATAAGATTGTCTAGAAAAAATTTGTGGAAAACATGTAGTAGTATGTAGATCCATCAGATAAACAGAATGTAATTAAGCAGTTAAGAATGTAATTAATTACTTAATGTAATTAAGCAGTTAGGAAGCTATGTAATATCTAAGGTTTATGATATTACCAAGTTTTGTTATTGTCTCTCCAAAATATTTAGAACCTCAGATTAGACCCAAATACATACATATATCTATGTCTATATCTATAAAAACTTAAAATACATTTTTCTCTGTGAATGGTTAGCCACTGGCAATAGAAAGAAATAGGCCTATTCTCATTTGCTTACCTTAAAACCACAGACATTTAAACTTCTTGGGGCAGTTTACTTGGGGTAGGCTAGGGTTAAATTGGACGTGTTCGTAGAACTTTCCACTCATTCAGAAAAATCAATTGTGCAATTCATTACATTCAATGGGAATAAATTTAAGTTCCTCTGAAATAAATCATAATTAATTTTTTGCTTTCTTCCACAAATTTTCAGAAAACTAGATGGAAAGAAATGCCAAAGTATTTTTAAATATATAAAAATATTCTCAAATGAATGGTTAGCTAACAAGTGATGGCATTTCTAATTCCAATAACATATATAGACCAAATTTCTGTAATTCAACTGTAATTGTCTTTTCATTAAAATTATTTCATATCTAGTTTTATAAATCTTTGAAAAACACCATTTGATACATTTCCAATTCTGTTAATTCAAATTGTTCTGCCATCTTTTGTCCTTCACCTGTTTTGTGTGTTTTTTTCCCCAATTACTTTTGATCAGCTTGACTGATCTTAGACAAAAAATTACAACTGCATTTTGACCAATACAATACAGGTATTTATTTACCATGTATTTATGTATTTATTTACTTATATTTTAGAGAAAGAGAGTGCACAATTGACGGGGGAGGGGCTGAGGGAGAGATAAAGAATCTTAAACAGGCTCCAAGCACAGTGCAGAGGCCCACCCGGGGCTTGATCTAGCGACCCTGAGGTCATGACCTGAATTGAAATCAAGAGTCAGATGCTTAACTGACTGAGCCACCCAGATGCCTCGATACATGTATTTAGTAATCGACAAATAATTTTTATTCTTTCCTCTTAAAATTATCCATATTATTTTCTGTTTATTTCCATTGCATGATATTTTCTTTCTTAAAAAGTAGAATATATTAATAAAAGAAACTTATGACTTCTCCTAGTAAATTCTAATAAGTGTATCAGATTGACATCATGGCTAAAACAAAACAAAACAAAAAGTAACCACAAAAATTACTGAGAGAAAAAAAGGCAGCAACATTTTAACAAACTTTTGAAAGTAAGATTATGGCTAGAAAAATAATATACTACTTGCCATTAGTACTACACTCATGTTCCCTCTGATCTGCTTTTCATCCACAATGGTTCTGACACTTCGTGCCCATTTTCAATACTAGCATCTCTGTCAGAGATCTGTTTCCTAGGCTATGAGAACCTACTCCATATGCCTGTGTATACCAGAGAGCAGCAGGTAGCCCTGATCCAATAATTGGTAGGTGTGAGAGTCTAGATACACCAACTTCCCTGCCCCCTTATTGAATCAACACTGGGTCTCCTGAGATCCAAGATGGGATTAAACTAAAAAATTCTCTGGGGATTTTACTTGATTCACTGTCCTTGTTTCACTTGCTTTCCTTCCCATTCCACTGCTTCAACTGTCTACTGGTTTTCCCTGGGAACACCGCCTAATAAACCACTTTCAAAAAATTCTTCACCTCAGGATCTGCTTTGGAAAACCAACCCAAATACAGTGGTAACTGATTTAGTCCAGTCAATAAAGTCACCATGTAGGTTTGTGCTGAAAGATATATTGATGATGATGATCCATCATCAATGATAATAAAAAAAGGAAGACAATCAATCCTGCAGAACCCCTAAACATTTCAGCATTTATGGAGACATGCTGAGAAAAAAGGTTAATGCAGTGAGCTTTAAAAAATATTAAGATTGGTTGAAAATCTGTTTAAAAAGCATTTTGACTTTCATGTTTTTTCATGTCTCACATACATACTTGTCCCCTGCAGGAAAACAGATTGGATTTGGAGATACCAAGAACTGTAGAAAATAGGAAGAAGAGGGATTACATGAATCACTGCATATAAAATTGTGGGACCCTCATCTTTCTTTCTCCGATTCCCAGAAAATTAGGAGTCAATTACCTCATTAGGAGTCATCTACCTCAACTGTATATCCCCAACAAAGTTTAGAAAACTATCTTGACAAAATAAAAAAATTCTAAGGAAAGGGATTTCAGATACTAATAGTTGTAAGTCTCCCACTGAAGATGTAAGATTGACAATTAAACACCACCAAGTAACCAGCTCTGTTAAAGCAGTCAAAGATCAAGGAGAAGCAGTTAGGAATCCCCAGCAACATAGGGAAAAGCTCCACAAAAAATGAGAGAGACCAAAACAAACAACAAAGAAACACCTAAAAAACAGAGACCAAAAGAAAACTTCAAAAATGTGTTTTGAGGATAAGCAAAATGTTACATACAAACATAAAGAATGATATGCTATAAATCAGAAGTTCAGAGGACATGGAAGCCCTTACAAATTATAAAAGTAATTTCTCCATATTTCTATCCCCTCCAGAATGTTGAGAAGATAAGTTAAAGAAAATCTCAGGGTGCCTGGGTGGCTCAGTGGGTTAAAGCCTCTGCCTTCAGCTCAGGTCATGATCCCAGGGTCCTGGGATCGAGCCCCGCATCGGGCTCTCTGCTCAGCAGGGAGCCTGCTTCCCCTCTCTCTCTGCCTGCCTCTCTGCCTACTTGTGATCTCTCTCTCTCTGTCAAATAAATAAATAAAATCTTTAAAAAAAAAAAAAGAAAGAAAATCTCTCCCAGTGTAGAAAAAGTAAAAACAATCAGTTGGAAAACACAGTTATAATTAACAATTTGGACTACCAATCCAAAATCTTCATCATTTCAAATAAAAAAAAAAAAAAAGACAGAGATAAAGGATAGAGGAAATTTGTTACAAAGTAGTAGAAAATAGTTACCCTAAAACCAAGGATTCCAGTCTCTAGAATGAAAGAACTCACGAAAATCGGAAAAGAGGATCTTAAGAGTGTTCAGAAATAAGGACATGAAAAAGAAATTCACACAAACACAAAAGGGAAAAAAATGATATCATTTCCTAAAAACACACCTTTGTTACTGTTCCAAGGATGGGTAGGTGATAAATTTAAGAAACTTTCTGACACTCCAGCCTTCAAATAATTACCTCTTATAGCCACTTTTTAGAAATTTACTGGAAAATGGACTTTAGCAAAATAAGAGCTAAACTAAAAATGGAAAAACGATGGGTACAGTCAAGCAGTGAAGTCTTTTCACTCACTGAGTTTAAATTTTATTTAAAAAGAAGCATAAATAAGTATAAAATAGATCGTGATAAATGTTAAATAGAAAAGGAGTGCTCGCTTCGGCAGCATATATACTAAAATGTTAAATAGAAAAGGAAAGCAGGGCAAAGAGATATGATGATTAGAAGGATACTTCGCTTAAGTTGCCAGAAAAAACTTCTCTGAATGAAATGCAGAAGAGCCAAATGAATACATGGGTGAAAAATGTTCTAGGCAAAAGGCATAGCAATAGGTCCTTGAGAAGGGAACGTGTTTGGTTTGTTCAACAACAGCAATGAAGCCAAGGTGGTTAAAGCAGATGATGCGCTAGGGTGGAGCTGGAGAGACAAAGTTGAAGTAGTAAGAGACGCTATGTCATGTGGGGAAGTTCGGCCTTGGCTAGGACTTCAGAATTTATTCTAAGAGCGATTCCCCATGAGGATCTGCTACAGGATTTGGGGCAAAGGAGTAGTATGACCTAATTTATATTTTAAAACTCTGCTGGATAGAGAACAGCGGGTAGGAGATCGTGCATAGCAGTAGAAAGACAAGACAGGCTACTCTACTTGTTTTTACATCTTCTTATCTTTCAGTATTCATTATGACCCTTTTGTCCTCAAAATAACATTTTTTATCCATACCATAACCTTATCATTTCTGTTTTTATTTGAAACATTTTGGCACTTGGTTCCATAAGCATGACAGGAATAAAAACCAACCCAAAATCCCAGCTGTGATTTCCCTAGAAATCAGTTCCCATGTAATACGATGATTTTTTTCATTTGTAACTATCCATTATGACTTTTGTCAACAAAGATTGTATGTGACCATAAAATGGCTGAAATGTATCTGTAAATTATTGAACCAGTTACCAAACGGCTGAATTATTTTATTAGCATGTGGTCAGATATAACATTCTTAAAATTTAAAACTCGATAATTGAGTAGGAGAGAGAGGAAAAATAATGAGTGATTTGTCTGTATGCTTCATATTTTAACTCTTGCAAGAACAAACCTGAATCACAGATAATCATCACCACAATGCATCATCATCTTTAGCACATAAAGTTAACTTGATAGTCGAATTAACTATATGAAGAGAAAATTACCTATTTGCTACTCATGTCAAGTTTCTTTTTTTTTTTTTTTTTCTTTCCTGGTTTGCCATTTGATTTTCTTTTCTCATTAGAGAAGACAGAATACTTTTAATTAAAAGCAGTATGTATTTCTTAATTGAAAGAAAGGTCTATTTTAAAGCTGTCATCAGTACAGTAAATTTACCCGGGGACATATGCTAAAAATGGAAACTGGTGTTATAGTGTGCTTCTGGTCCTCTGGGAAACTTTTTTTAACTTAACAGGCTATGAAGATCATCATAAATCCTTACAACAGTGATCCAGAAACTGCTAGTGACTGCATTCTTGCATGTTAAAGATGTGCAGGGTCAGCAAAGAGCTACTAATGACAAGCATGAAGAAGATGAAAATCATGGTCTGCCTTCACAAGGGAATCTTTACATGCAGACTAGAGTTTTCAAGTTTAAAAGTTGTCAAGAAGCTCCACTGCCACAAATTCCAAATGATGCACCGATTAAGAAAGGTCAGTATGTCTTTTGAGAAGTTGGCAGTCATGATATAGTAACTATGCAAAGCTGCAAGTCTCTGGAGTAGTATTTGTGTCTAATCTATATGGTCACAGGAAATATAACTGCCAAGAATGTCATATTCATCATCTTGAGTAGTTTTATCGGCACTACCTGATGTCGCACTCAAAAGAAAAATCACCAAAAATTTGCTTGGCCATTCAATCATGTATCCTTTGTGAAATGTCTCTGGGGCAGACTCTGTGCCTAGTGATCAGGATATAAAGATGAAAATAAGATACTGTCCCTGCCCTCATTGTGCTAAAAAAATAAGAGGGAAACAGATAAAGAAAATATTATAATATAGTGTGATAATTGCTATAGTAGAAGGAAAATTATAATATCAGCGAAGTGCTAAATTGGCTTAGAGGAGTCTTTGCAAAAAGTACATCTCTAACCTATGAATAAAAGATAACTTATAGAAGATATAATTAAAGATGCTTGTTTACACATGAGAAAAAATGTTATTTTTCACATTCTATAAATTCTTTATACTAACAACTCTAATACTAAAATTTCTCAGTTCTGATTCTAACTCTATTGCTTTTTTTTTAACTACACTATACAAGCAAAGATCATTTCTTCATCAATTTACAGATCATACAAATATGTATTATATTTTTATATGATTGCCTTTTCTAGAATCTAGAAATAACATTGCAAGCAAAAGTAGACTTTTTTTGGTGATATAACTTATATTCTGTAAGAGGATTTTAGTAAATTTATTTTAAAAATTTGACAAGTTGATTCTAATAGATATATGGAAAGTCAACTACCTAGAATAACCAAAGAAATAACCAGAGAAAAAGAAAACTACAGCACTTATGTGAATTCAGGATTTATTTTACATCTGTTTTTATCCAGCAGTGTTATACTTGCAGAGGATGGACATATAGATGAATGGGAAATAGTAGAGTTCAGAAATAGATCTTCACATATTTCATCAATTGACTTTTTTAAAGTGCCAATGCAATCAATGGGGAGAGGAAAGCTTTTTCAGAGATGGTGCTGCAACAGTTGGTTATCCAAAAGGAAAAATAAAATGAGTATCTACCTTTCCCTCACATCATACATAAAAAGTAAGACAAAATGGATCCTAAGTCTAAAAGTAAAAGCAAAGGTATAGTACTTTTAGAAGAAAATGTAGTAGAAAATCTACGTGACTTTGGTGTAGGCAAAAATTTCTTAATTATGGCATAAAAGCCTAAGAGATAAAAGAAAAAATAATAAATTGGGCAGTATAAAAAATTTGCTCTGGAAAGACCCCTTTAAGAACAGAAAGAACAAGTTACATCCTGAGAGAAAATAGTCATAAAACGTATAGCTGACAAAGGACTTATATTCATACTATATAAAGAATTCTTATAACCTAATCATAAAGAAGAAACATTCCCCAATAAGAAATGAACATATTTGAATAGATATTTCACAAAAGAATCTATGCAAATAGCTAAGTGTATGCAGTACATATGTGACAGTTTGTCATCAGGTAAATGCAAATTAAAATCACAACAAGATACTATTACACACCCACGAGAATGGTTAAAATTAAAAAGCTGGCAATATTTAGTATTATTGATTATATGGAACAAACTTGAACTCTTATATAACTCTCTTATACTGCTAATGTGAATATTAAACAGTACAATACACTATAAACCTCAAAACCTGTAACGTCCTTAAAATGGTAAACTTTCACCTACCATTTGATCCAAGGAATGTCTCTAAGTGACATAGGCACATATCTCAATCAGATTTGTAAAGACAGATGCAGATTAGATAGATACATACTTACATAGATATCTAGATGGATGGGTGATTAAGAGTCAAAATCTCGATCTTATAGGTCAAACTACTGCTTTAAAATCTTGTAAATCTTTTGACAAAACAAGTTAGCTGATCATCACTTCTCAATGTTAAATCAAATAGAGCAGTACATTGGGATTACTGAGCTACTATAAGTCACCAAAAGCTATACATTGAATCCAAGGAGCAAGTCAGAAATGGAGTAAGTGACTTCAAGCCACATACTACACACATCCTAAAAATAAATGTTAGGTGTCTAGGAATACTCAGTGTCTGTTGATTAAGACAGAAAGAATGTCAGAAACAAGGCCTGAGTTCAAAAGAGAGTTGCTCTGAACTGGGAACATTGAAATCTTGAAAGGGAAAATACCTGCTTCAGAATAGATCCACATACTTCTGTCAGGGAAATAAATATCTGTTGTGTCAAGCCCAAGACTTAATCTATCTAGAGAAAGGGCAAGTATAGACACCTGACTTCAGTAAAAAGTGAGGATTGAAAGACATAAAGATGGATTACAACAAGATCTTATTCATTCACAGACAACAAGAATAAAAATGAGAATAGAGCAAAGTAGCAGACTGAGCTAAGCAAGAGGGTGCTAGAGTAAATTATAAAAACTCTAGGAGTCGTGATGACAGAGCTCAGGGACTCATTTAGCTTTTAGTTGAATGAAAAATGAAAAAGCAAGGACCTAGAAGAGTATCAATGTGTACTTTTCTTTATCTAAACAGATTTAAATCCTTGTGTTTCTACCAGCAAATCACAAATTACAAATAATCTGAAAGCAAAAGCAGCTCTTCTCAGCCCTTGTCTGGGGAACCTCCCTACTATTAAAGCCATTGGATCAATTATAAAAATACCTAAGAATTCTTAGAGAATTCTTAGGTTCTGAAATGGAGAAAGGAGGGGAAAACATGAAAAGAAGAAAGAGTACCTATGGAAGCTTATGCTGAAGTGTACATTCCAGAGAAGGCCTCTCTCATCTCTTGCGATCTCTGCCCAAATATATATATTTCCACAATACCTGAGTGTTTATCTTACCTTGCTAAAAAGACTACCGGTTTTCAAAATGAAAATTTAATTAACCAGCATGAAGAACTGGATATTATTCTCACTTAATAAGAGTAAAAAATAATTATTGGGGATCATGAGAATCTTTATAAATTAATAAATAGTTGACGTGTAGAAGTTTTGCTTTGTGGAGGCAAATTATTTAGAAAGAGTATTAGTAAAAGGAGATAATGAAAAAACGGTAATAGAACTGAAGAGATATAGAGGGAAAAAAACATAGAAAAGTAACAGAATAGTTATAGAAAATTTTCTTATGCTTTTCCTGAATCAAAAGTGTGTGGGGAAGGAATGGGGAAGTGTCTTTCTTCTCTTTCCTGTATCATGAGACCAACTGCTCCTAGACACCGGAAATAGGCTAGTTATAGTTCTACATTTGAATCTCACTGCAGATTAAATGGACTTTCATGGATTGTCTGGGAGAAACTTAGTATCCATTATGGTATTCCTATCTATGTTTCTATGTGAAAAATATGTATTTTGTATGAATACGTAGTTTGTAATTTAGGAAGGTGGAGAGTGGTAACATTCTTCAGTTAATAATGGCCTGCTATCTTTTAAGATTGTAGTTAATTAAGTTATGGTCTTTAACTCTCTATGCTTATAAGCTTTTATTATTTTGAGATGAGGCTAAGAAATATCATAACTTAAAGCAGAAATTGTACCCAAGGCAATAGAAACAAAGAACATGTCGTTGTCGACCTGAGATAACTCCAAAAGAGGTTTTGAGAACAATTGTGAGTTTGACTATCACCGGTGATTCTTGCCTTCTTAGGAATTCTGTTTTATTGGTATCAAGAAAATTTTAGAGAGTGAGATATAATAGCTTCATTTTAGTTAAAAGCCAGAAATGTATAATCTAAGTAACTGTTAGGTAAAAATTTGATACTCAAATTTCATATTTAAAATATAAGAACAATGGTTGAATTATGTTTATACTTTGATGGGCATATTTTCAAATCTGCGGACCATCACCTAAAATCAAGGACAATTATGAGTTTTGAGTTTAGATGAATTTCCTTGCTGATCATAACCCCATTCTAACAGTTCTGTCTCGTGAAACATATCCCAATTATTTTCTAAGTGGTGAAAACAACACTGCTCAAAACATTTCTGTGTCCTATATTGCTGAACATTTTATCTAGTGGTTTGACATTTTATAGTATGAGAAAGGTATTCCAACAAACAGCATCAAGCTGCTTGCTGTTATGACTGAAATTCACATTGAAGTGAGTAGCTAAGCTTTTTAAAAATTTTCCAAAACAGGAATCTCCAGAGTAAAAGCATCAGGCTGTTCATATGCACAAAGATAGACAGAAGCCTAGGGAACGGAAGGAAAAGTCTGTTGGAAAAAGTCAAGTTATATGGTTGGCCAAAAACATACATAAAGTTTTATAAGATTTTAAGTCCTATATTAAGATCCAATTCACTTATTGTCAAAATATTACATTACACATTTGAGTTCCTATTAACAACTGAATTACTGACCCAACCCTGGACCAGTATTAAATTTAATCTTAAAACTACCTGCTGGATAAATGTCTTGAAGTTGTCACCATGCTAGAGTGTTGTTTAACACCTTTGCCAAACTGATTAATTCTTCCCTAATTCACATTTCAGATTCAGACAGCTTTTATCACAGTATGTTTATGTGGAAAGACTAAGGGTATGAATCAAAATGTCTTTGGGCCCATGAATTAGTGAGAGGTGATACAATAAGCCAAGAAGCCAGCATTAAATTGGTAAATAGCAGCAGCAGGAATTATCTATGGGAGGATCAATACTGCTATTAGACTTAATGCTACAAATATTTGTCTTTATAGATGCTAACCATTCCTGGATTACTTTTATTTAACTCAGGCCCAGATCATGAAAATCTGGTAAGGCTAACATTATTTTTTATCCAATTATTATATTCATAATGGTATACTGAAATGAAAACTGATTAAAATTTTTAAAGACTTTATTTGAAGGGGGGTGGAGGGGAGCAGGGGAAGGAGAAGCAGACTCCCCCCTGAGCAGAAAGACCCACATGGGGCTCGATCCCAGGATGCTGATATCATGACCTGAGCCAAAGGCAGACACTTAACCGACTGAGTCACCCAGATGCCCCAAAACTGATTAAATTCACTAAAATACAATTTATTTTCACATGAGATATCTACAATTTATAAAGGAATAAATTATTTATGTATGCATTTATGGTACATAAAGTTATACATTTATGCCATATATCAATTATTATCAAATAAAAATGGAAAAAATCTACCTATTTACAAGTATATATTATTATGCATACATATACGTACATATGTGCCATATCTATATTTATATGCATACACATTATGTAGTTAAAATAGACATATAATTTTACTAG
Source organism: Potos flavus (assembly GCA_028534135.1). Lineage (NCBI taxonomy): Eukaryota > Metazoa > Chordata > Mammalia > Carnivora > Procyonidae > Potos > Potos flavus. The sequence continues at coordinate 50,527,432 of CM052892.1, read as the reverse complement.
ATCCTAAATTATGTCTGGATTCAAGATCATTAAAACTCAATGGCAAAAGAGGAAAGATGCCTTTATAAAGACATTTATATTTATACCAGTGAAATGAACAAGTCATAAAAAACAAGTGCAGAGCATAAGGAAAATAAAATAAAATAATAAAATAAGTAAAATAAAATAAAATAAAAAAACTTACACCAAGATAATGAGAATTCTGTGTATTTCACCAGAGTATTCCAATAGAGACTAGAATGACAAGAGATAAAACTAAAAATGATATTGGTATATTCATGAGAATATGTTAAAAATAAACAAATACCTGACCAAAAAGAAAAAGACAAATTTATAAAAATAATTGACATATAAAGACTGTGAAAAAGAGAGAGCCAACCTAACACCAAACAACACTTTTAAGATAAATATATACACATATAAACGTGTGTAAAAACTCTTCCAAATGGGGCAATAAATGCGTGTTTTTTGTTGTTGTTGTATGTCCCTTTTGGATTGCTGTCCTTGCACATATGAAAGAAAGCCATATCTTGTTGTGGTTATTACTGAAGAAGACTTGTATAGATCCCATCCAACGAACCAAAAAAATACTACTATGCCCATTGTAATGGCATGGGAGTTGCATATACAAGTTTGATTTAAACACAGGGACATCAGTGCCTTAGGTGGGTGGTCTTATAAAGAAACCTAGTTACAGCTAAAGAAAAAAAACAAGAAGAGTTTTGAGGTTTTGTATAAATATTTAAACATTTAAATCCAAATGTGCATTTTTGAACACATTTTGTATTTCAGTTGTTTCTCTAACGCACCCATATTTGTGTTGTTTCAACTGTTAAAATCTTTCTCTGTAAATATGAATGTAAAGTCCAGTTCTTAGATTAGACATCAGAGAACCTTGTGAAGGTAACATTTAAGTTCACATCATTATGACTTATTCTCATGTGTTACTGTGTCTGCATAAAATATCTGTATTTTGGGGTGCCTGGGTGGCTCAGTGGGTTAAGCCTCTACCTTCGGCTCAGGTCATGATCCCAGGGTCCTGGGATTGAGCCCCGCACTGGGGTCTTTGTTCAGTGAGGAGCCTGCTTCCCCCTCTTCCTCTGCCTGCCTCTCTGTCTACTTGTGATCTCTCTCTGTCAAATAAATAAATAAAATCTTAAAATAAAAAAAAAATCTATAAAAAAAAAAGATCATTTACTCACCAAAAATATGACTCAACAGGCTTTTCCTGAAAATGTAATGATTTCCTGGAGGAGTGTAAGGGAAGTCAAAGGTTGTGAATCATAATTAATATAGTGGAAATGTAGAGAGATCTGGAATACTAAGTTAAGTCTAAAATGGTGAGAATGAATCATTGCTACTTTCTTATATTTGGGATCATTCTTTATCATGATAGTAAGATATTACTATTTGGGAGTCATTACTCTCCCGGGAATGTAATGGATGTATACATTCATAAACACATGCTTGCACACATACATGTATAAATATATGCATAAATGAAATATGAATATAAACATAGATTGTGTGTATATGTATATATATATGATATATTTATGAGAAAGAGAGGCCTCTCTATCTTATGGAGTATTTGTTCTATTAGCAGTATCCCAACGAATACCAGTTTCAGTGTGTGTTTCCACCAGCCTCTTTCTGTACAGATAAAACAGATATCATAAAAAAAGAATGCCTCGTGTGTCTCCTAAGCTTGGTGATAATACAGAATGTAAATGCTACTTTGAAATTTATGCAACTTGTGTTTGGTATAATATTAGAAAAGTAGCTCTCCAGAGAGGATAAAAAAACAAAAATATTCTGCGTTGAAATATGGTAGGAGATAGTTGGATAAGTGATAAGGATTTCTTTATTCTGGGAGTTCTTAGCACTTATTTGGCACGAAAACCAAGGTTTCCTGCTTTTGGAGTCATTGCTTATTACCCTCCCCACAAATGCTGCTCTAAATAGTTCAGTGGGCTGATAGTCCTCAGTTTGAGACCCATGTCAATCCAGTTGCTTTGAAAAATGATCCCTCATTATCCTCAGTATTACAAAGTTAGGGAAGCTGACCAGACAAGGAATATAAGCTAGGAATATAAGAATAGAGAGAAAATATAGGGGTTAAGATTACTGTCTCTGGAGTCAGTACTGGATGTTTATCCCAGTGTCTTTTTACATTAGCTGTGTGAATTTATATAAATAAATTCCTTAAGGACCAGTCTCCTTATCTTTAAAATACAATTGTTGGGGTGCCTGGGTGGCTCAGTCCGTTGAGGGTTGAACTCTAGATCTCAGCTCGGGTCTTGATTTCAAGATTGTAATATTCTAACCACCGATCTTCTTAAATTAATTAACCAAAGAGGCCATTAGATTAGTAGTTCAAATACCTTAGCAGCCTATGTAAGCAAACCAAAATCTGAGCCTGTAAATGCCTCAAAGTTAACAAATTGAAACCTAACAACAACCAATCACACACAACCCAATAAGCTTTCCAAATAAGGCAAACACCAATCGATGCAAGGTTGTAGCCAAATTTCCAAGCTATTTTTGTGCAAATAAACTCTTTAAAATGTGTAATTTACCTCAGTTTATCCATTAGCTAATTTAAAGCATTTCTACCTACGAAACAACCTGATTATAGACATTTTTTTGTATCATAGGAACTTCTGAAAATTGGATGGTAACTGTTGGTCCTTTTGTCCCTTAAAAAAACAAACTCAAACACATCCATATTCACGTACACATCCAAATACAAATCCACAAAGATAGACATTCTCACACTCACATACACATACGATTTTGCATATAATTTTCAGACATAACCAAAATTCCTGAAGCCCATGTTAAGAAAGCTACCTCTAAGAACAACACTTAAATGAACTCAAGAGGAAGAGAAGTTATATGTTGCCTTCTCAATGTATCAAGTGACATCACCTTGGCAATTGCTTTTCTGTTTAAAATTCTCTAATATTAATGACATTCCTTTATAGTTGCAACTTAAACCCATTTCACCTGCTCACATTCTCAAGGCAAATGGACATCAACATATGCATATTCTATACAACCATGAGAAACTTTCCCTTTCCAAATTTCAGTTTTCTTGTCTGATAAATAAATAAGCTGGTAAAGCATAGAGAATAATTCAATGAAACATATCACACTGGTTTTTAAAACAATCAACAAATATAAGCTGCCACTATTATTGTTCCTGTTTTGATTATATTCTAATAAGGTAGTTTCATGTGCTTGTAGTCATAATGAAAATTTCTCATTTAGTGTTTTTATTTCTAGAAAATAGTCACATTAAAAAGCAAAACAAACAAAAACCAAAATAAGCAAGTCATAAATAAGCAAAATAGTGTTGATTAGAATCATTGCTATCTCTTTTCACTTTGATTTAATTCATGTTTAGGTAAAGGGGTTTTGCAATACAGAGGAAAGATTAGGACATTGCTTGTGCTTCCATTTAAAAAATGCATCTTGTTAATTTTAACATACCAGGGGGGCTTCTCAAGGAAAAAGAAAAGTACAGCACTGTTTTACTGACTCATGCCCTTTGCCCCTTAGATCCAACCACTTCTAAAAGTTGTTAGTTAGTGGTCGTTAGTTAAATATCACTTTCATTCATATTTTTCTGTACTAAGAATTATTTCTAGATCATACCTCTAATCTATTGCAACCAATTTGAATGTGGATATCAATATTTCAGCCCCTCTTCCATGCTGTTGTTGAAATGACATGGTACGCAGTATGTTTCTTTTAAAATACCTTAACCCAGATTTTCAGTTCTTCTCTTCTTCAAACCCCCGAAGGCTATATTCAACTTTTAAACTAATCCAACACTTTCAAGATGTGAAAAACACCTTGAAACTGAAGCTGACAAAGTGAATCACATTCCTCTCCCAATTAAGATCTACAGAGGCAGAGATGCTCACACGTGTGATATATATACACAAACACAGCTGGGCTGAAACCTGCTTTACCTACATGCTAACATGACTTTTAAAATTTCTCTGAGTCCCAAAGGTGCATGGCCTGGTGTTCGTGAATATAGAAAAAGATTTCTGTTACATTCTCTTGTTAAATAATTTAAATTTACAGTACAGATATTTATTTAATTACCAATTTGTTTCAGAAATGAACAGGATACTCTTTGAAAAAGAGAAGACTAACTTAATATAACCCAAAGTTCATGTGCATAGAGAGCAACCTACTTTATGTCAAGACATCTATTATTTGCATTACCATTCATCCTCACAACACTATATGAAGCAGATATAATTGACCTCACTTTTACAGATGAGTGGCCTGTATTTTAAAGGAGTTAAGTGCCTTGCTCTAAATCACACAATGTGTAAGTAATGGAGGTGGAATTTGATCTTTCTTCTGCTGAGATTCTCTATTCCAGTATTTAAGTATGACATACTGCCCATTTTAGTTTAAGAGAATCAAAAAGTTAGCATTTTTTCTATACTTAACAAGTTAAAACTGAAAATAGAAGTACTTATGTTAAATCATGGTACTGCAAAGAAGCATAGCATAAGAAAGATTTAAAATCACTTTTGTACTGTAATTATAAATATGAAATAGCAATAAAAATACTAAATGAGAAATTCTGTTATACTTAATTCCTATAAATGGCTCTATAACTTCTCATGTCTGTTCCCTGCATTTAGATGAAGCTTGAAACTATCAATTCTATATCCTATATATGAAACTAGAATTGTAATAGGATATTTTAAAATATATGCAATGATTAAGAGAAAGACACTTTTTAGTTTAAAAAGAAGTTCTAGGTAAACTAAAAATAAATAAATAAACAAATAAACAAATAAATAACCTATGAGAGATGATCTGGTACAGTAAAGGCTGGCTATCAGAGACTAATTACGATTGAACTCAAATTCAAAGCAAAAATAAATCAAGAAGTAAACATTATAAATCCTTGTATACTGGCATGCTTTTTAGTCCTTGTTGAAGATTATGTGTAAGCATAAAGAATATCAGTAGATAATAAATAAATGAAAAAAACTCAAAGATGATCATTTGGTCTAAATCATAGATTTCAGTATTTCCATGAAACAAATTAATGATATTCCCTGGGTTTTAGAGAAAGTATCCTTATTATTTTTAACATGTTTTTATTCAGTTTGTGCTTCAATGATTCTATCAACCCACAAAATTTTCATTTTGTGACAGTTAACTAAACAAGAATAAGGTGAATGATTTAGATATTTTAAAATATGGATTTCAGATCCTGTGTAAATGGCTTGAGATTAGTACTGTTTTCTTGCCTAAAAACTGGCAATCCATTAAAAATTTTTAACAATTTTAGCAATTTTGCTTTTATAGTTATCGGGTATTTCTTGAATCATTTTTCTTGCTCTTTTCCCCTTTCTTAAAGAATGCTTTTATTGCCAACTACTGTTAGAGTAGCCTATTAATGTTAGCCAGGCTATGCCATTTGTACAAAATATTAAATTCGATGTTTTTTTTTGTAGAGTAGGTATGGAATTGGTGTATTTAAAAACTATGATTAAAGGCACATTCTAAATTATTCAAATATATATGTGTATAATTATCCTTTTAGTAGAGAAAAAAATAATAGAGTTCCCAGACTGAATAGTGTATTGATTTTTGTGTATTCAATTAAAAATAAAAATCATGTGTGACCTAAGCTACAAAAATGCGGCCCACTTTGGTTCAGATTTCTTTACTGAATGACTCATGTCCTATGGATTTGGAAGGGAATGACTATGCGGGGACAAAGAGTATTGGAGATGTGCCAATAGACTATTCTCTGTGGAGTCGTAAGGAAAAATTATGACAGCAGCAGGCTGTTAGAGGACATTCTTATTTGTCTTAAGCTCTTCTGTATAGGGTGGTAGTTAAGAGCTCTGGTGTCAGACTTCTGGCTGTGAACACTGATTGTAACATTCAGTAGGTATGTGACCTCAGAAAAGTTAATTACCTTCTCTGGGATTCAGTTCTTTCACTGGAAAAATTAAGATAATAATGATAACCTACATCCTAAAATTGTTGTGAGAGTTTAATTATTTGATAGACGGGTTAGCATAGTCCCTTGAACATGTTAGTGTATAATAGATATATGATCGTATTCTAGAAGCCATCTTGATATATTTCAAAAAGTAGAGTATAACCTACTTTTAATCATTGTAACATGAAAAAGCATTTGCCATTGGAACCATATTTCCAGCATAGAGAAATACTGCCTCCTCCACTAACATTTAAATGTGAGCACAGACTTTTTTCTCTAACATTTACTGCTGTATCTTCACTTCTTAGATTAGTGCCTGGACCATTCATACTGTATTGTAAGTAACTGCTTGTTGAAAGAATGAATCACTGATCAACTTTCAGTTTCTCCAAACCAATAAAACCCTCCGTAATACTTTACAATAGACAAAATGTTTCTTTTCAACATCCATCATGGATATACTCTAACTCAGGCTAGCAGTCAATCTAATCTTTCCTTTTCCTTTAATCACCTTCCTCCAGGTTCCAACTCTCTAACGGATGCCTTGGGTTTCAAGAAAATTCTGCAAATCCCTTTAATATCTTACTTGAGATTTTCCAATATGGGTAATCCATTATAAAGTAAAATAATCTCTCTCTACCAAACTCTTATCAAAATTCTCATTCCTGAGGAATATGAAAATAATGATAATGGTTGGTATTTATTGAGTGATTACTCTTACTGTGTATGAGACACTGAGATAGCATTTGTGCAATCTTGTTTAATCTTCACAACAATTTTCAATTATACAGATTCTAGAAACCCTCACAGATGAGAAAATTGATATTTGGGGAGGTTAGTTATTCATTATCAAGTCAAAATTATAAAGGGCAAAACAGGGGCGCCTCGGTGGCTCAGTGGGTTAAGCCTCTGCCTTCGGCTCAGGTCATGATCTCAGGGTCCTGGGATCAAGCCCCACATCGGGCTCTCTGCTCAGCACGGAGCCTGCTTCCTCCTCTCTCTCTGCCTACCTTTCTGCCTACTTGTGATCTCTCTCTGTCAAATAAATAAATAAAATCTTAAAAAAAAAATAAAGGGCAAAACAGGTTTTGCATCAGTCTAATATCAACATAAATGCTCTTAAGAACAAAAAGAACTCTCTTCTGCCCATGCAGTCAGTGTTCAGTACTAAAGCTGTCAGAAGATCTGATGATTTCACAAACTAAGGCATTAAGGACTGACAATACATTAACTATCAGTTAAAAGGTTACCCTGGATGGATATATTTTCATTTTGAAAAATAATACTTTGAGCAAAAATATATTGAACTGAGTGAAAGGAATTGTAATGTTGAATTTCAGACCCTGTGACAGGTAAATGGAGTAGATAATTCGGGACTAGAGAATTTTCCAGAGTTAACAACCTTAATATAACTTTGTTCCAAGTTTCATTGTCAAATTCATCTATATGCTTGCCCTTTTAATCCCTATAAATATTCTCTTCTTTAATTAATTCAATTACTCAATTTATAAAGTTTTTTTTAATGTCTACTATGTGCCAGATACCATTTTAGAATGGAAGTAAATGATTTAAAAAAATTCTCAACTTATTGAAAGACAAAAACATTTAAACACACAATCATACTACAATGAGGTAAACATCATAAGAAAGGCAGTTAGTTACTACAAAATTGGAATGAAAGGTACACATAATCATTTGGGTTAAGACATCAAAAAAAATACTTCACTGGAATAGTTACATTTAAATGGGAGTTAGGTGGTGGGAGAGGAAGTATAGAATGGTAAAAAGAGGGGCACCTAGGTCGCTCAGTCGTTAAGCATCTGCCTTTGGCTCAGATCATGATCTCAGGGTCCTGGAATGGAGTCCTGCATCAGGTTCCCTGCTTAGGGGGGAGTCTGCTTCTCCCTCTCCCTCTTCTCCTCTCTCCACTCATGCTCTCTCTCTGTCTCTGTCTCTGTCTCTCTCTCTCTCAAAAAAGTAAATAAAATCTTTAAAAAAATGGTAAAAAGAAATTTACCAACTGGAATAATTTGTGTAGAGAATTCTAGACAGAGCAAACAACACATGCAAAGGCATGAAGGCTTGAAAAAATAAAACTTGTTTGGAGAATTAAGATTACTTGGCTTTCAACAAACACATTCTGATAGCTTCAATAACAACACTCACTACTGTTTTTTCCTCTTCTGGTTTTGTATCTTAAACACTGGGGCTATGGGGTGCCTGGGTGGCTTAGTCGGTTGAGTGACTGACTTGATTTCAGCTCAGGTCACGATCTCAGAGTGCTGGGATTGAGCCCAAGTCAGGCTCCGTGCTCAGTGGGGAGTCTGCTTGAGGATTCTCCCTCTTTCCCTCTGCCCCTCCCCTCACGTCTGCTCTCACTCTCTTCAAAATAAATAAATAAATAAACAAACAAACAAATAAATAAATAAATCTTAAAAGCAAAAAACAATAATGTTGGGGCTGCCCATCAGATTCCTACTTCTTAATTAGGTTTTATTGAGTTACCTCATTTATTTCAGAGCTTTAATTAGCAGCTACCAGTATGTAGATAGTGGCTCTTTAGAAGCTTCCAGCATACCGTTATTTAGATGAGCAAGCCTAATTTTAAAGGAGATAATTGGAAGACAGAATCAAACTAGGAAATGTGGAAAGAATAAAAGTTGGGAAGCAGGAGAAATTTAAAAGTAACTACTCTCAGTAAGAACTCATGTTTGGCTTAATATTGTTGCAGATGATTACATATTATCTCTCCACCTATATATACATATATAGGTGGATATGTGTGTATATAAGGGTTAGTATACAAACACATATTTCTTTGCTCTGTCAGATGAAAAGGCCTAAAAGAAATAACATCCCAGCAACAATGTGCACACCCTAAGGCCCAAATCTTGGTTTTTAATAATATTCCTTTGGAGAATGACTTATTCTAGGACTAGGGCAGGAAATATGTAAGATAAGACTAGAGAATCTTGCTGTGCCAAAAAGTAAGGAAGTGGTGAAAGAAAACAAAAGCAAAAACACATTAATGCTTGCTTTGGCAACATAAACTCAAATTAGAATGATACAGAGAAGATTAGCATGGCCCCTGAGCAAGGATGACATGCAAATTCATGAAGTGTTTCATATTAAAACAAAAAACAAAAAAACAAAACAAAAGACAAAAACCACACTTTTTAGGTTTGTCAAAGAGCCCATGAGCTAATGGAAAGAGTTTCCAGTGGCCAAAGCTGAAAGGAATAATTAGAACAAAAACCAAAGTAATATTGGATTATAACGCAATGTATAAAATAAATGTCCAAGATTCCATGAATATAAATAAATGATTGAATGAATTAATGAATGGAGGATGAAGTAATGAATCTTCCTTACAGAAATCCACATAATTGATTTAGATTTCCTGCCTTAAAGGAGGACAAATATAACTCTCCACCCATGACATATGAACTGTGCACAGAGACTTTGTTCCAAAAGTAAAGTATAGAAATGGGGGGGGAAAGAGTAACTTCACAGTGGGGAAATTCTGAACATTCATTCAGGAAGTGAGTAGTCATGGTTAACATCAGCAGTCATAAATCATGTTGATGCTATGTACCCTTGATATGATAAAATGAAAATGATATGTGATCCTCTGTGATCTTCCTTTCAAAAACCCAAGTCTCCTCAGGAGAAAAATATGGCGACAAGTCCCAGTAGAAAGGCATCCTACAATACCTCCTCAAGAACTCACTACATCATGAAAAAGTAAGTTTGAGAAACTGACATAGCCAAGAGGAGCCTAAAGAGAGATGACAACTAAATGCATGTGGTATCCTAAATGGGATCTTGAAAAAAATCATTAGGTAAAAATCAAGGAAATAGGAATTAACTCTTCTTCTAATATCTCTTTCTTACTAATTCTATTTTCAAAGTGATATTTGCATAATTTGGTGTTGAATGATATTGGATGAATGTGTTTTAACGGGATGTTAACCAAGAGTAGAGTACCTGAGAAGCTGTGCACTACACTGAACTCGTAACAGTAAACAGTGTTTTTTGTCCTGTCACTGCTGTGAGACTCTAGACAAGTCATTCTCACCTGTGTGGACCTCAATTCCCCATGTCAACTTGAACCTTGGCTTTGGTTATCATAGGATGCATGCATATAGGAGCTCCACTGGAGGGTCTGAGAGCCATGTCCAGCCATGAACAATTTATATAAGGAATTGTAGACCCTCCAGAGCAATATCTCATCACAAGGAAAAATAAAGTCCAAGCACACAAGACCTAAAAAACTATCTCAATATCTAATGGGGAAGGTAGGGAAAGGGGAAATTGAAAAGCCCAGTGTTAAGTATTGCATTATTTCTAGCCTAATATTCACCAGTGTGTACCTAACTCTGAGGAGAGGAATCTGGTAGAAAGTACAGATACAGATATTGCACAAAAATCTCTGAAAGTCAAAGAATTGCCCAGGGACTTACAGATTAGCATAGTTAGAAAGAAAGATTCTTTCCCCACATAGAGGAAAGCATACTGTGTTTCTTTTTGTATTAAGAGCTCAGAGATCTCAACTTTCTTCGCAGGCTCCAACAGTTCTGAGGTATTGACACATCAGAATAGTTTCCATCCAATGAGGCACATTGTGGCACTGACTCAATGTGACTTTGGCAGTTACCAGAGATGGCTTTGCAAGGATGACATAAACATGGAAGTTTTGGTGTTTCGAATTCCACTGCGCATGCCCCTATAGACAGGTTTGGAGAAAGGTAGGGCCTTTTTTGAGTTTGAGACAAATATAGAATGAATACAATGGATTCTGCTGTCCTCCAATGGTAAACAGAGCTAGACTTAGGGAAGCAATATTTGTTATTATAGTTGAGCAACAGAAGTCGAAAAACAGGGGATTTCCAAGTTATTAATCACTAACATTGGTATTTCATAAAATTTGAAGTACAACTCCATTATCAGATAGATTGGAGTTACTCTCATAAAAGGGTGATACACTTTCTGATCTTAAACTCTTAATTTTTGGCTTCTCCCTTTTCTCCTAAGAAGATCTGAGAATATTCTTAATGTAACCTAAGGGCACTCCAGAACCGGAATGAAAAACTCCTAACTGAATGATGGCTAAGGCTCTGCCTACCTATAAAAATTTATTGGCTCTAAGCCAGGGAGGTTTATTATAGGAACATTGTTGCTGACTCTCTAGATTGTGAGGAAATGAGGAGAAAAAAACAAAACAAAACAAAACAAAAACAAAAAAAACCCAGCACACACAAATCCTTAGGAGCAGCTGAAATTATAGCTTGGCTGTTTGAAGGTCATACTGTTTTTCCAAGCTAATAGAGAAATATTAGTATTCTGAAGAATGGACCTGCTGCCCAGTTTCCAACCCATTTCCCATGTTAACTATGCGTCAGCCACTCATAAAAAAATAAAAAATAAAAACTTGCTTGTCTGAGACCCTTGACCTCATGACCAAAATTAAAAGGGGAGTCTACTTCATTCATCTCCTTCATAAAAGTGACAGGGAATAAGGCACTGATATAGTTCAGTTTGGGTGGGAGAAGTAAAAAAAAGAAAAAAAGAAAAAGAATGTTGGGAGAGAATAAGTATTTTGCAACTGAATTGTAGGCAGTCCAGGAAAAGAAAAGATAAGATATCAAAGACTCCCAGGTCACTTCAAATATAAGCCCTAGTAAAAGAAAAAAATATACAGAAATAAGTGATAAAACTTACTTTCTTTTAAAAGTAAACTGACTGTGGACTACTTGTCAGTCAATGGGTGCCATAGGCTGATCAGATGGAAAGGAAGTCCACTGGACTAGAAAAAACTTTGATTCTATTATATTGGTAACCTTTGCAATATAAACAGTTACCAAGTTTGTCATTTATATCAGTCAAGGAGAAGCTGAAATCAAATGATTTATCTCTTAGTATTTGGTAAAGCAATTTAAAAGGACTCAACTTGCCAGTGTCCATCCAACTGTGTCATGTACTATACATGGCCACATAGAAGCAAATTAATAGGTTAGACACTCTAAAACAATTACAACTGGCCTCATTTTAGTTTGAAATTACTAAGTAACAAAATACGCTCTTCTACAGCTCGGTTGGTGGCATGATACCATTTGGAAGGGTGATAGGAATAATTTCAATCATCTAATTACAAGAGAAGGGGGCTATTTGTGGAGTTCCTAAAGAAATATTTTCTTTGGTCTCAGCTTTGACATTTATGTATTTTACAAATTACGTTAAGCATTGAATAGTAAATATTTCAGCATATCACATGAACAATTCTTACAGATAATACAACCTGTTTATGTAAAGGATACTTATTCAAGGAGTAAAGAAGTAGTCAGTGTCTGGCTTTTATGAATCAATTCTTCCAAATGCACACTCACATTCACTTAGAGAGCACTCCTATAAATCCTTGCAGAGTGTAATAGGCTTATTTGTTTTCACAGTCCAACTGTGTACTACTTCAGAAGTTTACAAAAAGAATTTAGAAAACAATGAGAAAATTTAATTTGAAAAATAAATACATCATTGAAAATCCAAATTAAGGTATTTAGACTTTGGTTTCACAGGGGGAAATGAAAATATATTTTTCATTTGTACCTCTGAATCTTTAGTTTAGTAAGATATTTTCCTTAAAGCCAATTAACTAACTAAAAAAAATTACTTCATCTGACTTGTTTATAGAATTATTGATTTGCCTAGTCCATAATTTTGAATTATGCTCCATTTTAAAAATGAGCCTTTGTCCAGTACCTCTACAGAGTTAATGAATGAAAATTATCTTCAGTGTTCTAGCACCTTTCATCATATAGCATCTGTTTACCCACAGAGTTTTCTAGGGATCAGGCAATATGTACTATTTACTTAAATAAAGAATAAAAAGAAATTCCATGTCAGAAAATAAGCATCTAAGTGGATTTAACCAAGTGGCTTTATATTTAAAAATACAAATAGAGCTCAGTGGAAAGTAATTCTTGTCATCTACAGTGATTTTTTAGTATTTTCTTAAAATATTTGAAATATTACATTCTTAGTTATTTTAATTGTGAACACTAAACATTTTCCCTTTAAAATTAACTGTATTTACTGTTTTTTTTTAAAAGATTTTATTTACTAGAGAGAGAGAATGAGAGAGGGAGAGAGAGGGTGTGAGGGGGCAGGGTCAGAGGGAGAAACAGACTCCCTGCTGAGCAGGGAGCCCAAGGCTGGACTTAATCCTGGGACTCCAGGACCATGATCTGAGCTGAAGGCAGTTGCTGAACCAGCTGAGCCACCCAGGTGCCCCATAAAATTAACTGTATTTACTGTTAAAGTACTTACTTAATTAACAGAATTTTAAAGCATGAAGAGGTAAAAGAGAAAAGAATTAGTTCTACTTGTCCTGTATGAAATGTTTAAACCCCCAGATGATATAAGCATCTCAGAGAAAGCAGGTAAGAATTGTCTGTTTTATTTTGAGAAACCTCAATATAGGGCATTAGATCTGTAATTTTTAGCAAATCAAAAAGAAGGGGAAAGTCTGACTTAGCATAATGAACTGGTATTTTTATTTTATAATGATACATTATTTGAATTGATATTAGGTAACTAGTATGTATTTCCTTATCTTTGAATATTTAGTAGTCACCAATGGGAACAAAAATACTGTGTAAGAACACTCAGTTTTAAGATATTAATACTCAAGACAATTTGTTCAGAAGCTGGGAGACTTTTTTATAGACAATTATATCACATATAATAAGAGATTTAATATTGAAAAGAACATATTATTTCTGGTAGGCTTTTCCTCATCTCTTAGATCTTGTAAATACATTTCTTATTCAATTTTCTGATATTTCCTTCCCTATAATAATGCTGAGTTAGAAAAAAAAAACAAGTATACAAACTTTCAGTTTTTAAAGGAAAAAAGCCATTGAAAAAATCATCAGAATTGGTGTCAGTTTCTGGGAAAATAATAAGAACTTGAGGTGTTTTTTTGTTTTTTGTTTTTTTTCAATACAATGTTTCTTCTTTTAACTTCTGTTGTTGAATAGCTACATCAAATTAATCAATAAAATAGTACTGACTTTAATAGTATCTTGACCTCCCTATAATAGGGAGGTGGTGTGCTTGCCAAAGCAGAGTGCATTTTTTAAACACTTTCCCTAATAGGAATGGCTAATTCACATCAATTCTAACTGCTTTTACACTACTGCTTTTTACACAAGTGGTAAAGTTAAAGGACATATTTGGCCGTCTAAACTGAAATAGCATTTGTCCAGCAGATTCTGGTATAGACTTACCAGTTTGCAACTATAATGTTTTTAAAAGACATGGAAAGACTGAAAAACAGGAGTGCCTGGGTGGCTCAGTTGTTAAGCAGCTGCCTTAGGCTCAGGTCATGATCCCAAGGTCCTGGGATTGAGCCCTGCATCAGGCTCCCTGCTCAGCAGGAAGCCTGCTTCTCTCTCTACCACTCCCTCTGCTTGTGTTCCCTCTCTCATTGTGTCTCTCTCTGTCAAATAAATAAATAAAAATCTTAAAAAAAAGAAAGACTGTGGGGCGCCTGGGTGGCTCAGATGGTTAAGCATCTGCCTTCGGCTCAGGTCATGATCCCGAGGTCCTGGGATGGAGCCCCGCATCGGGCTCCCTGCTCAGCGGGAAGCCTGCTTCTCCCTCTCCCACTCTCCCTGCTTGTGTTCCCTCTCTCGCTGTATCTCTCTCTGTCATAAAAATAAATAAAATCTTTAAAAAAAAAAAAAAAAGAAAGACTGAAAAACAAAGAATGTTCTGAAAGCAAAGATGTATATACTTTGATATACTTTATCAAAGTATAGAAGTTCCATGGAATAGTAGTGCAATGTAAATAAATTGAGGTGGGAGGACCCTAGTGGTCTAATAACACTTTATTTCATGAAACAGAAGAATCCCATTCTCCAGAAAGTGACAGAAAGCCCTTATGTTCCTCTCAATTTCTTCCTTCCTTCCTTTTTTTTTTTTTTAAGATTTTATTTGTTTATTTGACAGAGAGAGACACAGCGAGAAAGGAACCACAAGCAGGGGGAGTGGGAGAGGGAGAACAGGCTTCCTGCTGAGCAGAGAACCCAGTGTAGGGCTTGATCCCAGGGTCCTGGGATCATGACCTGAGCCAAAAGAAGATGCTTAAGGACTGAGCCACCCAGGCACCCTCCCCCTTAGTTTCTACCGCATAGGCCAGAGATTGTGATTGAAAACTTTCCAATGTAAGGCAGCAGATTTTTGAATTTGTAGAGTTCAGATAATGGTTTGAGAAAATGTGTGTAAAGTACCCTGCATATAAGTGTGGTCCATTTTGGAGAGTCAATAAAAAAAGTACATACATAACTATGATTTCTACTCCCTCCCCCAGACATCAGCTGAGAACATCACATGTATGTCTTTTATGCTTACTTGCTTTATATGAAGCCCAGTGCTAAATACCCATATTTTCTCATGACAGACACTTAGGAGGCATTGAGTACTTATTGAAAATTTGTAATGACAAGGAATCAGTTTATGCACAATGTAATCATTCCTTTAATAGTTATGTGGAGCCACCAATAGTAATACCCACCAAATCACTAATTTTCTTCTTGGAAACTAAGTTAGGGAAGTGATCATTGATCCATGTAATTAATATACAGAAAATATATATGATAGCCTTCAAAATAGCAAATATTGGCTAATTTAAATAATGATACCCATTTCAATGGAATATTATGCCAACATTTAAAATCATGCTTTCTTATGTGTGGAGCATAAGGAAAAACATGGAGGACATTGTGAGAGGGAAGGGAGGGGTGAATTGGAGGAAATCAGAGGGGTGATGAACCATGAGAGACTGTGAACTCTGAGCAACAGACGGAGGGTTTTGGAGGGGTGGGGTGGGGGGTTGGGCGATCCTGGTGGTGGGTATTGAGGAGGGCACATATTGCATGGAGCACTGGGTGTGGTACATGAACAATGAATCGTGTAACACTGAAAAAATAAAATAAAAGTATTTGGGGAAAAAATTATGTTTTCAAGGAAAGTTTAATAAAATGGGAATTGCTTCTTACAACATACTGTTGAGAGGCCACAGCATAGGAAATTGAACAGCTAAGGATTGTATTCAATTAAGCGTTAAAAAAATTGACAGTAGAATTTCTTTTTCTCTTTCTGTATATCCTAAGTTTTCAAAAATTATCAGGCATTTCTCTCAATTCAGAAAAAAGTAAATATTATAAATATGGACTTTATAAATATTATAAATATGGTGTGGATAAACAATCAACAAAGCAGTCCTACAAATTTGTTTGGTCTACATTGTTTCAGAGTAGAAAATATTGTCCCAAATCATGATGTGGTCATGTGAACCATAGCTATGCATGTTTTTTTATTTTTTTTTTAAATAGTAGACACCAACATTCCTGTTAATATTTGTAAAATACTTTATAATTTATGGTATGTAAAATATATAGGCACAGACATACACACACAGATAATTATGGTTTGTTTTAAATATTTAAATAATCCTATAAACCATGTGTAAGAACCATTTTTTTATCCCCCTTGTGTGTTTCAGCTCAATACCAGTTCACTTGGATACAACTTTTACAGTCAACTTCAACCCGTTTAATAAAGAACTAAATAAGACAAAGAAAGGAACAAGAGAAGATTCAGCTCCAGATGGTGGTGGAGGGTGGTAGAGTATTGACACAAAAGAACATCTGGAAAAGCTGAGAGGATTAGAAGAAAGGACCTTTGAAAAAAAAAAAAGTGTTACTTTAGTTCATGAATCATATGCCCTTAAAGTTGCAATACATGGAATTCCTTCCCCCCAAAAAAAGTAAAATTAGTAAGTAAGTAAACACAGTGTTGTATTACTTTCAGGTACACAATATAGTGATCCAACAATTCCATACATCACCCGGTGCTCATCAAGACAAGTATCCTCCTTAATCTCCATCACCTATTTAGTCCATCCCCCCATCCATCTTCCCTCCATTAACCATTAGTTTGTTCTCTGTAGTTAACTCTGTTTCTTGCATTGTGTCTCTCACTCTTTTATTTCCATCACTCATTTGTTTCTTAAATTCCACATATGAGTGAGATCATATAGTATTTGTCTTTCTCTGACTGGCTTATTTCACTTAACATTATACTCTTTAGCTCCATCCATGTCATCACAATGACAAGATTTTATTCTTTTTTATGGCTGAATAATATTTCATTATGTGTATTATTATGTAATCATTATGTAATAATATTCCATTATACACACACACACACACACACACACACACACACACAAACATACATACTGGGCTGCTTCCATACCTTGGTTATTGTAAATAATGCTGCTATAAACATAAGGGTGCATGTATTCCTTTGAATTAGTATTATTGTATTTTGGGGATAAATACCCAGTGCAAATGCTGGATAGAAAAGATGGTCCTATTTTTAACTTCCTGAGGAATTTCCATACTGTTTTCCAGGGTGACTATATCAGTTTTCCTTTCCAGCCAACAGGACATGAGGGTTCCTTTTTCTCCACATTCCATTGTTTCTAATCTTGTTGATTATAGCCATTCTGACAAGTGTGAGATGATATCTTACTGCGGGTTTGATTTGCATTTCCCTGATGATAAGTGATGATGAGCATCTTTTCATGTATCTGTTGGCCATCTGGATGTCTTCTTTGGAGAAATATCTTTTTGTGTCTTCAGCCCATTTTGTAATTGGGTTATTTGTTTTTTGGGTGTTGACCTGTATCAGTTCTTTATATATTTTGGATATTAACCCTCTATCAGATATATCATTTGCAAATATCCCCTCCCAGTTAATAGGCTACCTTTGAACTTTCTTATTGTTTCCTTTGTTGTGCAGAAGCTTTTAATTTTGATGTAGTCCTAATAGTTTATTTTGCTTTTGTTTCCCTTGCCTTAGGAGACAGATCTAGAAAGAAGTTGCTATGGCTGATGTCAAAATAATGATTTCTTCTGTTCTTTTCTAGGATTTTTATGGTTTTAGATCTTATATTTAGGTCTTTCCTCCATTTTGAATTTATTTTTGTGTATGGTGTAATAAAGTGGTCCAGTTTCTTTCTTGTGCATGCTGCTGTCCAGTTTTCCCAATACCACTTGTTGAGGAGACTGTCTTTTTCACATTTGGATATTCTTTCCTACTTCATAGAAGGTTAATTGACCATATAATTGTGGGTTTATTTATGGGCTTTCTATCCTGTTATATTGATCTGTGTGTCTACTTTTGTGCCAGTACCATACTGTTTTCATTATTATAGCTTTGAAATATAACTTGAAGTTGGGAATTGTGATGCTCCAGGTTTGCTTTAATTTTTCAAGATCCTTTGGCTATCAGGGTCCTTTGTAATTCCACACAAATTTTAGGATTATTTGTTCTAGTTCTGTGAAAAATGTTGTTGGTCTTGTGATAGGGATAGCATTAAATGTTTAGATTTATTTGGGTAGTATGAATATTTTAACAATATTTGTTCTTCCAATCCAAAAGCATGGGATGTCTTTCCATTTCTTTGTGTCATCTTCAATTTCTTTCATCAGTAGTTATAGTTGGAAGAGTACATGTCTTTCACTTCTTTGGTTAGGTTTATTTGTGGGTATCTTATTATTTTTGATGCAATTGTAAATGAGATTGTTTTCTTCATTTTTTTAAAATTATGTTGATAGCCAGCATATAGTACATCATCAATTTTTGTTGTAGTGTTCAATGATACATTAATTGTGTATAACACCCAGTGCTCATCCCAACACATACTATACTTAATACCCATCACCTGGTCATCCCTTTCCCCTACCCCCTTCCTTCTGTAACCCTCAGTTTTTTTCCCAGGGTCCATAGTCTTTCATGGTTTGTCTTCCTCTCTAATTTCTTCCCATTCAGTTTTCCCTCCCTTCCCCTGTGGTCTTCTGCTCTATTCCTTATATTCCACATATGAGTGACTATTGCTCAGCCAACAGAAAGGATGAATACCCACCATTTGCACTGACATGGATGGAACTGGAGGGAATTATTCTAAGTGAGATTATTTTCTTCATTTCAACTTCTGTTTCTTTGTTATTGGAGTGTAGAAATGTGACAGATTTCTATACATTGAGTTTGTATCATTTGACTTTACTGAAGTCGTTTATCAGTTCTAGCAGTTATTTGGTGGAGTCTTTCAGATTTTCTATATAGAGTACCATGCCATCTGCAAATAGTAGAAGTTTTACTTCTTTCTTACCCATTTGGATATCTTTTATTTCTTTTTGTTGAAAAAAGTCCTTGGCTAGGACTTCCATTACTACGTTGAATAAAAGTGATGAGAGTGGACATTCTTATCTTTTTCCTGACCCTAGGGGAAAAACTGAAAGTTTTTCCCTTATAAGGATGATAAAAGCCATGGAGTTTTTCATATATGACATTTATTATTTTGAGGTCTGTTCTCTCTAAACCTACTTTGTTGACGTTTTTATAATGCATGGAAGTTGTACTTTGCCAAATACTTTTTCTGTGACTTTTTCTTATCCTCTCTCTTATTGATGTGATGTATCATGTTGATTAATTTGCAAATAGTGAACCACCCTTGACACCTTGGAATAAATCTCACTTGATCCTGGTGAATGATTTTTTTAATTGTATTGTTGAATTGGGTTTTGTTGAATTGTCAAATTGAGAATTTTTGCTTGTATGCTCATCAGGGATGTTGGCCTGAAGTTCTCTTTTTTTATGTTGTCTTTATCTGGTTTTGGTATCAGGATGATGGTAGTCTCATAGAATGAATATAGAAGTTTTCCTTCCTTTTCTATATTTTGGAATAGTTTGAGAAGAAGTTTGTTGTGGTATTGGTTGTTATTTCTCCTCTCATTTGTGATCATATTTGTTTGAGTCCTTTCTCTTTTTTTCTTGGTAAGATTAGTGAGAAGTTTATCATTTTTGTTGATTATTTTTCAAAGAACCAGCTCCTGGTTTCATTGATCTATTGTTTTTCTAGTTTCTATGTCTTTTATTTTTGTTCTCATCTTTGTTATTAACTTCCTTCTGATGGATGGATTTAGTTTTTGTTCACTGTTCTTTTTCTAGCTCTTTTAGGTATAAGATTAGACTGAGATTTTTCTTGCTTCTTGAGGTAGACACAGGTCTACCATAAACTTCCTTCTTAGAACTGCTTTTGCTGCATTTCAGAGGTTTTGGTTGATTGTGCTTTCATTTTCATTTGTTTACATGTATTTTTTATTGCTCCATTGATTTCCTTGTTGATCCGTTCATTTTTTAGTAGCATGTTATTTAACCTCCATTTATTTGTGGTCTTTCCAGATCTTTTTTCTTGTGGTTGACTTCTGGTTTCATAGCATTGCAGTCAGAAAATATGCATGGTATGATTTCAAAATTCTTGAATTTGTTGAGGTTTATTTTGTGTGCTAATATGTGATCTGTTCTAGAGAATGTTTCATGTGTCCTTGAAAAGAATATGTATTCTAATGTTTTAGGACAGAATATTCTGAATATATATGTTAAATCCGTGTGTTCTAGTATCATTCAAAGCCATTGTTTCCTTTTCGATATTCTGTTTTGATACATATCATTCGATAGATGATAGATCTTCTATCAATCAATGTAAGTTGGGTTTTAAAATCCTCTACTATAATTCTATTATTATTGATTGATTACTTTATATTTTTTATTAACTGTTTTATAAATTTCAATACTCCCATGTTGAGTGCATAAATATTTACAATTGGTATATCTTCTAGTTGGTTTCCACTCCCCCTCCCTTATTATTATATAAGATCCTTCTTTGTCTCTTGTTATAGTCTTTGTTTTAAAGTCTGTTTTGTCCAATGTGTTACAATTCTGGCTTTCCTTAGACATTCATTTGCATGATGAGTGTTTCTCTGTCCCCTCACTTTCAATCTGCAGGTGTTTTTAGGTCTCAGTTGATCCTCTTGTAGGCAGTGTATAGATGGATCTTGTTTTTGTTATTTTTTAAAAGATTTTATTTATTCATTTGAGAAAGAGAGAGAGAGAGAGAGAGAAAGCACAATCACGAGGAGAGTCAGAGGGAGAAGCAGACTCCCTGCTGAGCTGGGAGCCTGACAGGGGTTTGATTCCAGGACCCTGGGATCATAACCTCAGCTGAAGGCAGATGCTTAACCATCTGAGCCACCCAGGTGCCCCAGGATCTTGTTTATTTAACCCATTCTATCACTTTATGTCTTTTTAATGGAGCATTTAATCTATTTACATTTAAAGTAATTATTGATAGATATGTATTTATTGCCATTTTATTAATTGTTTTGTGGTTGTTTCTGAAGATTTTTTTCTGGTCTTATCTTTCTCTCCTTCATGTTTTGCTCATTGTTCTTTAATGATATGTTTGGATTTCTTTCTCTTTATTCTTTGCATATTTATTACTGGCTTTTGATATATGGCTACCATTAGGTTTGTATACAACCTGTCCTGCATATAGCCATCTACATTAAGTAGATGCTTGTGTAAGTTCGAATCCATTCTTTTCTCCTTTCCTCCCCACTCTTTTCTCTGTCTTCTGGAACTCCTATAATACAAATGTTATTACATTTAATGGAATCACTGAGTTACTTAAGTCTATTTTCAGTTTGCCGAATTCTTTTCTCTCTTTTTTAAGCTTAATTTCTTTCCATTACTCTGTCTTCTAGGTCACTAATTCATTCCTCTGCTACTTCCAGCCTGGCATTCATTCCATCCAGTGGGTTTCTCATTTCACTTATTGAGCTTTTTATCTCTACTATGTTATTCCTTATCTCTGTGTTAAAGGTCTCACTCATGTCTTTCACTTTTTTTTTTTTTCTCAAGTCCGGTGAGTATCCTTATGATCATTGCTTAAAATTTTTTATCGGGCATATTACTTACATCCGTCTCATTTAGATCTTTGGCTGTGGCTTTGTCCTGTTCTTTCATTTGGGATAAATTTCTCTTGTCTCCTCATTTTGTCCACATCTCTGTGTCTGTTTCTTTATGTTAAAGCAATCTGTTGTGTCAGAGCACCTGGATGGCACAGCTGGTTGGGTGTCTGACTTGGATTTGGCTCAGGTCATGATCTCAGAGTCTTTGGGTTGTGTTGGGCTCTGTACTCAGTGTGGAGTCTGCTTGGGGAATTCTCTTTCTCCCTCTATCCCTCCTGCTAGTGCTTTCTTATTCTCTTTCTCTCTATCTCACCCTCTCTCTCTCCCTCTCTCTCTGAAATGAATAGATAAATCTTAAAAAAAGAAAAAAAAGAAAAAAGAAAATCTGTTGTGTCTTCTGTTCCTGATAGTAGTGATTTTACAAAGAGGTCCAGGATTGCCCTGCAATACAGTGTCCCCTGTTCACCAGAACCTGGTCTTTCAGATGAGTATCCTATGTATGTTGCTTACACTCTGCTGTTGTGTCTGAGTCACTTTTCTGTTCAGTGCAGTGATTCACCTGCACTGATTATCTGCCTGTTATGGGCTGTGCTTGCTCTCTGCGGTATTAGTGGGACCCAGACAGGCCAAATTTGGGTGGGGATGTGCCTGCTGGGGAAGTTGGGAGCAAGGTGGTGATATTAGTAAAATTTTCACTGGGTCACTAGTGCCATGTAGGATCCCCTGTGGCAGCTGGGGGCTGCATCCCTGTGTGGCCAGAGCCATGAGGCTGGGTGCAGTATGTGAGGGCAGGTGGGGGCATGCAATGGAGTGTGCATGCAAAGGCACTTATGGGAGCCCAGCTGGGGAAGTGAGTCCTAGGGACAGCTCTGGTTCCTGTGGGGACTGGCTGGGTGTATGCTAGTGGCTGAGACCATAAGGCTAAGCATGGTTTAGGGGATGTTTGTGGACCCTGGTAGCAGCTGTGCATCTGGCAGTTGGGTTCAGTGCCCATGCAGCTTTAATAATATTTGCCCTGAGCCCAGGACCTAGGCCAGCAGCAGGTTTGGAGTGGGCAAGTCCTTAGGAGAACTTGTGGGCATGTTGCACTGCTAGCAGGTTAGATAGTATCTGTGTAGCCCTGGCCCACACAGTGTCTGTGTTTATGCTGAGGGGCAGGGGAGGAAAATGGCACCTGCCAGCTCCTTCATTTTCATAGAAGTCCTCCAATATGCCCCCAAATCAGTATGAACTGATCTGTCTCATGTTTTCTCCCAGCGTGTAAACTGTAGTTTGTATGTTTCCTCTCCATGCAGGCTGCTGTCTCTTTAAGGGTGGTGACCCAGTTATCATTCACTCTCCAGGCTTGCTCAGTGCTGAGTCAGCTGACTTTTAAAGCTCCAGGTTCCAAGTCCCGCAAGTTATACAAACTCAGGGAATTCAGCTCCTCTGGTTTTTAAAGCCAAACATTATGGGGATTAGTCTTCCTCATGTGAGATCCCTGGTACCATAGCTGTTTCTCTGCCCTCTGTGTGCATGCAGTTCCCTGTCTCCTGCTGGCAGCCTTCCTCCACCTTTCTTAACTATCCAACATTTCAGATGCAGCTTCTTCTCTCTAGTTGCAGAGTTTGTTCTGGCAGTCTTCAGATCACTTTCTGGTTTATTGACTTGAATATGGATGATACTAGTTGAAAACATGGGACAAGGTGAGCTCGAGGTTCTCCTAGTCCACCATCTCCCCAAGCTTCCTCTGCCATACTGATTTAATCATTGCTTCTATATTTTGTGATCTAGATGATGGAGGAGGCATTACCAATTCTCTAAGACTTACACCATAAATTTGCTTCTTTGGGGTTTGAATTTGTATGCATCTAGATTAATGAGTTGTATCTAAACCTCCCAAACTACTAATGGGTTACCTTCATTATAGTTTCTCATTAGGAAATAGAGAATCTGAATTAAGTCAATCCTATTTTTCTCTTTTCTCCATGAAATTAAATCTATGTGATTTGCAAATATTGAGATTTTTATTTTTTAAAAATTAAAGTAAGAGATAAGCCAAAAGATTTTTTTTCTTTCTTCATGGTTGAATATTACATAAAGGATGTCTTCTCATAATTAATGACTTTTTTTAGGCACAGAGAACATATTAGTTGTAAACCATATTTTTTGAAACATTCTTCAGAGCAGTTAGTAAGATTTACAGTAATCTGGAGAATAACTACGAAAACATAAGTCCTATTAGCATATATAGGAACTACCAGCCAAACCATTCACAATATCACTGTTCTTGGATCAAAGAAAAGTGACGAAGCAATAAAACAAATATACCTATCCTGTAAGAATTGTGAGAAGAGCAATGTGGCAAATGTAGATAGAACTCTTACTAGATACTTCATTGTAGCATATTTAGTAGGTTGATTTTAAATCATTGTCAGAAGCATCAGAAAACACATTAAGACGACTTCAGTTAAAAGTCTGTCCTATGAAAATTACATTCCCATTTATTCTGTACTTTTAATTTTTATAGCCATAATTATAAGCTTTCATAGTATGGTCTTTTAGAAGTAATGATTCTGGGGTCATTAATGGATTCAAAGAATGTTGAAAATGCTTGTTAACTGTATTGTTAGGAAAGATCTCTCCAGGACTTAAGAAATAGTTCTAAAACCTGTTCATATTTGTTAATTACCAAACTCACAATGGCATCTTATACTTATAATTTTCTTGACCATATATTCAACATCAGCCTATTTTACATATAAGATTCTTGGTAAACAATTGAAGATTATATTGTGGTAGAAGGAGCTCTGAATTGGGAATTTGAAGGTCTAGACATGTTCTGGTCTACCATTAACTGGCTACATTTATAAATTTATTAGACACCTTTTTTTTGGTCAAATAATTGTGGAGGAATAAACCAGATGATCTCTAACTTCCCCTCAACCCCCATATGTAAAGACTCCCACAGTCTATCCATTTTTGAAGGCCAACTGATTTTTTTTCTTTGGAGAATCCTGAGTTAGAAACAGATTCCACAGAGAGCACATCATTTAGGGCACGTCTCTAATGTATGACCATAGACTTCTAGAGAAGTTTTAGGCACTCTTACAGTTTTCAGAAGTGTATAAAAGAGATCACATGTACATTTTAAACCATGAGGACATATTTTGACTATGGATTATAACCTAATCTCTTGTTTTAGTTTCTGTAGCACACTGAAGGCCACATAATAAGTGTTCAGTATATTTTAACGAATTAATCTTCACCATTCCCCAGTTAATTCAGAATTTTAGCAATTAGCTTCTATGTAAGGGAGCCCTGAAGGAAGTAAGGTTACTTAAAAGTTATACTACTGCCTATCAGGAACTCAGTAGGTGTTCAGTAGCTCATTGTAATGATGGATGATGCCTATTTTTATGCAAGACTTGCCTTTATGTAGCTATTTGTCATTGTTTTTGATAATACCTTTTTTGCACAACATCTCTTAGGGCATAGAGACCAGCATTCTTATTTTGTAAGATTATCCCTTTTAGTTGAAAGGGGATGTTCTAGGATATTTATAGCCCTTTGTGTTTCTACAATCTGATCACCTTAATATAATTAATGTGGACAACTAGAGTAAAAATCTTAAGAAGCAATATAAAAGCAAATATCAATAATTTTCTTGAATAGGATATCATCTTTCTTTCAAATTTACCATAGAGCAATGAATTTTAGGCTTTCCTTTCCCAGAAGGTAACAGTGGATAGAGGTTACAGATAGTTGGAGATGTAATTGATGGCCTGTAGGTAGTAAATGGAACGTGGGTATTTACAGCTCATATATAAAAATATATCAAGGCACTTTTAAAAATGTAATGACTTAGATATTCACAATAATGCAGTGACTTTGTTTACATAATGAAGCAGTCATTTATTCAAATACTTTTCTTGAGCATAGAATCTGTTTGTATTAGGTGCAAAAATGGGTTCAAAACCATCTGTAACTATTCATCTTTTTGATTCTCCCCAAACCTTTCACCTTAAATTTAATAAGCCATGCTACTTGCTAGGAACACTGGATGTCAAGCAAATGATAAGTAATATCAGCAAAAGAGTTAAATATCTACCTTTACCCTGTGGTTGAGTCTAATCGCATAGTGATAGATTTTGTTTTATTCATGTACTTACTTGTTTATTTCCTATAGGCACTAGTTTTTATATCTATGAGTAACATAAATTTAATGTAGATAACAGGATGTTGTTAACTAACAAGTTAATAGTTGATCCCACACTGACACTCTGTCACCCCATATTACTAAGACCCTGTAATATATCAAAACCTTCTTAAGTCAAGCTAAATGATGTACATGCTATATTTTCCCAGAGCTAATTGTTTTAAATGTCTTTGTATATGTTACAAGCCTTTGTAACAGATTGGATACATTAGTTAAGTAAATAAATTATTGTATTGGCTACAACAAGGGCAAAGTATAACCTGCTAATTTATTGATTTTTAATAAATATGAGGTTGTGAAGGGATAGTAACTAGGGCACATACACATGCACTACTGGGTAAACTAACTCACTAGAGACAATATCTATTTCAGTTCATGACTATCACTATGATTTTCCAATGTAATTAGAATACATTAAGGAATTATGAATGCACACTACCTCAATTTAATATAAATATAAAAGGACCTGCTATACAAATGTTTCATAAGCTATGTACAAACTACATTTATGCTCATTTATTTCTTGAGTCATAAGAGGCTCTTAATCTCAGAAAACAAACTGAGGGTTGCTGGAGGGGAGGTGGGGGAGGGATGGGGTGGCTGAGGGATGGATATTGGGGAGGGTATGTGCTATGGTGAGTGCTGTGAATTGTGTAAAACTGATGAATCAAGACCCATACCCCGGAAACAAATAATACATTATATGTTAATAAAAAATAAAAATAATAAAATAAAATAAAATAAATATAAAAGGACCTGCTAAACAAATGTTTCATAAGCTATTTACAAACTACATTTATGCTCATTTATTTCTTGATTTCCAGACTTGCAAAGTAGATTATATAGTTAAAGGTTTAAAAAATCATGCAGAATAATTCTTGTACTCATATTGAGTAGCCTAAACATCTCAATGAACAACAAAAGTAAGCATAAATAATAGCTGATCACCACAACAAAGACTGCAAAGGAAATCAGCTGCTGAGAATGCAA
Source organism: Potos flavus (assembly GCA_028534135.1). NCBI lineage: Eukaryota > Metazoa > Chordata > Mammalia > Carnivora > Procyonidae > Potos > Potos flavus. The sequence goes on along the minus strand of CM052892.1, from coordinate 50,500,368 downwards.
ACACTGATGGAGGAAACCTAACAGGGGACAGAGAATGGTAAGACCCAAGGAGGCTCATTCTTCCCTGTGCACTATTTTTCTCACCCTTTATTGGGTTTGTCACTATAAAAGACTGAGTCAGTCATTTGGTAAGAAGAAATACTTGGATAACTAGAGACAATGTGTCTTATATTCTTGTCTACATTAGTGGTCTAAAGTAATGATACTAAGCTTTGACAATACAATTCATAAAGTCATAAAATCCTCAATTTACTGTTCATTCCACCATGGTAAACTCTATGAAGATGAGTTATACTTACCACTTACTTAACTTATTGTGCCTCTATCGTGTTATAGGTATAATCTAGATATTGTGGACATATCTGTGAATAACAAAGGTATTATCTCTGTCCTCTTGGAGCTTGCAGTCTAGTAGAAATAGAAACTTAAACCAGTAATCCCAAAACTGATGACTATGCCAAAAAAGAAACATATCCTCTTTAGGAAACTGTCAAAAGCATTTGCTTAAGGTTTTTTTTTTAAGGTTTATAGAAAAGAAAAGAATTGAAAAGCTGCTTGGATGATTGGAAGCTCATATATATCTATGCATGTTCGGTTTAGTATTAGGAAGTGCCACAGATCTGAAAACACCGAAAAGAAACAAGATATCTGTGTAATAAATTGAAACATGAGAAAAACATATATCTTATACTTTTAAGATGGAAGTTAAAAGATAAGTTACCTTGGCAAGGTAAAAGTGAGTAGGACTGTTTTAACATGTATGTCTATTATGGCAATTTCAAATCTTCAAGTTGGTTAAAATAATGTTGAGTATTTCTATAAATTAATGAAAACTTAATTACTTTGATAGGATAAATCTTTACTTTTTGTGGATTTTTGTCACTATAGAATTATGCTGTATTTTACAGCCGGATGTCCAGTTTTTGGAATTAAATGATAATTACCAAAGTATAATGACTATATTATATTTTTCTCTTATATTTCAGAAAACTCCTTATAGAGTTAAATTTATCATCATCATTTAAAACCAGTCTGCACTTAAGGATTTCCAGGCGGTACAATGAAATACTGTACATATTTGAGGATATGACAGTAGTTTATAGCAAAATATCTGCCTCTTAGCATTTAGTTCAGGATAATATAATTCTTTGATGGCAAACAAAACGTGTTGCCTAATGACATGGAAATAATTACGTATACTCAGTTTTTCTATTGTTAGTACTTAACGGAAAATGCAGTTTAGAAAAAATAGATATAATACTTGCAAAAATAGAGCTGTAATGCCTTAAAATATTTTTTTTTAAAATTTAAATGAAAAAAGTAATTGCTGGACATAACATATTGCATTGATAAATATTCAGACTCACTGTATTGAAGAGATTTTCAGTTTGTGCCTTTCTGTTTTTCAAAATGTCTGTTTTACATTCTGATTTTAATCCATATGCAGGGCAAATGCTAGCATCAAATTAGGATACAATTAATGATTGTATCATTAATGATTAATCATAGAGTCTTAATTAAAGGAAAACTGCTACTGTTTGTAGGCTATTCTAAAAAAAAATATTATGTAGGAAAAGAAACTAGAGTAAAAATGGCATTTTCTATTACAGACTTCTAACCTGTTCATAATATAGAACAAGCATCCATGTAGCTGACTGGGGTATAATAGGAAAAATATTACTGTAGGTGCATTAATTTAAAATAGAATTAGGTTATTATAAATTGGGAAGGAAAAATAAAGTATAAAATAGAAATATTTATTTTGCTGCACTCAAATAGGGATTACAGGGCAATTTCAGATAAGAGGATTTCCTGTTTTATTCAATGTGAGGTCATTTTATATACTTTGTGCTTTTTTTTTTCTTTTTTCTTTTTTTATTCTTCTGTATTTATTCTGACAAGGTCAACAGTCTATCTGGAGCATTCTGCAGCCACCCATTTATTTTAAAAAACCAAACTTCTACAGTGTTAAAATCCTTCCTTTGCCATTTGTGAGATATTTTCTTGCTTTTCATCCTCTTTGCTGTGGGTATGCATCCAACAGCATACCCATATAGAACATAGCATATAGAAACAGCATATAGAAACAGTCTATTTCCTCCAACTCCTACATGAGTCAGCAGGCTGTGATCAAGCTATAGATATAGCATTATTTTTGATTTTTGAAATATATGCCTAATCTTCTTATTAATTGGATGATTCGACTATGAAAAGTATTTCCTGATATAGGTTCAAATAGTTTACTGTATTATGTGGGTAATATATATTATGATATTTTGCTATTGCTAGTATTTTTCGGTGTTTTGTAGTGAAATATTGCAGAAAATAAGAAATGCCTATTAAAATTCAACATCTTTGGTTAGGTTTATTCCTAGGTATCTTTTGGTTTTGGGTGCAATTGTAAATGGGATTGATTCCTTAATTTCTCTTTCTTCTGTCCTGTTGTTAGTGTATAGAAATGCAACTGATTTTGGTGTACTGATTTCATATCCAGACAGTTTACTGAATTCCTGTAAGAGTTCTAGCAGTTTTGGAGTGGAGTCTTTTGGGTTTTCCACATAAAGTTTCATATCATCTGCAAAGAGTGAGAGTTTGACTTCCTCTTTGCCAATTCGGATGCCTTTTATTTATTTTTGTTGTCTGATTGCTGAGACTAGGACTTCTAGTATTATGTTGAATAGCAGTGGTGATAGTGGACAGCCCTGCTGTGTTCCTGACCTTAGGGGAAAAGCTCTCAGTTTTTCCCTATTCAGAATGATATTTGCTGTGGATTTTTCATAGGTGGCTCTTATGATACTGAGGTACGTACCCTCTATCCCTACACTGTGAAGAGTTTTGATCAAGAAAGGATGCTGTACTTTGTCAAATGCTTTTTTAGCATCAAAGAGGCAAAGAACCTGTACTCATAAAACTATAAAGTACTCATGAAAGAAATTGAGGAAGGCACAAAGAAATGAAAAAAAATATTCCATGCTCATGGTTTAGAAGAACAAATATTGTGAGAATGTCTATGCTACCTAGAGGAATCTACACATTTAATGCAATTCCTATCAAAATAGCATCAATTTTTTTCAAAGAAACGGAACAAATAATTCTAAAATTTATATGGAACTAGAAAAGACCCCGAATAGCCAGAGGAATGTTGAAAAAGAAAACCAAAGTTGGTGACATCACAATTCCAGACTTTGAGCTCAATTACAAAGCTATAATAATTAAGACAGTGTGGTACTGGCACAAAAACAGACACATAGATCAGTGGAACACAACAGAAAGCACAGAAATGGACCCTCAACTCGATGGTCAACTAATCTTCCACAAAGCAGGAAAGAATGTCTAATGGAAAAAAGACAGTCTCTTCAACAAATGGTGTTGGGAAAATTGGACAGCCACATGCAGAAGAATGAAACTGAACCATTTCCTTACACCACACACAAAAATAGACTCAACATGGATGAAAGACCTCAATATGAGACAGGGATCCATCAAAATCCTTAGGAGAACACAGGCAGCAACCTCTTTGACCTCAGCTGCAGCAACTTCTTCCTAGAAACATTGTCAAAGGCAAGGGAAGCAAGGGCAAAAATGAACTATTGGGACTTCATCAAGATAAAAAGCTTTTGCACAGCAAAGAAAATAGTCAACAAAACCAAGAGACAACTGACAGAATGGGAAAAGATATTTGCAAATGACATATCAGACAAAGGGCTAGTGTCTAAAATCTATAAAGAACTTATCAAACTTAACACCCAAAGAACAAATAATCCAATCAAGAAATAGGCAGAAGACATGAACAGACATTTCTGCAAAGAGGATATCCAAATAGCCAACAGACACATGAAAAAGTGTTCAGTATCACTCGGCATCAGGGAAATACAAATCAAAACCATATGAATACCACCTCACACCAGTCAGAATAGCTAAAATTAATAAGTCAGGAAATGATTGGCGTTGGCGAGGGTGCAGAGAAAGGAGAACCTTCCTACATTGTTGATGGGAATGCAAGCTGGTGCAGCCACACTGCAAAACAGTACGGAGGTTCCTCAAAAGTTGAAAGTAGAGCTACCCTACGACCCAGCAATTGCACTACTGGGTATTTACCCTAAAGATACAAATGTAGTGATCAGAAGGGGCGCATGCACCCAAATATTTATAATGGCAATGTCCACAATAGCCAAACTGTGGAAAGAACCTAGATGTCCATCAACAGATGAATGGATAAAGAAGATATGGTATATATATACAATGGAACACTATGCAGCAATCAAAAAACCACAAAATCTTGTCATTTGCAATGGTGTGGATGGATCTAGAGGGCATTATGCTAAGTGAAATAAGTCATTCAGAGAAAGACAATTATCATATGATCTCTCTGATATGAGGAATTTGAGAGGCAGGGTGGGGGTTCATAGGGGGAAGGGGGAGAAAAATAAAACAAGATGGGACCAGGGAGGGAGACAAACCATAAGAAACTCTTAATCTCAGGAAACAAACTGAGGACTGCTTGCGGCAGGGAGGGATGGGGTGCCTGGATCATGGACATTGGGGAGGGTATGTGCTATGGTGAGTCCTGTGAATTGTGTAAGACTGATGATTCACAGACCTGTACCCTTGGGCAAATAATATATTATATGTTAAATAAATAAATAAATATCAACATCTTGAATAATTTAATAAAAAAAGAACTAGATAATTAGTTGAACCATGTTTGAGGGGAAAGGTGAAGAATAGCAAAATTTTGTTGGGAATAGAGCACTTTACATATGAAATAGAGAAAACGAAAATAAAATTGAAGTTTTATTAGAAAAACATATTCCAGAAATAAGTATGATACTCAAAAGATAACACTGTGTGACCATTAGGTATTATTTACCAATTTCATATAAGATATTTGTTTTCTAAAGAAAGATCTTCACAGATATTTTGTCCCAATCTCTCCCTGATTCTTAACATTGAGGTCAGCAAAGTAGATTATGCTCCTTTATATACTTTACAGTGATTAGAGCTATGTAATTGCTGAGAATATATGAATTGATTGGCAAGATCGTTCTGAGGTATCCTGTAAAAAATATATTCCAGGTTTCAAGGACATGCAGCTTTTAGAAATATTTTATCTTCAATAAGGTATTTGTCCTCTGGATCTGTTCAGAAGCCATAAAGCTATATATGGTATGAAGTGCAATCCCAAACTCTAACCATTGCCTATGATATAATTTTAGGATGACCAAAGAAGGATGTGTTAGGAACAATATATGTTTCCAAGATGTAATTTCTGGATAAATATTTACTGAATACACCAAAGAATGAAGAAAATTGTCAATAACCATATTATCCTTATTCTTAATTAACCCAACCACAGATTATCTTTTCAAAAACATAGCTCTTACCATGTCATTCCTCTATTTTAACCCTCTGATAACAAACCATTTCCTTCAGGGTAAATTCAAATTCACAACAAGTAAGGGTTGCTGTATTTCAGAGTTCTGTCCTTGGCAGTTTTTTCTGCTACTCTTTGTTTATTTTTCCTATACAATTATGTCTGTTTCCATGACTTTGGTTAACACCCATCTATATCTCCCATCTACACTTAGATTTTGAAAACCTAACTCTATAAATCTGGCACCTGCTGATATAATTACCTAACATTTTTTTCTTATTTTTTTAAATTTAAATTCGATTAACCAACTTATAGTACATCATTAGTTTCAGATGAAGTGTTCAATAATTTATCAGTTTTGTATAACACCCAGTGCTCATCACATCACGTGCCCTCCTTAATGCCCATCACCCAATCACGTAACATTTAATCTCCCATGTCTCTAACTAATCTCATGATCTTCCTTACAAACCCATCTATTCCTCACTTAATTTTATTCCATCATCACTTTAGTATTATCAAGGCCATGGTATAGTAGAAAACAACCATAAAAACTTAGTGCCTTAAAAAACCACAAGATTACAAGTCTATGTGGCTTGGCTGGGGATCTTATTTAGCATAACCTTTAACTCAAAGACTTAGCCTGTTGAAGCATAAACTATTAACAATACTGAGTACTGTGGCAAAAAAAAAAGAATATGGAAAGTCACACTCTGGCTTCTAAAGCTTCCTCATGAAAGTAGAGATGTTACTTTTTGAATTTCATTAGATAAAGCAAGTCATGTGGACACATTTTCCCACAAATGGCAATTTCCATGTTCTTGGAGAAAGACCATAAATATTGTGATGTAAAAGCACTAAAGATCATTATATCTACCTTCTTGCCTAAACTATACACTAAGTGCTAATCTTTACACTTCTTCACTAGCTATTTTGTCCATATCCTATCACCAAATCTTATTAATGTTGGTTCCTAAATATATCTCATATGTTTCCTCATCTTCAACCCAACTACTATCCTACTGCTACTCAACCCTGATAATCTTTTTTCTAGACTATCACATAACCTTTATTACTCTGATTCTAAATTTCCCATTCCCCAATCCATTTCCAATTCTGTAACTAGGGGATGTCTTAAAATGTGGCACTAATGTTATCTGTCCTATTCTTACAGTTCTTCAATACTACGGCTTCAATTCAATTTATAGTTTTAGTTCTAAGCTTTCTTGCTGGAATAAAAGGTGCTTTATTGTCAGATCCTGGTCTACTTTTCTGTTCTCATCTCACACCTCTCTTCTCTGGCATCTTTTTTTATGCTCCTAACATTAATGCACTGCTTGTTATTCTCCCCAAGCAAATCATCCTTTCTCATATTGTTAAACGTTGTACATACTCCCTTTTTGAAAATGCTCTTGTTCTCAAACCTCTATTTATCTTTCAAGATTAATTTCAAACATAAGCCCCTTATCATGACTTTCTTGGCTCTTCCTTTCAAATAGCAGAATTAATTTCCTGAGCCTCTGCTTTCATATACTAGAACACTACACAGTTCTATTAATCCATTTCTCAACTTGTATTCAACTATATAGGTGCCTGTGAGTTCCTTCAGGGCCAGCATCACATCTTATTCATAGTCTATGGCATGAGATAGGCACTCAATAAATATTTCTGGAATTTAAACAAATTTTTTTTTTATTTTTCTACTCTTCTGAAGCCATTTTACCAAGTATTATCTTAGAGTGTCTACATCATTTACCTAGGATTAAAAATGTTGGGAGGGTGCTGGATCTTAGGAAGACAATTTTTTTCAACAATTTTATTTAGACTATTAACCAAACTGCTTTTTAGAAACTGGGTTTAGATAACACTGTTCTAAAAATACTATTATGTAGACAGCACTCATGAACTGTATATTAAAACTTCTCATTTACAAAACTATTTGCCTAATAATGTAGCTTCAAATGCAAGGTTCAATGTTTAATCTGTTAATTTGAGTTTGATTTATAGGATTTTAGAAAATATAAGTATCATATTTCAGTTGGTAGTCCACTATTTTTTTTAAAGATTTTATTTATTTATTTGACACAGAGAGAGCAATCACAAGTAGAGAGGCAGGCAGAGAGAGAGGGGGATGCAGACTCCCTGCTGAGCAGAGAGCCTGATGTGGGGCTCGATCCCTGGACCCTGAGATCATGACCAGAGGCTTTAACCCACTGAGCCACCCAGGCACCCTGGTGGTCCACTATTATCTAAAATAGACCCATCTTTTAATTTTCCTAATGATATGTACACCATGAGGAAATTACTACAATCAATGCTGTTTTACATATTTTATAGCAAAAAAGCAGATATGAGAATATATAGTAGAAAAAAGTGTTTCCTGGCAAAGTTGATGCACAATTGTTGGAAAATTTCAGCAACGGTTAAAAGAATGGATCAATATATGCTTGGTTTGAAATCAGTAACATAAAAAATTAAGACATCACACATTTGCTGCTTGCCTGAGATATTCCTGGAAAAAGTTTTTGCTAGAAATAAAATGACAAAAGGACATAATATTTGTCCACAAGAAGTTTTTAATCTAGTGAGAGACGAAAAATGCATATAAGTGGTTTCCAATGAGTAAAATAAGGGCAAATATAGAAATGATAACTATTATTATAAGTTCTGCATCAGGTGCATTAATCCTTTCAACAGCCATGGAATTCAATGTTATTATTCCATTTTACAGGTAAAGAAAATCAGAGAGTAGCAGTAATTTATTCGCATTTCATAACTAGTCAGTAAAGTTTGTAATCTAGGTTTAAATTTCTTCTAAATCCATGCTCAATGCTGTCCTAGGTTTCCATAAGGACCACTGCATAATTTGTAACAACTACCATTTGTACAATGAGCCTTTACTACTTTCATGTTACATGCTTCCTTTATTCAGGTAACTTAAAATCAAATGAGGATGCTTTAATCAAATACTTCTACTACCAGATATGCTATGTTAATTATTATTCTACATCTTTTCATCCTTTTCCTTTCTAAAAAATTACTATATATTCAGTAAGTTTGCTGGTATGGAATGTTGGTAAATTAGGTCATTGGTTGTCATTGACCAAATGGTCATTGACCAAATGCAAAAAGATACCCTGTCCAAGTACTAGTGTCTTTGAAATTCCAAACTTTACCAATTCTTTTTTATTAAATATTTCTTTTTACTCATTTTCCAGTTTCAAAGTGCATTTAGTTTGTCCTTGAGTGTCTCATAACACATGTTAAATCCTGATGGAAATGGTTTCCCTTAGGGGACAGAATGAAAGCATTGAGTATCTACGCAGAAAGTTATTGTGAAAAGTGTTTATGGGAATGTACAGGAGTAGGCCGACTTAAAAATTGTGTACTTTAACAGAGCAGTATTTATTTATATTCCAAGATGAACATATTTTGATGATCTACATATCTACAAGTGATTTAAAAACTTTACATTATGTTTCAGAGCATATCTACCCTCATTGAACTGGGACTGTGTGTGTGACTGCTAGTTGAGATCAATCTTGTTGTATCTGTAGTAGACAAACCATTCAGAGGAAACCTAGATATTGAGAATTAGCCACCTAGAGAAAACAAAACAAGAAAAAGAACATCCAAATGAAGAACCACTTACACAAAGAAAGGAAATATTTTTAAAGATAGGCTGCAGAGCAAGATGGACCCCAACCCAAAGGCTCAGTACTCACAAAATCAGATTTTCCGGGGAGAGTAGTGTGGTCCTCAGCATTTCTGAAAATGCTTGAGATAGCAAGGAAAGGAGACTGGCTCAGGGTTTTTATTGTGGTCGAGAGTGTGACCATTCCTACCCATGGCATTTAACTTCCCAGTAGTGGCAAATGAGAGAGTACTGGGGCTGGCCCAGCTGTGGGGTAAAAGAGTAAGTGTATGGGGTAAGGCTTAAAAGCTATCAGCAGTCAAACATCAAAAATGAAGTCAGAGTCTTTATTACAGATATATTTTCCACTTTACCCTATAATGACATCCTTTTCACAAGGTTAAATCAGCCTGCTCTTCAGCCTGAATATTACAGAGTTAGAATACTTAACATTCCATAACAACCACCGCAGTTTTGCTTCTTTACAAGTGGTTACTATAATTATAAGATTTCCCCTCTGACTCATCCATGAAAGAGGAAAACTAGAGAAATGACATGTGAGAAGAAATAGATAATAAATTACAAAAGTAAATCAGTTTCAAGATGTATAACTCTTCGGGGCTGTGAGCAGTGACCACCATCATTTGCTTATGTTATATCTTTTCTTTTCCTGATCTTTGTGCTTAATTGTAAGCATAGTAACATTTACATTTTTATACTTATTGGCAATTTTTCCTTACAGATACAATTACAGTAAATTACAATATTGCTATATGTGCTTAAAGCAATTATAAGTTTAATCTTAGATTAAATTTAGCTTGTGAAACACTCGAACATGACTGATGAAAGGACTTCCCAGCAGGTTTTCAACTAATTTTTCGCCTTTCACTGCATCATTGGAATGCTACTGAAAGAAAAGGGATAAACACTAACTTGGTGATTCTCTTTTGGAATTATACATTTGTATTTTAGTTTTCTCTGTTGAACAGTTAACGTTCTTCATAATTCTTATGGTGAAAATATAGATGAGGGTGTAAATCAATTCACTGAAAGGAAATTCTACATATAGTCATATTTTGAAGTTGTAATGGTTACTATATTGATGGTATTAAAATAGATAAAGGATATTTTCATATTATTATTAATTTTCATTCTAAATAATTGTAATACCAGAACCATAATTACAGTCCATACTTCTATTACAATTCCAATATTTAATATTGCAATATTTATTTAAATTTACTTAAATGTAATTAAAAATTCATTGTTCTGGAAAAAAATCTAGTAGATTTTATAGGTAACACTTATAATGTGAAGTTATATCTAAGTATTTATAATAAAAGTTATTTCATGTGAAAGTAAATACTGTAAATGAGTTTCTGGATATAAAATATTTTATAACTTTAAAAAATTATCTTCATTCTCACATTTCAAAGAGAATAAAAGTGAATATATGAGCTATTTTAACAACTTTGAATTTTGAATACAAATATGAACTTAAATATAAAATAAAGAAGATGTATTAATTAAGAAGTTTGTCCTCTATTAAGAAATTACAAAGGTTGGGCTGCCTGGGTGGCTCAGTCGGTTAAGCGTCTGCCTTCGGATCAAGTCATGATCCCAGAGTCCTGGGCTCCAGCCCTGCATCAGGCTCTCTGCTCAGAGGGGAGTCTGCTTCTCCCTCTGCTTCTGCTGCTCCCCTTGCTTGTGCTATCTCACTCCCTCTGTCAAATAAATAAATAAAATCTTTAAAAAATAAAAAAAGAAACTACAAAGGTCATATAAGCCAGCAAACTGGTTTAAACCTCACATAGGAGAGAAATGAAGCTTTCATCCCCACGATGGTTAGACCCCTATCATTGTGATTATTTATTCCCTGAGATATTGTGTTTAAAACATTTTAAGAAACAACTTTAAGGTTTCTATGCCAGAATAGCTATTATATGTTTTATTAATAAGTAGCCCATTGTTTATTAGAAGAATTGATTCACACAATGAATAATTTTATGAGGGTCGAATTTACAACAATGATAAAACTTAGCAGTTATAAGGGCAGACTGACATTTTATTTCTTTATTTTTATCCTTTTGGCATAACTTCCTATTATAGCAAACCATAGTTACCACAACATTCAGGAATAATAGTTACATAATGGAGCTATTTAAAATATTAAAATATTGATGAAAAATACTTCTGTGCTATTAACATTTTTTATTAGTTCTAACAGACTACACTGGAAAGTTTCTAACTCTGTTCTATTTATGGTAACTTAAGCTCTTATAACAATGTCTAAGATCACTCTATTAATTTTCCTTTTTGTGATGAATGGTATCATTTTCATGAGAATATATATGAATTAGCAGTACTGGACTTATTTTATGATCTATAATTAAGTCAAATCATTCTTTTACTTCTTGGTATTAAGAGAGAAAAGAAACTTTTCAGAATATAAAAACTAGAAAAAAGTAGGAAACTAAATAAATTTAGTAAAGATTTGCTTCCACAGGTTTAGTGAAAACTTTCCACAGGAAGTTTAGACTTTCTCATGATAGGCATGCTCTGGGCACTAAAGATGTAGACATGACAAACAAACAAACATCTCTGAACTAATGGAGTTTGCATTTAATAGGAAAGACAAAAACCAAAAACATAAATAAATATGTAGCTGCAAGTATTGGTAAAGAAGATGAAGAAAAATAATCTGGGAAAGTGAATAGTGTATGTTGAGTGAGACAACATTATCTTAGATAGAATGGCTACGTAAAATTTCACTGAGAAAGCAGCATTAAAATAGAAAAGACAACTATTAAGTGACACAGTAAGTCATGTAAACATTAGGAGAAGAGTAATCTCACAAAAGGAAAAATAAAAGCAAAAATTTTGAATTTGAAGCATGTTTAGCTTGCTGTATGTGGATCATGAGGGTCTTACAGGATACAGGAATATGTCCAGATTTTATTCTGAGAAACATGGGAAGGCACTAGAGAAAGTTTATAGGAATCTGTTTATCATCTTGTTTATGCTCACTCTGGTTAATTGGAAGGAGGCCAAAATCTAAATGGCATGCATACTGACCAATAAGAATGATCAGCATCCATAAAAACCTGGTATTTTCATACTGATGAGTAAAGAGATGAATACAAACTGTCCCAGAAAGAAAATAATAGATCACTTTAAATATTTACTGATAATTAATAAGAATTAGTACACAATTGACTTGAGATTAATACTACTAATCCTGTGCTTTTTTTATTATCCAGTGCTTCCTCAATTACTGAACAAACGTTACACTCACCGCACAACAGAGTTTTAACTTATTTTCTATTTATTAATATTAAAGTTAATAAGACAATTCAAAATTTGATATGAAAACATCTTCTTACATAAAGGTCATGATTTTTCTCATAGAACTTATGGAGAGAGTACTAATTATTTTTGTAAAAAAAAAAAGAACTAATGGCAGTCAGAGAGGCTTTTCTCAGTCTAAAATTAAGGAGAGAATTTAACTTTAAAATTTTTCTTGACACCACATTGCCAATATATAATAAAAAACCTCAAAGTTGTGTTATGCTGTTAATCTTTTACTTTGTAAATCAAGTTTTAGCAATTTAACTCAATGAAATAATAGAATGGAACACAATAAATAAACAGTAATTATAATTCCATTTTATTTAAAGTAGTAAAAACATAAAATGAATAAAAGTAAAGAAAAATAGGGAATGGAATAAAGTAAATTGTATTATGGTCACATGATAGAATACTCTGTAGTGATTAACACCCATACTTTCACTGAATATTTAATGTTAGGGTAAAAAAAAGTTTAGAATTTATTTAAGCTTGAAATAGTGTCACAAAATAGTATATGAGATAGTACACAGCACAATTTTTAGGATGTGTTTTCCAACATTGATTATAATTATGAAACCATCAAAGATAAAAAATTAACTATAAAAACAGGAATACAGTCAGTTCTTAATTTATTTTAAAAATATTTTCTATTCTATAGCTTTTCTATAAATATGTATTAATTTTTACCAGAATGAGAGAAAACAAAATTGGAAATAAGAAATTGAAAATAAAGCTACATATACATACCTATCTATATATCATGTGATATCATATATCATGTTTATCAGTTCCCATTTTTTCACTAATGTATCCCACCACTACTCTCACTTTGTTGCTAATATTTACTTAATATATAAATATATAAAAGACAAAAAGATTAAGACAACAAGACTAAGGAAACAAAATTCTACCCAGATATGTTCATCTCATTGTTCAAGTGCTTCATATACCTTCATCCAAACTGTGGATACTTTCTTTGGTTCCTCTTTTCCATTATAATCTCCTGAATTGGAAGATGACTACTAGAAAATGAAAGCATAAGCCAAATAGCAAATTCATGCTTGCAACTTACTTATACTCCAAGTATAAGTCAAGTTTGACACTAGTTAAGCAGGTTATAGAATAAGAAAAATACATATATATTTGAATTACTGACACCAATTCTGAAAGGAAAGTTTCAGGAGCTTATTAGGAAGAGAAACACCAAATGTTAAGAGTTACTTATTTCTTAGCTTTAATTATTTAGAAGCATTTGTTTAGTAAACGTCACCAATTTTAATTTTAGCTTGAAATCATGCCTAATTTTACACACGATTTCACACAACTGTTTTTCCATAAGTTAAGTTTTCCATTATTTGACTAGAAGTATGATTTGATTTATATCTCTTGAAATGCATTTGAGTCTTTATCAGTTTAGAATTGACAATCAGGTTTTATGTAAATTATTTTTACAAATACATTTTTAATATTAACCCTGCCTCAGTGATTCTTCATACATTTTTTCCTTTTAAAGTTATGTAGTTAAAATTTGCCATTCGATTTTTTTAAATAAGCTTTTTTAAAAAAATAAAGAATATATAAATCGTGTAGTTGTAATTCTAAAATAATTACATAAATGAATGCATTTTTGCTCTTAACAAGTAAGAATGAATCTTTCAAGTTTTATTTCTGATAATTTCACTTTCACATTTTTGATGCCATAAAATACAGGTCCTCATAAAATACTCAAATACCACAGCATAAAATGTCTTTTTAATGTAATAATTCAGTCAGAATTTATAAGCAATAGACCAGCTATAGGGTCAACAGAGCCTTTAAAGGTATTTTGGGGAAAAAAAAAAGTATTTTTTTTTAAGATTTTATTTATTTATTTGACAGAGAGAGGGAGATTACAAGTAGGCAGAGAGGCAGGCAGAGAGAGATGGGGAAGCAGGCTCCCTGCTGAGCAGAGAGCCGGATGTGAGGCTTGATCCCAGGACCCTGAGATCATGACCTGAGCTGAAGGCAGAGGCTTTAACCCACTGAGCCACCCAGGCACCCAATAAAAAAGTATTTCTTAAAAGCAAATTAGCTCAAACTGAATTATTACTTTTCAGTTGTGTCTACATAATTGTTCTATTAAATATTTAATAAGTAAAAAATAAATAAATATTTAATAAATATAAATAATTTGATAGTCCCTCAAATTTCACACTGTACATTAAAAGTCTTAAATTCCAAATATTTTGACATGCCTCTACCATACGAGCTCATTCTTGTTGAAATCTAAAGACTCACGAAATTCTGTTATGTACACGAGATCTTGGAGGGAACGTAAAGAAAGCCTAATATGGACATATCTTGAACTTAACTATTTCATACAAATAAACTTGTCACTTTGGTTAATATTTTTCAAGTGAAACTGTAAGGAAATATAATTGAAAATTTACTAATACCGACCTGAAAATGTTTTATTATAGATAGAGGAAGGTTGAAGAATAGAGGGACAATTAGATGACAAAATAGTATAGCATAAAGTACTCTAAGGAGATTAAGGGGAAAATAGCATTGAAAGAGGCAGAAATCCCAGGGAAACAGGTTAACTTTTTTTCCACCTCCCTTCACTTGAGGAATCAGGGAAACGTTTGCAGGTTTGCAAGAAGCCTATAAGCTGAGGGGCCATAACCAGGCCCAGAGTCTCTGACGGCAGGGAAGTCTCAAAAATTGTCTGGCAGCAGCTTCATGGAATAGACATGCTAGAGCTACTATTCCTGTCTACCTTGCATACACATCCCCGTGCCCAACCCACATGCTTTAATGGAATCCTTCTTCTTGGTTATGAATGAGCATGAGACAAAGTTTGAGTCAATCATAGTCACAATGACTGTGTACGTGGGCTAAATAGGGCCAGTGTGAGTTCTTTCCCAGGAGCTTTGCTACAAGGTATTGATAGGAAAATTTCTTTTCTCTGGTTAGCTATTCTAGAATATCTTGAGAGATACCTTTGGCTCTTTTTTGCTTAGATAATAATGTATTCAGTAAGAGAAAAGGAGGCCAATTGTGGAGAAAAAGAAATACAAGGTTTAAAGTGAAAGAGGAATTCTAGACTCTCAAGTTTCCAATTTCTTCATGTCAATTTTTTCCCCATCTGATGTGTCAATGAATAGATATGCAAGCTAGGAGCTAATAGGGCCAAGACTTAATGATTCATAGCCTTGAAGTGGGGACCACAATTACACGGAAGTTTAAGAGAGATTGAATTTTTTGGTATTATAAAACCTAATAGGTAAAAATAAGCTGATATTTAATAAGTGAAAGCAACACATAAAAATGGTCAAGTATCATCTTCCTTGATTTGTCCTTAAATGTCTCATAGTATATTTATTATCCGAATACTAAATTTTAACATTACCAAGTCAGTGTAAGTATACTGATGTTTAACATTCTATTTATATTCTCCATCATTATATTTATAGTACTTGTCATACAAAAATATTGTGCAGTGGCCATTGCTCTGCTTAGAATATTTCCTTTTAACCCCAATATAAAAGGAGCTTTGGTTTACAGCCATATGAAAAGTCCAAAAACATTCCTCTACATTTCGATAAACAAAAAATAGGATATGAGGAGTACAAATTATTGCTAAGGACCACTGGGAAGAATTCAGCAAAGAGACTGTCAACAGCTAGTGTAGGAAAATAGATGAGTGTATAGGTGAACCAATGACTGCATATCCGCCTAATTGTTACAATGTCTATGTCAGCAATTCCTAGTGATTACATCCTTGTGAATAAGACAATTGTAGTGAGATCCACACCTAAGTTGTATATGATGCAATGAGGACACTTAAAAACTTGAAAGATGTTTTAAAAACATTTTAAAATGTTACAAGTTTTAGAGTATTTTGCAAGATCTGCTATTTTTTATTACACTGTCTTATTTACCCCATGAAAGCAGATACAATATCCTTATTAGTGGGAGCAAACATGAAAACAAAGCAATCATTTCCTGATAAGTTAGAGAAACTATTAAAAATAGCTAAAAGGTAATAAATAAAATTGCCACAATAAAGAAGGTATCATTGCAGAAACAAATCCCCAGCATATTGTCTATTATTTCCTCTTTTAACACTGATCTACAGTTCTTCCGGCTACAGTGCTTGGAGGCATTTACCCTCTACAGTTGTTCTAATTATATCTATCAAATGTGGTGCATGTTTAATTGGATTTTAATAGGGTTGTAGCTCCTTGTTTAGCAGCCAGTTTAACAGGAGACTAATTTATTCCTGATAAGGTATGGGGTCTTTAGTTCCTCCTACTGAGTAAGAATTGGAAATGTGTTTGAAAACCAATGTCTTGGGTGAAGTTCCTATCCTGAATGCAAATCCTTATAAACCAAAGTGGTTGATTATTTTGCCCATGTTCTGAATGGGTTGAGAAGAGATATTAAAATGTTTAATAGTCCTGCCCTTGAAAAGTGTTGCTTAAAACTGCTCCCTAAAATTTTCTTCAGGTTAATTACATACCAGGTGCAAATTTTCATAAAAATATTGTAACAGCAGGTACATTTCCTGCTTGAGGGAAGGAAGTCTAAACCAATAACAAATTAATTCTGTGAAAATATGAACAAGCTAGCTGACCAAAAGGTGTAGTATTCATCAAAAGAAATAACATTGACATATAAAGAAGGCATAGAATTTTTAAACAGTAGTTTCATGGCAGTTGAATCCATTATCATGTAAAGGTTTTTTTTTTTTTTCTATTAGGCTCTATTGGGTTCTTAGCTATTATTTTCGGTAAGAATATATTAAAAAGTATTTAACTATGTCAATGCAGCATGGCACTTAATGTGTCTGAAATTTAATCATAATCCTGCTCACATACTTATCTATCTCAAGAGAGTTGGTTTCCATTTTGATAGTGATGACAGAACAATGAGTAGGTGTTAATCATTACATTGTCAGAACAGTCACCTGAATGTTTGAATAATAATTTGAGGCATCTTTGGAAAAGCAGGTACTACAGGAAACAGGGGGGAATGTGGCTTCAATAATAATGTGCTTTTATCAGTAATACATAGAAATGCCTTTCTTAACACACATTAAGCAGGTGTCATTATTTTGACCTTTTCAAATTTTAGAATATTTGAAAGTGACTAAAATTAATGCACATTTAGGTGAGTTGATGAATAAACCTTGGAAATTTCAAATGAATCAGAAGAGCATTATATATGTCTATTTGTTACCAACATCTTGTTTCTCATACTATTTATTCTATAAAATATATAAAGCCACTTTGAAAATACCTCATTAATACTTATCAACCTTCTGTGCTTAATTGTGTGAGGAAGGGAAACAGCAAATTTAGTCATGAAAACAAAATTCATTATGTGAGTTGCAGGTGCAGGCAAACTAAGAAAAACTAGGACATCTTTTAAAAAATCAATTAAGAATTTCAAGGCTTCATTTTCTAGAACCCTTGATCATAAGGCATCAAGATCAGTACAGGTCTGTTCATTTAGATTTTGATAAAACACATGAAAATGCATTTTGTATAGATGAAAGTTGCCTATACGATTACACCTTGAATTCTGCCATGATTCTGAGGCTAGTAAAGCCTAACTACCTGACATTCATTTTGTCTCATGGTTTCTCTATGTAGAGCATGGAATGAACTAATTTCTGTAACCTCCTGTAGCAAGAGTGTAAATCAAGGAGCTACGTGGTAGGACGTAAAGGGGAACAAATGACCCCTGCCCTTAATTAGCCCAGCTAGTTCTTGCAGAGAAAGAATATATACATAAAACATAACTCTGCAAGAGAGCATATGAAAATGTCAGTTGAATTTAGATCTACTTTTAAATTCTGGAAATAGATTTCTAGCCAACTTCCATATTCTTAATCTTTATTCTGAAATTTTTTTACTGTCTTACCATGCACCTTCAGGTGTTTATGAGTTCCCTACACTCTTGATATGTCCAGCAAATCTTATCTTTTCCCATCTGGTTCACCAGACCTTCTCGAACTAACATCTATAGAAGTGTGGTTGCCAGGGTTAACATAAGCATTATATTTTAAGTCAGCATTTCTGGGTGTCTGGCTCTGGCTCTGCCCGTTATGAGTTGTGCGATTTTTTTTAAAGATTTATTTATTTATTTGACAGAGAGAGAGATCACAAGTAGGCAGAGAAGCAGGCAGAGAGAGGGGGAAGCAGGCTCCCTGCTGAGCAGAGAGCCCGATGCAGGGCTCGATCCCAGGACCCTGAGATCATGACCTGAGCCGAAGGCAGAGGCTTTAACCCACTGAGCCACCCAGGCGCCCTGAGTTGTGTGATTTGGAATACATTACTTACTACTTGTAATACTTGCTATCCACAGCTGTAAGATGTGGATTATAATGGTATTTATTTCAATGTTGTTTTATTAAATGAAGTAAACATTCAAGACACTTAGCGTACTGCCTGGCTCATAGTATGTGGCAAGGTGTTGGTTGGTTGCTGTTGGTGGGTGGTCACATAGTCATCTATAAGTTTTTGTTTAAACTGAATCTGGGAACAGTGCAAACTAACATCTGTATTGTAACTATAGACTTTTTTGTACTGACCTATTGTTGCTCAAATCCTGATTATGCTTTGGAGCTATAATGGCTTGATAAGAGAAAGTAATAACAACTGTATAAACTTGATATTCAATGCTTTCTTTTCTTGGTAATTAGGGTAAACGTAGAGTTCAAAGGATACCAGTAAGATGCATTTACCTAGAATTATGGCTGATATTTCTTTGGTCTATGAAATTTGTTCTATGGCCCAATATTATCATTTAAGGGTGAGTGTTTTTGTTATTTATTAATAAGGAAAAAGGGTCATTAGCCTTTTATTTTTTATTTTACTAATTAGAATATCAAATTTGTATGAAAACCAGTAAGATTTAATATAATTCCAAAGTCATACCATTAATTCTGTGTTTTGTTTGGCAATGGTTTCTTGGCTATGAAACCAAAAGCACAGGGAACAAAAGCAAAAATAGATAAGTGAGAATACATTAAACTGAAAAGCTTCTGAACAGAAAAGCAACAGAATAAAAAAGCACCTTATAGGAAGGAAGCAAATATTTGTGGACCATATACCTGATATGAGGTTAATATCCAAAATATATGAGGAACTCCTACAACTCAATAGCAAAAAAAACAAATAGAAACAAACTCAACACAATTCAAAAATGGACTAAGGACTTGAATAGACATTACTCCAAAGAAGATATGCAAATGGTGAGCAGGTATATAAAATGGTGTTCAATATCACTAATTGTTAGGGAAATGCAAAGCAAACCACACTGAGATATCACCTCACAGTTGTTAGCGTGGCTATTATAAAAAAAAAAAAAAAAAAGAAAGAAAAAAAAAGATAAGTGTTAGCAATAATAAGAAGTTAGAACTTTTGTACACTTGTTTGGGAATATAAATTGGTACCTCCACTATGGAAAACAGTACGGCTGTTCCTCAGAATATTAAAAATACAACTACCAGATTATGATCCAGCAATTCTATTTCTGCGTAGATATCCAAAAGATCTGAAATCAGTAACCTGAAGAGATATCCACACTTCCGTGCTCATTATGTACCTAGTCACAATGGCTAAGATATGGAGAAAAACTAAATTTCCATCAAAAGGTGAATGGATAAAGAAAATGGGGCATATACATACAATAGAATGCTATCCAGCCTTATAAAAGAAGGAAATCTTGCAATATGTGATAACAGATAAACTTTGAAGACATTATGTGAAGTGAAATAAGCCAGTTATATGAGGCCAAATAGTCAATGATTACATTTACATGAGGTATCTAAAATAGTCAAACTCATCAAAGCAGAGAATCGAATGGTGGTTGTCAAGGGTTGGGGGGAAGGGTAAGCAGGGAGTTATTCAATGGGTATATGTATTAGTTATGCAGGATGAATGAGCTCTATAGATCTGCTGTAATCATAGTGCCTACAGTTAACAACACCATGCTGTGCACTTAATAAATCTGTTAAGAGTATAGATCTTATGTTAAATGTTCTAATCACATACACTCAACAAAGGGGTATGAGAAAACTTTTGTAGGTAATAGTTATGTTTATTACCTTGGTTGTAGTGGTGGTTTCACATATTCAGACTATCAAATTGTATACATTATATATGTGCAGTTCTTTGCATGTCAATCATATGTCAATAGGTGGTTAATTAACAAATAAATAAAATAAAGGTATAATTGTGTACTTAGGTTTAGGGGTTATGAGGATATGCTCTGAAGTCAAATGTCTTGAATTCAAATTTGATCCCTACTACTTACTAGCTATATAATCTTGGGTAAGGTGTTGAATCTGTTTGTACCTCAGGTTATTTATATTTAAAATGGGAATATTGGTAGTATCTTCTTTAGAGCATTATTTCATGGTTTATAAGAGATTGTGTTGGTGAAACACTTTGCATAATGTTTGGCACATTGTAAGTGCTCAATAAGTTTTTGCAAATAATCTCATACGCAATACAAGTACATTCTGTGTGATGAGCAATGTACAGTATGCAGGCCAGAAAAGGGAACTAAGGGAATGTAAAACTGGTGGTATGACTTTGTCTAGGCAGTTAGCTAGGCAAGTACACATTGTGGGGGAGGAGAGTGTCAGTGACCCAATTTGAAGGACTGGCATGAGCTAGTCCTTTTCCAAGACAGGAAAAAGATATGGTATATTTGAAGAAATGAAGAATGATTATGTGGTTGGAATATAAAGAATGGAGATGGGAGAGGGAGTTGTAGCAAGACATGAGGGTATGGAATTAGGCAACCAAATTGCACCTATTATTTTAAACCACATATAAGGTTTTAGTCTTTAACCAAAGTGCTATGGGAGATAACTAAATGATATTAAGCATGGGCATTACATGATCACATATATGTTAAATAAACAAATAAAATAATAAGAAGTGCTCCTGCTACTATAAAAAAAAAAAAAAAGCAAACCAAAGTAGAAGCAAGAAGCAAGAAGATTCCTCAAATGTTTTTGCTGTAATTCAAATATGAGATGATTTTAGCCTGTATTCATTTGTATTAGGTTATCAAAATTTGGAATAGAAAGAAGTGAATGAATTAGAGCAGTTTTCAATAATACTGGTTATATATTAGAACTTCCTGGGTTTTAAAATTATTATTAATCCAATGTAAAGGACTTAAATCAAACCAATTACATCAGACTTTCCGGAGATGGGACTGAGGCAATTACACATTTCTTTTTAAAGATTTTATTTATTTGACAGAGAGAGAGATCACAAGCAGGCAGAGAGGCAGGCAGAGAGAGAGGGAAGCAGGCTCCCTGCTGAGCAGAGAGCCCCATGTGGGGCCTCGATCCCAGGACCCTGAGATCATGACCTGAGCTGAAGGCAGAGGCTTTAACCCACTGAGCCACCCAGGTGCCCCGCAATTATACCTTTTTAAAATGCTCCCCAGGTTATTCTACTATTCAGGACAAGATGAAAACTACTAGATTAGAGACATATGGAGAAGGAAAAATAGACAAAACTTGATTGATTGCATGTCGTAGGTTATAAAGGCGGGAAAGAATGAGTACCTAGGTTTCCGAATTTTTCTGTGGCAGGGTGGATAATGGTAACATTTATTCAGACAGGAAATGTAGAGCGAGAAAGAGCAAATTTTTGATGAAAATGTGAATCCTGCTTGAATATGTTGAGTTTGAAGATCCTAGCCAAATGCAGATGCAGGGGAGGAAGTTGGGTCTGAGGTCTGGGACTCAGAAGAAATATTGGGTGTGAAGGTATGAAACTAGGAAGCATTTTCTGTAGATAGTACCTGATATCATGGCAGTGGATACAGCATACAAAAAATCTTTACAGTGAGAACTCTAGGACTAAATCCTGAGAAATTCCAACATTGAATATTTAGTTAGAGTGGAAGGAACCTAGAAAGAAAACTGAGAATAAATGTAATGTATTCAAAGCCAAGAGAATAGATTTCAGGTAGTGGGTTGTGGTCAAATACGTTGACTTCTGTTAAGAGGTATAGTAATACAAGTGCTGAATGCGTTTTACATTTATCACCTGGAAGAATCCAAGTCTGCTGCAATTCAACTTCTCTCTATGTTTTTTCTATACTGATATAACACAAAAAGTCTCCAGAGGAAAATAAAAAGCAAAAAAGAATAAAACATAACCCTACCAAATTTTCCTTAGATATTTCATTTATCATATGTTCACTTTTTCTCTTCAAATTCACATCTTCTTTTCACCTCTTGGTCCTCCATAATATTCCCTGCTTGTTATGCTTTGATTCATTTTACTAAGAAATTTGAAGCAAACAGAAGATAATTATTTCATTCTCCCAGTTCATCCTTCTGCCTATCTGTATCAATGCTTACAACCTTTTCTTTCCTTTCCATTACCATGGAGAAATGTTCTTTCTCCTATTTTATGCCAGTCCCTCCAGTTTTAAACCAAATCTTATTTCATCAAAGTCTACCGTAGCTCTCAACCTCCCATAATCCTGAATCACCATTTCCCCCTTCGGACTTTCTCATTTGTCCCTTTAGTGTTTCTCTGTACATTAATATACAAATAAATCTCCCACCTGGAAATAGTCCTCCTCTTTTGACTTCAAACTGCGTTTATCCACCTTATTATTTCTTTTTCCTCTTTTGTGCATACTACCTAAAACAAAAAACAAAAAGCAAAACAAACAAAACTTTATTTTTATTTTTATTTTTATTTTTTTAAAATATTTTATTTATTTGACAGAGAGAAACACAGCGAGAGAAGGAACACAAGCAGAGGGAATGGGAGAGGGAGAAGCAGGCTTCCCACCGAGCAGGGAGCCCGATGAGGGCTGGATCTCAGGATCCTGGGATCATGACCTGAGCCAAAGGCAGACACTTAAGGACTTGAGCCACCCAGGTGCCCCCAAAACTTTTTTTAGAGTAATTTTAAATTTACAGCAAAATTGATGGGAAATGCAGAGATTTCACATATACACCCTCCCTCATCCCATGCAAAGCCTCTCCCTTTATCAATTCACCTACCAGAGCAGTACATTTGTTACAACTGATGAACCTATAGTGACACATCATAAGCACCCCTGATCCATAGTTTACATTATGGTTCACTCTTGGTATAGTACATTCTGTGGGTTTGGACAAATGTATAATGACATGTATCTGTCATTAGAGTATCACATATAGTATTTTTAGTACCCTAAAAATTCTCTGTACTTTATTTATCTCTACCTTCCTTAACTGCTGATCTTTCAAACTGTCTCCATTATTTGCCTTTTACAGAGTGTCATATAGTTGGAATCATGTAGTATGTAGCTTTTTCAGACCAGCTTCTTTCACTTAGTAATATGTATCTAAATTTCCTCCATGTTTAAATATTTTCATAGGTCATTTCTTTTTAGTGATGAATAATATTCCATTGAATAGCTGTAATATCATTTATCCATTCACTTACCAAAGGACATCTTTTTTTTTTTTTCTAACAAAGGACATCTTAGTTGCTTCCAAGTTTTAGAAATTATGAATAAAGATGCTATAAATATCTGTGTGCAGATTTTTGTGTGGACATTAGATTTTAACTTCTTTACATCAGTATCAAGGAACATGATTATTGGGTCATATGATAAGAATATGTTTAGTTTGTAAAAAAAAAAAAACAAAAAAACAAAAAAAAAACCACCAAACTTTTTTCCAAAATGGCTCTACTGATTTATATTCCCATTAGTGATGAGGAAGAGTTCCTCTGCTCCACATCTTCAGCATCATTTGGTATTGCCAGTTTTCTGGATTTTGGTAATTCTGAGAGGTATGTAGTGGTATCTCATTGTCGTTTTAATTTGCGGTTCTGTGATGACATATGGTGTGGAGTATGTTTTCGTTTCCTTATTTGCCATCTATATAGTTATTTGGTGAGGTGTCTCTTAAGGTCTTTGACTCATTATTAATTAGGTTAAGAGTTCTTTGTATATTTTGATTATTAGCCCTTATGAGATACATCCTTTGCAAATATTTTCTTCCATTCTGGGTAATCTCATTCTCATGACATTGTTTTTCACAGAGCACAAGTTTTTAATTTTACTGAAATATAGCCTTTCAGTTATTCATTTCATGGATCATGCTTTTGATGTACTAGCTAGATGACCCAAGGTCGATTAGGTTTTTCTCCTATGTTGTCTTGTAGGAGTTCCTTAGTTTTGCATTTTACACTCAGGCTTGTATCCATTTGGAGTTAATTTTTGAGAAGGATATAAGATCTATGTCTAGATTTATTTTTTAATGCATATGGATATCCAGTTGTTCCAGTACTATTTGTTGAAAAGACTATCCTTGCTCCACTGTACCTAAGTTGCTCCTTTGTCAAAAATCAGTTGGCTATACTTATTAGTGTCTATTTCTGGGGTCTCTATTCTATTCTATTGATCAGTTTGTCTATTTTTTTTGTAAACACCATGCTATCTTGATTACTGTAGCTTTAAAGTTGAGGTCTTGAAATTGTGTAGTGTCAGAAGAACTTTGTTCTTTACTATTTTTTTTAGGAAGTATGGATCTTTTGCCTCTCCGCATTAACTTTAGAATCAGTTCATTTATATTCAGAAAATAATTTGATGGGATTTTGAGTGGGATTATATTCCATCTATAGATAAAATTTGGAAAAACTGACATCCTGAAACACTGAATGTGTCTATCCATGAGCATGGGATATCTCCACTTATTTAGTTCTTTGATTTTGTTCATCAGAGTTCTGAAGTTTTCCACACACAGATATGGTACATGTTTTGTTGGATTTATATCTAGGTATGTAATCTTTAGGGATGTTAATGTAAATGGCATTGAGTTGTTATTTTTAATTTTTAAAGATTTTATTTATTTATTTGACAGAGAGAGAGTGAGCACAAATAGGGGGAGCATCAGGCAGAAGGAGAGGGAGAAGCATGTTCCCTGCTGAGCAGAGAGCCCCATGCGGGGCTCAATTCCAGGACCCTGGGATCATGACCTGAGCCAAAGGCATGCACTGAACAGCTAAGTCACTCAGGTGTCTGGTATTGAGTTTTTAATTGCAAATGCCCCTTCTTTATTGTGGGAATATAGGAAAGAAATTGACTTCTTTAAATAATTTTGTATCCTGCAATTTTGCTATATTCACTTATTTCTAGGAGATTTTGCTCATTCTTTCAGATTTTCTATATTGATGACCATGTTATCTGTGAACGGACAGTTTTATTTCTTCCTTCCCTACATGTAAAACTTTTACTTTTCTTGTCCCTTTACATTAGATAGAAATTCCAGTACAATATTGAAAAGGAGTAGTAAAAGGAGACATCTTTGTCCTGTTCCTGTTCTTAATGGAAAAGCTTCAAATTTCTCACCATTATGTTAGCTGTATATTTTTGCAAATATATATCAAGTTGAGGAATTTCCTCTCCATTTTTAACTTACTGAGCATTTTTATCATGAATGGGTATTGAATTTTGTCCAATACTTTTTTTGCATTTGTTAATATGATCATGTGATTTTTCTTCTTTAGCCCATTGATATAATGGATTTTACATTAATGGATTTTCAAATATTGAACCAACCTAGCATTCCTGGGAGAAATCGTATTTGGTCATGGCATATAATTATTTTTATACATTGTTAGATTTTGTTTGCAGGATTTGTTTGCTGATTTAAGAATTTATATATCTATGTTTATAAGAGATATTGATTTGTAGGTTTCTTTTCTTGTAACGCACCTTTTTAAAGGAGTCACTATTTCTGCTAAGTCCACTTAAAAATTGCCATTTTATCTCTTTTTGGAAATCCAACACAGGAGATTGTGTTAATTCTATCACCCAATTTATGTCACGATATCCACATTGATCCCTATAAAGACTGTATTTTATATTTCTTATGTAACTCCCTCATCTCCATTTATCTTCTCTCTTACCAGCCATTGTGATTGAAATTTATCTTTGAGTGTGAATTCTCATAAAACGTGTAATCATTTATTATACATGTGTCTTCTATCCACATTTATGGTATGTTTTATAGAGTACATTGTGTTTTTCATATTTTCCTTCTATCTGTAGTATTGATAATTATCCATGTTGCTATTATACATGCAGGTTTTAGTTAAAATTGTTACATGGAATGCCACAGTATTTTTCTACCACAGTAGTTATCCATGTTCTCCAGTGATGCACACCTAGATCTCCCTAATCTTCCAGATTGTCTTCATGCGTTTTGAAAAAACCACTGATGACTGTATTTTCATCTGCTTTCTTTTTTGAACCTACTTGATAATTTCCCTGCTATATGCCCAGGAAGCTTACTGGTAGAAAAGTCTTTATAATTTACCAACTAACTGACTAACAAGTTAACTAACTTACTAATGTAAATATATATGCATGTATACGAATTGCAAGTGTGGTCAAATTTCTCTTCAAAATGTCTACTAGTCTCCAATTTAATCATAACTGCATGAGAGACTGTTTCCACAACCATATATTTTTACTTCATTTAAAATGCCTTGTATTTGTAGCTGTTCTCTCTCTTTAATACTGTGGTTCATTTATTTGCATTTTTAATGTAGCCTTTTTTTTTTCAAGTTGGCCAATCTTTTATAGATGTGAAATATATTTCAGTTAAGTAATTTTTTATGTCATTGAGTTTTCTATTTTTTAAATATTATTTTCTTATGTTTTGTCTTATTCAATGAGGCTTTTGTTCTTATCACTTCAGTAAAACTATTCTTGTCAGCATCATGAGCAACCACTTTCATACCAAATCTAATAACCAATATTTATAATTATTGAACTTTTTAATTGCTTATGACATGATTACCCTTTCCCACTTTCTTGGGATGCTTCTTTTTCTTGATTTCTAGCATATTATTCTCACCTAATTGCATTCCTACTACACAGTTCTCCTTCTGAGTCCCCTTCATGGTTCTTCCTCTTTTGTTTTACATTTAAAGATTAGAGTAACCCTAATCATTTCCTCAACCCACATATTTTTGTTATTTATATTATGTACCTTTGGTTTCACATTGTATCCATATACTGATAATTCAATTCCTAAGTTTATATTTTAAGGCCTGATCTTTCCACTGAGCATTGGAATCATATATCACAGCTCTTTTATGATATTTCCACTTGGATGTCTAATAAGGATTTCCAATCTAATAAGGCCAAGCCAAAAGTATCGATTGAATTCCTACCAATGCCAAACTGGCCCTGCCCTTAGTCTCCCAAGTTTATTAACAGTCTGCCATTAACATATTTTCTTTTTTTTTTTTTAAAGATTTTATTTATTTATTTGACAGAGAGAGAGATCACAAGTAGGCAGAGAGGCAGGCAGAGAGAGAGGGGGAAGCAGGCTCCCTGCTGAGCAGAGAGCCCGATGCGGGGCTCGATCCCAGGACCTGAGATCATGACCTGAGCCGAAGGCAGAGGCTTTAACCCACTGAGCCACCCAGGCGCCCCGACATATTTTCTTATATGAAAAATTTCAATGATTTTCTTGATTATTGTCATTCTTGTGGACCAAGCTTGTTATTGCTTCCGGCACTTTACATATACTGTTCTTCTTTATAGATCATTGTTCAAAACAAACTCCGTGAGGTTCATTATTTCTCATCATGTGAGTCTCCATTTAGATTATTACTTTTTCAGAGAGGATTTCCTTGACATGCATATCTGAAATAGCCCACTTCTCATTTATTTTCTACTTTAAACAGCTTTATTCTTTTCATAGCATTTTTGTCACTTGAAGTTAAATTAGTTACTGGTTTGTTTATTTATTTATTTTCTATCTCCACTGTTAAAATGCAAATATAATGGTGAAGATTTTGTTGGTGTTGTACAATAATATTGACTCATTCACTACCTGGATACGTGTGTATACATCAGGGCTTATACATATTTGTTGAAAGGCAGTATGATAAATAGAGGTGACATAGTTAAAGACAGACAGTGATAAGGACAGGACAGATATGAGTATGTATGATTCTTAATGGCAATAAACCGGGAGTAAGAAAAATAAATTAGGTACCTAAGAGTGAATCATTCCCGTTACATATAGAACTGCTTACTGAAGTTGTAGGTACCTCCTGTGTAGGTGGTGGGGATGGAAGTAAGACATTAAAACATGCCTGTTAGATATTTACATTTTATTTATTTACAGTTTACTTTATTTGGTATATTTTATTTGGTATCTGATTCTGAGGTTGATCGAGACTATATATATGATAATTCTCTCTCCCCTCTTTAATAATGCTTTACTCTGAATTATTCCTTACAGATATGGCCACATGTTCTAAATTGTAATAACATTGAAAATGATCCTCTGTGTATAAAATGGTAGCACTAAAAACATTTGAAAATAATTTTAAAGGATTTTTGAACTTTAGTTATGCACATCTCAGTGATTTTGAGGAGTCTTCACAGTGACAAGGCCAGACGCTATTTGAACAGGTATTTTTATGTCATGTAATAGTGATTATTATTTGTTCTTGTTCAAGTATTGTCATGTCAAGTGCATATCCTTATAAATAATATTGGATATGCTGTCAAGTATGCTTGCTCTCTTATTCAAAACTGCTTTTTCGTAGAATTATATATAAAGCAGATATCTTTGGTAAAGCATATTTGTTATGCAGCTAGAGTTAGCAACATAAATGTCAAATGGCAAATTCAAACGTCTTTGTATTTTTTAATAGGAAAAAAGCTCATTCAAAATATGCATCACATTGTTAGATGCCAGTTTTATAATTTCAAAATGATGCTAAATTGTGTCTCAGGGTATTTCTCACAGGCTTCTATTTCTAAGAAAAGGCCAAATAGAATGGGAGCTTTTGAACTTTGCATTTAAATTTGTCTCAGCGAACCAGTTAAATATCTAGGTGACTTTAGGGTCAAAGGTATGGTTTGCTATACCAGGTTCACCAATTACTAACTCTATGATTTTGGACAAATTATTCAAATTATGAATCTCTGATTTCCCATTTTTAAAATAAATGAGTGTAATTATAAAGGTAAATCCACCCATTCTTTGTGAAAATAAAAGCATATAGTACATATAAAGAATGTAAAACTAGCATTTAATAATTATTCAATTGAAGTTAGTTTTATCATCTTTATTGTTATTATTATTATTATTTTATTAACTTATTATTATTTTATTAACAACTCAGGCTTACGTCTCCATGAAACATTTACAGAAACCAACACGTTTTAACCAGTCAGGTGTATACAATTACTTTGCAAAGTCATTGCACTTAGCAACTTGTTTTTCATTCTGTTTCTGTGACTATCTCTCATGGCCTTTGAGTTTCTTAAGGTCTGTGAATTTGTTTCTTATTGGTGTTACCACTGCCCAGCATATTGCTTGGCACACAGTTGTCCTGCATTCCATAATCGAATAAATTGGTTGATTCATTTTCATATGATAATACCTTATTTGCAAACACTTATTTAAACACTCTTTGAAAAATTGAGCAGCAATTTAAAATGTTTTCTTACTTATAAGAATCCTTGTTTTCATAAGACATACTTGTGTGTTAAATTCTTGATGGTTCCTACCATTCCACCATGGGTGAATGCTGGGGTAAGTGATAGTCACTTTCTGATATAATATGTAGAAGACCTAAAGTGAGGAAAATCTGCCGACATTATACCACATTTTCATTTTACACATATCTGTTGATTCTTTGTAATCTCCCTTCAATCCGCCCCAAGAAGACTATAAGAATAAATCTCAGTAACCATCTGAAAACTCATCAGAGTGACTAGATCATGCAGAAACTAAATATCCTATTAACATTTTCTAAAACTGAGCTTATCTCCTTTAGCAGAGACATAGCACACTATTCTTCAAGGTTCTTCTCTACCACACACACACGTGATGCATGGTTAATTTCATTTTGAAAATTGATTAGACTACCTGATTGATTGCAGTGATTGCTTTTCTCGTCTTGAGAAAGGAGATAGCATTTATAATTCTTATTAAAAGTTGATTAGTATTTAATACTGTTAGTCTTGTTGAATGTTGCATAATAAATTTTAAAACCGAAACCTGCATGGCCAATTACTAAATATAAATACAAAGTAAATCACATCTTCAAGTAGTATAAAAAATTCAAAGGCATAATCTTCAATGTTAAAACAAACCTGAAAACAAATCTCATTAAAGGAAGTAGCTCTGTGGTCTTAAAAAAGCTTCTGCTGTCTTCCTTGTGGATATGTTTGTGATTTTAGCCTGGGAATGAATACAGTCTGCTTTGTCCCTAATGCATTTAAGAATTTGCATAACATAAAACTATACAGCTATCCAATTGTTTTTATTTTCTTAAGGATTGTTTCCATGATTAAAGTATACCATGAATTAAAATATGTATGCCTTTTATGTACAGACCTAATCTACATACTCATACTCTTTTGATACTTTGATGAAAATATTTAACTGTATTTTGAAATATATTTACTAGTAAATGGAATCCAAATTATTCAAACACACTATATAAAATCCTATTGTTGTGAAAATATGCCTATTTCCTAACCCTGGTAAACAGCTCTCAGTAAGTATAAGATCCCACATAGGTACTGAATGAAGGGCTTCTAGATAGTGTGGCACAAGAGAATTGTGACTTTAAGGTGGTGTTTGTTTTGAGACTCTTGGCCCTGTGTTATCAGATGTTTTCAGGGAGATCTGACCAGACTTCGGGTGTATTGCTTGTGGGCCTTGGGGAACATACACATAGCATATCTTTAAATCTGATATAAATGAACGACAACAATAACAAATCCACAAAATGATTGCAGAGTACCGTTGAATCTGTGAGTATGCTCTGGCTAAACTTTATACAGTGGCTGCCTGAGCCACCTACCCTGAATCTCATGGCCCATTGTGCGAAAGCATATCACTCTGTTGACAGCAGACAATTGAGATTAGTGAAAGTGACACGCACTTGGGCAGGAGTGCCAAGTAGGCAGAAAAAATGAGCAAAGGGGAAATGAAGTGACCTCCTAGCAGCAGATGAACATGACCCAATCAGCAATGGAAATCAATGAACCGAAAGGAACTGGCTGGGAAAATCAATGAGGTAATAATGCACTGACCAGTGAACTTTGTCCCCTTTTGTATTCTTATCTGGCTGTAGCAACCAACATATCCAAGCATATCTCTTCCAGATCTTTCTAGCCTTTCCATCACTATTTACATTCTCAGTTGCCTCTAGCTCCCATGCTACCATACATCAGGCTCTGTGAACAATTTTAAGTTTCTGAAGATGATGCAAGTGTCATTCCCTTCACTCTCCATGGGAAATCAACCAGAAAGACTTCATCTGAGAATCTGGCTATCTAAAATATGGCAGAGTAGAGAATAGCAGAAAAAGTTTAAACTGGATGTCCAGGGCCTGCAAGCAAGTTTCAGGTTTGCCTTTAAGTTGTATCTCTGTGTCATTTACTTAAACTTCAAACTTTAATTTAAGCTATGTAGATAGCTTAAACAACTACGGTGTGTTAGACAATGTGCTAGAAACCGTCTCATGTCTCCCGGGATTCTGAGGTTTCCAAGTTATATATTATCCATGGTGAATTAAACAAATGTTATCACTGAAGGAAGGGACATCATTTTGTTTCAAGAACCAGTAGGATTTGGGAAGTCAAATGAGCATTTAAACAACAAGATTTTAGGGATTATGCTTATAAACCCTGAGTAATAATGAGCAGCTTATGGGAAAGAACAATGCCAGAAATTCAGCTAATATCATGAGATTAAATTCTGGAGACTTGGTATTTAGTATTCTGCTTGTACTGTATGGTCTTTCACAACCACAATCACTTCCTGTGCTTCTCCTTCCTATTCTTCATCATAGCTGCTGGCCGTTTCCTCAGATCCTTGTGAGATGACAGAATAATTTAATTGAAAGTATCTCAAAATCTATAGAGTTGAAAATAAAATGTAAAATACCATGACTGGGAAAATAACAACAATATCTACATATGGAAGATTTACAAGGAGAACAAACAGAGCCATTTTTTTTCAGCCTACTAAAAATAAAACAAAATTGGTGGGCAGGCCTAATATTGTCACATTCTGTGATTCGAGTTGAGCTATTTTCTTCTCTTTTATCAGCAGGAAGTGATTTTTTTTTTCCTGATTCATAATGCTGTGACCATTGATTAAATATTTTAGCCTATTAACATTTCTGTTTGTTTCCATAAGTCTCTAGTCCATTTTCTTGGTTCTTTCCCTAAGTATACTGTATACCTAGATGACCTGGTTATGACTCAGGTTTCTTTGTAGCTTCTATCAAATTTAGCAAAGTGGCCAGTTGAGACTAAATGCTCAAAATATGTTTGTTTATTTGTTTTGTTAACGTCGCTAATGAAGTGCCTTACTTCTGTTAAGTATTTACTACTACTGCTAATAATAATGTATAACATTTGATACATATTTTAATCTTTACTAAATCCTGTGAGCTGATTTTTTAGTTTTATATGTAAGAACGACAGGATGCAGAATATAAAAGTCAATTGCCCTAGCTTGCAAGACTTCTAACTAAGGACAAGAGACTTTCAGCTTCTCTCTGCAGCTGGTTCTTGAGAAAAGGAAATCTTAAATATAGAGTTCCTATGACAATAAAGATCCTTCTTAGTGAGGCTTTTCTGAGAGTAATTCCTTCTTTAGCCCTAGAAGTCCTCTTGTTTGGTCTGAGTGTCCTTCTTCAGAGAAGGGGATCCCCTTCAGCTCATATTGCCAGTGAAGTTAATTTTATCCCTTCATGTCAGCTATGGATGGCTACTCTCAGAAGGAATTCTTGTAGAGCTCAAAGTCTATTCTCTATGGCCTAACTTAATTGGTTTTTATTTTTTTTTCAAACTGTTGTGGTTTTGCTTACTTGGTATATATTTTTCAGAATATAATTTGGAATGTCAAATTACAAAACAGATAGTGTAGCTCCTCACTATGAAGTAGTAGAGTGAAGGGACAGGAGTCCTGTTCCCTCCAAGCTTTAGACCTGGGGTCCTTTTACCAATAGGTTCCAGCATTCTGCAAACTGCTGGGAGTAGAGTGGAGAGGGAGAGGGAGAAGCAGGTTCTCACTGAGCAGGGGCCCAATGAACCCTGGGATTATAACCTGAGCTGAAGGCAGATGTTTAACTGACTGAGCCATCCAGGAGCTCCTGAGAGTTGTTTTTTTTTTTTTCCTATGAAATGTGATTATAAATTTTTTACATTTTGACACTTTTATGTAAATTATAAAGCAAAATGGAGCTCATCAGACATCTAGACAAAGGTCATTTTCTTTTTTGATAAAGATAAAATGATACGTACTTTCATTAAACATATTTTGCTTCTTATTTTAGGTAGGGTATAGCGTATACACAGAGTATCAATTCTGGGTCCAGTTGTAATTAAATTCAAATTTAATAAATTTTCAAATTTATTGGTTCAGTCAGTTTAGTGTCGGCCTTTGGTTCAGGTAATGATCACAGGGTCCTAGGATCAAGTCCCACATCAGGCTCCTTGCTCAGCAGGGAGTCTGCCTCTCCCTCTGCCTGCTGCTCCCCCTGTTTGTGTTCTCTGACAAATAAATAAATAAAAATAAATAAATAAAACAAATAGAATCTTCAAAAAATTATAACTGGAACAGTAATCTAAGGTCCAAAGAAACCACTTGAAGAAAAAAATCTGTGAAGAATGAGCAGAAGTTAAATGGTGGGGAGAAAAACAACTGTAGAGATAAATAAGACATGTTAAAACAGGTGCAGAAGAATACGAATATAAGGCTTCCAGGTAAATGAGCACTTGAACAGGGATTCTGTCCAGGACTGAAGCAACAAAATGACTTGCAGCTAGTAAATAGTAGAATCATGCAGAGTGGTAGAAGACCATGGATTATATGTAGGTTGTTGCCTTAGGAAAGCATACAATTAGTTATTAGAGCAAAATTATTTCAAAGATGTTATTCTGTGGGTTAGTCTTACAAGGGACAAGTGTATAAAGGATGGCTAGGACACCTGTCAGATGGAACTAGAAGGGATATTTAAAAAGGAGCCTCTGAGGATAAAATAGTGACAATTACTGACTTGGGGCTGTTGACCAGAGTCAGACAAGGCAACTGAAGAAAAGAACATCCCTGGAAGCAAACACGTCAATGCTGGAAACTGACAGAACACAAGTTCTTGGTTAATTGGACCTAGACTTTTGGGGAATGAAGTGCTGTTAGGGAATATCTGCATGAACTCAATTTTGAATACTTTTCAAAACAAACACAACTCACTATCTCCCATACAATGCAATTCAGCTTGCAACAGAATTTGGCTACTGGTTGGCTATGAGGAAGGAAAAAAACAAACTTTATTATCTCTCTTTCCATAGAATGTGACTCTTTCTGCTGTTAAGTAGAAATAATAATGGTTGGTAAAATTTTGAAAATATGAGAAATAGCAGATAATGCTCTAAGGTAGAATGTTACTCTAAAATGTTAAAAGAATTGGGGTGACTGGGTGGCTCAGTGGGTTAAAGCCTCTGCCTTCAGCTCAGGTCATGATCTCGGGGTCCTGGGATCAAGCCCCGCATCGGGCTCTCTGCTCAGCAGGGAGCCTGCTTCCCCATCTCTCTCTGCCTGCCTCTCTGCCTGCTTGCGATCTCTCTCTCTCTGTCAAATAAATGAATAAAAAATCTTAAAAAAAAAAATGTTAAAAGAATTAAGTACATTTACTTACATTATAAATTTCACTTTTAATAAGCAGGATATAAAATTTTATGAACAGATTGAAATTATCTAGGCAAAATACATATCAAAAATTATAAGAAGGAAATATTAGTAACCGTTGCCATTCAATGGTAGAAGTACATGCACACACATACACACACACAGATGTATATAATTTGTCTTTTTTAACTGTCTATAATTTTGAACTTTTTCTATAATTGGAAGGTAATACTTTTATAACTAGAAAAAAGTAATAAAAATCACAGAAAAGTGTTAAGATGATATTAAAACATTTCTTTGGGAGAAAGAAAAACACATTTAGAAATCTGAAAGTATTTTATTAAATTGATCTTACTAAAATTTAATTAGGTGACTAATTCAGTTGAAGTTAGACAGAATTTCATCACAATTTGAAGATTTTTAAATCAGTTCAAAAAGCAATGATATTTGTGGAAATAGTACTAAAATGTTGTATACTTAGCTTATTCAATGTGAAAATGTTTTCAAATATCCTTAAAATTGAATATTTGTTAACACATTTGATAAAATTTAACATGTGGGGTATATCTGCAAAGATAATGAACTTTTCAATTTTGCATGTGTCATGTTGATGATTTCTCTGTGTGAACACAGGCCAACATTTCCTAATTCACCATAGGATATCAACCTTTGCACTTGAACATCTGCTATACAAAACACTCGAATCTCTCTGAGAATACCTAGGCTCCAGGCTTTTGCAAGTATGTTTAGCCTTAAGTTTTTGCTAGCGCACCTCTCCTAAAACCCTAGCTAAGATAAATGCTACCAAATTAGGTAATCTCGAAAACAAGCTATTATTTATTCTGTCCTCTATATTATGTCCTGTCTTTGCCTAAATTTGAGCACAAGTTTTGGCTTAGTTTCTTGGACATCTTTATTAACTTGGTTACTTGTTTAGTAACAGTATGATGTTTTTGGTCCACAGAATTCTGGCTTCCATTATCTTTGCCCCTTGATGTCATACCTGTAGATAGGTTACACAACAAAAGGGACTTTTGTATATAGGGACTTTTGTATATATAGGATTAAGGTTATAGATTTTAACATAGGGAGAATATGCAGGATATATCCAATATAACCACTTGAGCCCTAAAAGCAGAGAATTTCCAGCTCAGTCAATCAGAAAAATGTGGCCAAAAAAGAGGTAGGAGAAATGAGACAAAAGGAGAAGTCAAAGAGAGTCAAAACATAGGTAAGACCTTGAGATAAGTTCCTGGCTTTGAAGATGCAGAAAAGAACCAGAAGCTGGGGAGTGTAAGTGGTTTCTACACCCTGAGAATGACTTCTGGCCAAGAGCCACTAAAGAAATAGGAATCTTATTCTACAATTATGAGGAATTGAATTCTATCACCCATCTTAATGAACCTGGAAAATGGATTCTTCCCAAAGCCTCAGAGGGAAATCCAGTCCTGTTAATACCTTAATTTCTGCCTTGAATACTCTATGCAGAGAAACCAGCTGAGCTACATGATACTCAGACTTATGATCTGCAGAACTCTGAGATAAACATTTCTGTTGTTTCAAACCACAGAGTTTGTGGTATTTTTTTAAATGGAGATAGTAGAAAACTGATACAGTGTTCTACCTCTGGTGTTTATGTGGGCAAGTATAACAATGGTCATATGAAGAATAGTTAACATGTTTTCTAAATACATAAGAACTTTAATTACTCTTGCACAAGAAAATATATGATATGGTCCTACCATATTTAACAACAGTAAAACCTTATCACTTCTCTTCAACAAAACAAAACAAAAAGGCAACCCATGGAAAGGGAGAAAATACTTGCCAATCATATTTCCACTAAGGGGTTAATATTCAAAATATATAAGGAATTCATACAACTCAATAGCAAAAAAACAAAATAAAATAAAATACAAGTAAACACATAAAATAGAACTCTACAAATAATCCAATTAAAGTGGGCAATGTGTTGGGGCGCTTGTGATCTCTCTCTGTGTCAAATAAATAAATAAAATCTTTTAAAAAAATAAATAAATTAAATGGGCTATGTGGTACACAACGGAATATTATTCAGGCATTAAAAAAGGCCTGAATAGATTTTTTTTTTTTCCCCAAAGACAGAAAACTGGGAAATAGGTATATGAAAGGGGATCAACATTAGCATTTCAACGGGGGAATGCACATCAAAACCACAATGAGATATCACCTCACGCCTGTTCGAATGGCTATCATAAAAAGGCACAAAATAAGTGCTAGGGAGGATATAGAGATAAAGAAACAGTTGTGCACTGTTGGTGGTAGTATAAACTAGTGGTCACTATGGAAAGCATTATACTGATTCTTAAAAAAATTAAAAATGGAAATACCATATGATCCAGCAAATCCACTTCTGAACATTCATCTGAAGAAAATGAAAATACTAACTGGAAAACACTAACTGGAAAAGATATAGGCATCCCAATGTTCACTTCTGCATTATTTATAATAGCCAAAATATGGAAACAACCTAAACAACTATCAATGGGTGAATAAGTAAAGAAAATGTGATATATATATATATACATATATATGAATATTATTTTATATATATATACATATATATAATGGGACGTTATTCAGTCCTAGAAAGAAGGAAATCTTGCCATTTGCACCAACAAGGATGAGCCCTGAAAGCATTGTGCTAAGTGAAATAAGTCAGACAGTGAAAGACATGTACTGTATAATCTCACTTATATGTGGAGTCTAAAAACAAACAAGCAAACAAACATGCAAATATACAGGCAAAAAAAACCTGAGCTCATAGATATAGAGAATAGGTTGGTAGTTGCCAGACTTAGGAGGTAGGGTGTGGGTGAAATAGGTAAAGAGAATCAAAAGATATAAACTTCCATTTATAAAATAAATAAATCATGGGAATGTAATGTAAAAGAAAAAAATAGGCAATGTCATACACAGACTAGAATTCAGTCTTAAAAAAACTCTTGTCTTTTGTGATAACATGGATGAAACTGGAAAGCATTACGCCAACCAAGTGAGACAAGTGAGACAAAGACAGTACTGTATGATATTACTTATATGTGGAAGCTTTAAATAAAATAAAATAAAATAAAAGGGGTTGTCAGGGGAGGGGCTGGGGCTGAAGGAAATAGGGAGATGTTGGTAAAAATGTATAAACTTTCAGTTATAAGATGAATAAGATCTGAAGACCTGATGATCAATTGTATAATATGATGACTATAATTGATAACACTGTATTATATAATTGAAATTTGTTAAGAAAAGTAGAACTTAAATATTCTCAGGGAGACAAAAAAAAGATAAATATGTAAGGTGATGGGATATGTTAGTTAACTCAATGTGGAGAATCTTTCACAATGCGTATGTATATTGAATTATCACACTGTACACTTTAAATACCTTACAGTGTTGTCTAGTATATGTCAATAAAGCTGAAAACACATTATCACTTATCTTACATGAAAGTAATGACCAAATAGATTAGAAATAAATATAAAACAAAAATAATTTTTAAAAAATATAAATAAAATAGAGGTGAATATTGATCATTTTTTAGAATTTGGAGGATTTTCGGGGCGCCTGGGTGGCTCAGTGGGTTAAAGCCTCTGCCTTCCACTCAGGTCATGATCTCAGGGTCCTGGGATCGAGCCCCGCATCGGGCTTTCTGCTCAGCAGGGAGCCTGCTCCTCCCTCTCTCTGCCTGCCTCTCTGCCTACTTGTGATCTCTCTCTCTCTCTCTGTCGAATAAATAAAAAAATAAAATCTTTAAAAAAAAAAAAAGAATTTGGAGGATTTTCTAAAACTTCTTTTAAAAATATTTTTATTTATTTATTTGAGAGAGAGACAGAAATAGCGAGAAAGAGCACAGGAGCAGGGAGGAGAGGGAGAAGCAGGCTCTCCAGTGAGCAGGGAGCCCGATGCAGAGCTCAATCCCAGAATC
Source organism: Potos flavus (assembly GCA_028534135.1). Classification (NCBI taxonomy): domain Eukaryota; kingdom Metazoa; phylum Chordata; class Mammalia; order Carnivora; family Procyonidae; genus Potos; species Potos flavus. Next base: position 50,461,334 of record CM052892.1, on the reverse strand, counting down.
CTGGGATCATGACCTAGGCTTAAGGCAGACGGTTAACAACTGAGCCACCCAGGTGCCCCGGATTTTCTAAACTTAAGAATGAAGGAATATGTTGCCAGAAAAAGTAAGGTGGAAATACACCATTTTGTGTGATAAGAGATATAGCAGAAAAACAAAAAGAAATTCCATAAAATCAACATAAAGTCAAAATAATTAAGGTAGATATGGTAGTAAAAGTTTGATATCCTTAATGTATAATTATTTTATCTAAAATGTATTAAATCTTTACTCTGTGCTGGGTATTACTCTAGGAGTTCTACATATCTAAATTGATTTAAATTTAAATTTTACCACATGATGTCATCAATTGTCAGATGAGAGAAATGGAAGTAACAGAGAGATTAACTTACCGAAAATCAAATTAATAGTGAGGACCATTTGAGGGGACTAATGAACCCAGATAGTTTGGCTCCACAACCCGTGTGCTATCTTGCCACTCAGTATTTAGAGAGAGCAGGACCAGCTATATTATTTTGTGAATCCCAGTGTAAAATGAAAATGTGAGGTCCTGGGGCACCTGGGTGTCTCAGTTGGTTAAATGGCTGCCTTCAGCTCAGGTCATGTTCTCAGAGTCCTGGGATTGAGTTCCCTGCTCAGTGGGGAGTCTGCTTCTCCCTCTCTCTCTGTTGCTCTCTCTCTCAGAGAAATGAACAAAATCTTTAAAAAAGAAAATGTGAGGTCCCTTATTCAAAAAACAGAGGAAAAACACGACTAAAGACACCAACATATAAAACTTTTCCTTTTCTTGGATGGTTTCTTTCTCCTCATAGCATTTTGTATCTGTGTTAAACACTAAGGTAGAGAAGAAATATATTTTTTTTTCAATTAGCACAAAATTTATCATCCATTGTTATATTGTGAAATTCCAGTTTTAAATGCAAATGTCCAGTTTTAAACGCAAATAACTTGTATGTGGAATCACCAAAATTACACAATTAGTATTTTGTGGCTTACCACAGAGTACAGTTCAAGCTGGCTAGAAAAGTCAAACACCAATAAAACTCAGCAACATTGGAAGGAGGAAGAGTTTCCTTTAATGCACAGAGGAAACTCAGGGAGTGATCCTTAATTCACGAGGGTATAGATGCACATGTGCAGACCATATGGCTTCCAGCTCCAAACTTCCTAGTAAACCACCTGTCAGAAGAACCGTGCATCTGTAGGGGCAGAGTTGAGCTATCCCTCCCATGGGCACAATTACCTAAATAAAATGCAGCCCCCCATAGTGGATTCTGTGCTATTTCAATTTCTGTACCGGGATGTACTAGATGCCTGGATTAGTGTGGGCAAGAGGTCTGTCCCCAGTGAATTATTCATTAAACACATCGTGTAACAGTCATTCCAGGGCAGTGATAGCCACTGCTAGCCTTGTTAAAAGATGCTGTGGTTATCAGAAATGGAAGGCAGCAACCATCTGGGAAGGGATGTGGAGGGACAGGTTGGGCAGACCGGGTGGCAGGAAGCTGGGGAGCAAGCAGACAAAGAAGACCATCCAGGGCAATTGGGATGTGAGAGGAAGTGCGTTGGGATTGACTAAAGCTTTTAGCACCCAGGGCGTGCCCCATTATTCCATTGGATTTCACTTTTAAAATTTGTTAAATTCAAATGCCAAGATATTATGACTTTTTAATTGATGAAATCAGGACATTAAACTTCTAAGAAGGGGGCCCTGTGCTACTGTCTTGTTCACATGCTTGTAAATTTTGACTTGATGAGAAGAATTCCTGGGCTATAGCATATGCATCCAGTTTCCCTTATTTTCTTGATTATATTAAAATAACAGTATTAAACAGGCAAAGAATAAAATAGCAATAGCAAAGAGAATGAAAAGAGAACCAGCATATTATAATTTGCAAGTTTGCATTATCTATATACTATCTAATACAATATCTGACTTTATTTTAGGGCTTTCCATCTGCCAGGTATTGTATACTTGAAATTTCATGTAACCAAACAACCATTTGATGAGATGGATAGAACACTAAACTCATTTTATGAATGAGAAAACAGGCACATAAAAATTATTTAACTTTCTCAAGGACATAAAAGTTGTAAGTTAAATCTGATCAATCTAACTCCAAGGCCGAGTCTTAAATACAAATGATAATGGCTCTCAAGATGAAATAAAGCGAATAAAAAATAAGAAAACCAGCACATTTTTCCACATTTAGTGGAAGAGTAAACTGCAACAAATTTCTTAAAGGACAATTTGGAAATACCAAAGCCTAAACATTTTATATACATTTGGATTATATAATGCCATTTTTAGGAATGCATTATTTTAAAAAATCAAGGACACCATTTCAGTTTTTATTGCTGCTTAACAAGGCATCCCAAAATTTAGTGGCTAAATAGAAGTATATTGCTTCATTTGCCTTTGACATAGTCATCTTCATGGTTTTGGTGTTTTCAGTTTATTGAGTTTGGATCTGCTGATTTACAGTTTTCCTCAAATTTGGAAAAGTTTTAACCATTATTTCTTCAAATATTTTTCTCTCTCCCTTGATCCTGCCTTTGGAGAATGCAGGGACATTTATTTTGGCTCTTTGAAGTTATCTCCCAGAATATTGCTGCTCTGTTCATTTTTGTCTGTTTCCTTTCTGTGTTTAATTTTGGATAGCTTCAATTGCTATGTTGTAAAGTTCACTAATCTTTTTTTTTTCTTCTTTCTTTTGCATTGTCTAATGTTCTGTTATTCCCTTCCAAGTTATTTTTTCTCTCAGACATTGTTGTTTTTTTCTTGGAATTTAAACGTGAGGTTTTTTTTTTTTAAATATCTTCCATACCTCCGCTCTACTTTTTTTCTATCTCCTTGAACACAGAAAATCTAGTTATAATTGTTATTTTAATATCTTTTCCTACTAATTTTATCATCTGTGTCATTTTTGGGACAATTTCAATTGATTATTTTTTTTAAATAATAGATTGTATTATTTCACTGCATGTCTAGTAATTTTTATTAGATGCCACACATTGTGTATTTTACCTTGTCATGTGCTGATTTTTTTTTTAATTTCTATATGTATTCTTCGGCCTTACTCTGTGGTGTGAATATGTAGAAAACTAAAAAGATTTTTTATTTGAAGATATGTTATTCCAACTTATATCATTCAAAAAGAGCTGCTTAAAAGTCTCTAATCTAGTCCTTGTTTTCTTTTGAAAAATATACATGTGCAACTTCAATATTGTTGTAAACTTATTACAGTGCTTAGCACATAAAACAATGCTGAATGAATGAATGAATATCACACGAATGGGAGAATAAACTCAGATTTTCCTCCTGATTTGTTTTCCTGGATGTTTAGAAATGACTTTATCTTTGATCACAATAGAATTAGTCTAGGTACTTGTAATATTTTCCCATTGCAGTTTTTTTTAATTTAATTTTTACTTTAGTTTAATCATCTAGTTCTATATTAAATTCACTTAAAACCTATACCAAATCTTTTTTTATTGGGGGAGGAAAATAGTGAGTTTATTTAAAAATTAAAAAAAAAAAACATACTCTTAAGAAAGATGTTCAGTTTTATTTTGAGGATGATTACTAATTGCCTAAGGAATGAGGTTATATGTACAATATTTTAAATAACTCAAAACCAAATCATCAGTTTTTGTAAAATGCAATTGTTTTAATGATGTATGCCCCTTAGGTAAATTTTTCACTAGACCTTAAACCGAAATTCATTCTGCTTTTCACTTCATATTTAGATGAAGTACACGTTATAGCTTAAATTTATAGATAGCCACTGACTATGATGTTCACTCTCTATCCGGCAACACAAGGTTCAAGGATCATTTTAGACTCATCTACTAATAATACTCTCACAGTTTACAGTGCTTTGATTTATGCAACTTCAATATCATAGTATCTATAGGCACCTATATTCAGTATATGAAATATACATATATATGCACACACATACATTAATTCATTAAAAGTGCTAAGAAAGAATGAATGACAATCTTGTACTTTCACTCAATGTTTTCAACCATTGGAGAAATAGAATTTATTGGTTGGAAATGGCTATTATCAAAAGAAAACATAACTAATTATAAAGATGAAAATGAGCTGTGTCAATCTTTTACGAAAGAAATCATTTTACAATGAGATACCATGTCACACATATTAGGATGAATATCATTAAAAAAACAAATTAAGTTTTGGAGAAGTTAGAGCACTTGTACATTGTTGGTGGGAATATTAAATGGCATAACAACTATGGAAAATGGTATTATGATTCCTCCAAAAACTAAAAATAGAATTACCATATGATCAAGCAATTCCACTGTGGGGTATATATCTAAAGGAATTGAAAGCTGGATCTCAAAGAGATAATTTCACAGCACGATTATTCACATTATGTGAAACCCAGCTGTCTATTGAGAGATAAATGGATAAATAAAAAGTGAGATTTATCTACAATGGAATATTATTTAACCTTAAAGAGGAAAGAAACCTGACAAGTTACATGGACAATTCTTGAGGACATTATGTTAAGTGAAATAAGCCAGTCACTGTATGATTATTTATATTGTATGTATGATCCCATTTATATGAGGTATTTAAGAGAGTCACAATCATAGAGACAGAGTAGAATTGTAGTTTCTAGGTGCTGGGGAAGGTGGGAATAGGGAATTATTGTTTAATGACTAGAGTTTCAATTTTAAAACATGAAAAGAGTTATGGAACTAGCAAAGACGGTAGCACAAAATTAGAAATTTTGTGATATTTAATACCACTAAATTGTACACTTAAAATGGTTTTGATGATAAATTTTGTATTATGTGTATTTCATCACTAGTAAAAATTGGGGAAAGTTGCTGAAATGTATTGAATATGCATTTTTTTCTGGAAGGAAGGTATTTTCATTATTGTAAAATCTCTATTCCAAAAGCTCAAATTAATTTTAACAAAAATAAAAATAAAAATTTAAATTATCTAAAATTGATACGATTTAAAATAACAGTTCACTCATTTGAAAATAGAAGCAAAATTATATCTTTACTTATTACACGAAGATGGCATTTCTCAAACTTTCTTTTATTTTTTTTAAAGATTTTATTTATTTGTTTGACAGAGAGAGACACAGCGAGAGAGGGTACACAAGGTAGGGGGAGTGGGAGAGGGAGAAGCAGGCTTCCTGCCGAGCAGAGAGCCCCATGCGGGACTAGATCCCAGGATCCTGGGATCATGACCTGAGCTGAAGGCAGACAGCGACTGAGCCACCCAGGTGCCCCCGTTTCTCAAACTTTCAAAGAAGAAAATATGTCCTGTAACTTACATTCCATCTATAATTTTTTATAAATGTATGTACGATTTTTTCTTGCTATTGTTTTTCTTAATTTTTTTTTTCTTAGCAATAAACTGCATGTTCATGTTTACCTTCGACTAGCTGACTGGTATTCAAGTATCTGCTATATAGCCAGCAGAGCATAAAATTATGACTTTTTTTTTTTTGTCCCTTAATTGGCCAAAACTACAAGATCTGTCATTTTGTGGGAATTAGATTTCAGCTTCAAAAGCAGCATGAACGGTCTGGCATAGGCACATCAGTAGCACTTCAGTTCAATCTTCTTTCCCATCCTCCTTTTTTCACTAGTCACCTTTCCCTCTTCAAATATCTCTCTCTTCACAAAGTTCCCTTTCACCTTATTGGACCCACAGTGAATCTTGTCTGACTATTGATTCTGCATAGAATGCCAGCTCAGTATTTCAAGGTCACTTATAATTGCATGTAGAATTTTTGTAACTCTTCTCCATCATTTTTCCCTTCCCCAAAGAATAAAATATTCTGTCAGGTATCCACACTGACACACTACGAACTAGAGAAATAAGATCATCGTGATCATTGAAAAGGTGTGATAGTGAGAACTACACAGAACCTTTTTTTTTTTTTTTTTTGTATTTCAGCTTCTGTGGATTCCTTCTGGGGTACTCCTTCTGGAGTTAAATCTACCCAAATAGATAAGGTCTGAGGTAAAATAAAAAATAAAGTCAAGGTATTATATAAGTATGAAGCTAAAATTTATTCTCTGTTTGATAAAATCCCTTTAGGGTATTGTAGTGTTACCATTATTTTTCTGCTATTATCAACTTTTACCTTCTGCTATTATAGTACCATATCCTCTAGTCACAATGACACTAAAATAATAAAAATGGACAGCATGCCTTTTCTGTTGTCCTCATCCTTTGAAAAAGTTTACCTATAAGCCTGCCTCCTGACTAAAAGAAAATAACACTAACAATTCCCAATTTCTTCATTTATGTTTCTTCTGAGATTGCACAGCAGCATGAGCAAAATTAACTATGCTATTGAGCAAAAGATGACACACAAATTTTGCTCTTTAGTATCAGAAAATGTAGAAAGTTCTTTTTCTAAACATGTAGAGGAAAAAGCCAAGGAAAAAGAAAGAAAACTATGAATTAGTGTAAATAGCTTCCCCCCAAAAAACTCTGTTGTCATAACAGCCTCACTATTATTGACTAATTTAATTCAATAGTCAAGGTAAGCGATTTTTTGCAGCGTAGTTTTCTTATCTATGCTTTGAGAAGTATAAATATAAAAATAAGATAAAATATGTTAAAGTCTGCAATGTAGATATACAGTTTACTTTCAAAAATCAAACTGTGCACATAGAATTCAGTACATAAAATTAATTTTAATAAGAAGAGAACCGCTGGAATAATGACATATTAGCTTTTTGTACATCAACTCTCTATTAACTATGAAATACAAAAAACATCTCTTTGAAGACATTAGAGGTAAACCAAAACATCCAGAGCTTCGGGGGTGTGAATCACAAAGAGAAGAATAATTAAGCAGATCCAAATTATCCCATGCTTTCCCCCATAAGACAGTTGCCATTTTTTAAAAGTGGCAACCAGAGGAAAACCTAATAATCCAATGAGAAAGTGGTGGCTGTATCTGGTAAACAGAGGTTAAATTTCCATAATCTCATAAGGTGGAAGACAAAATTTAATTTTGGGGCCACCATGTCAGTCACTACATGAAGGACTAACATGTTAGATTGAAGGAAAGCACTTGGAGTGAGCACAACTGTTAAGGGCACTTTTTAAAGTCAAGGCATTTACTGATTTGTAAGTTGTGTTGCTATGATAGATCTAAGACCAGAGACAGATGTAGCTAACCAAACCGAGGCTAAGAAGCTGAGGAGAATAGCTAGTAGGCTTAGAAGTATGGAGGAAGGGAAAAAATGTGCTTCAGAGGCCAGGACATAATGGAGGTCTTGATAAACACTTACACACACGCACACACACACACACACACACACACACACACACACACACAGTCCTTTGCTACAAAATAAAGAGTAAGAGCAAACTGGAAACAGACTAGGCATCACAAAAGACTGAATAAACAGCTTTGACCAACTCAATTTCAAATTGAAGCCAACTAATCTATTCCTGTTCTAATAGCATAGCAATTTTTTCAAGATGAAATTGACTGTACTTGGAGTCTCAACTTATTTCTAATTTATTTTTATATAAAATTACTGGCAATACCCTGGGTGGCTCAGTCAGTTAAGTGGGTGTCTTGATTTTGGCTAAGGTCATGTCACGGTCCTGGGATCCAGCCCTATGTCAGGCTCCATGCTCAGTGGAGATTCTGCTCAAGGATTCTCTCTCTTCCTCTCCCTCTGCCCTTCCCCCTATTCACTCTCTTGATCTCTAAAATAAATAAATAAATCCTAAAAAAATGAATATAATTTATCAAGACTTAAGTAATGCTCCAAAATAAATGTTTAGGGGGAAATATATGTCCTTACCAAATTAAAAAAAAAAAAAAGCTGAACACCAATGACCTTGGTGTATTGACCTCAATCATCAAAGGAATTAGAATGTATAAAAAAAAAAAGAGGGGCGCCTGGGTGGCTCAGTGGGTTAAGACCTCTGCCTTTGGTTCCAGTCATGGTCTCAGGGTCTTGGGATTGAGCCCCGCGTCGGGCTCTCTGCTCAGCAGGGAGCCTGGTTCCCCCTCTCTCTCTGCCTCTCTGCCTACTTGTGATCCCTCTCTCTCTGTCAAATAAATAAATAAAATCTTTAAAAAGAAAAATAAAATAAAAATAAAAATTAAAAAATTAAAAAGAGCAGGAAATAATAAACTATAAAACAGATAACATACAATTATAACAAAGACAAAATTTGGTTCTCTAAGAAATGAATAAAATTGATAAACCAGTTACAAATGGAATAAATAAAAAAAGAGAAAAGCAGAAATTAATAATTTCAGGGAAGTAAAGAGATCACCCTTATTCAGTTTTCTAGCACTAAACAGAAAATTATAGAATGTTATGAATAAACATTTTCAAATACAATGAGTAATAAATGAAATAAGCACAGTTTAAAGAAAAACACATCTCAAAATACATTCAAAAGAAATATAATAGTTTTATATCATTAAATGGTATATATTTAGTAAAAGATATTTCCCCAAAAAATTCTAGATACAAAATTCTGTATCATTGATTTCTACCAAACATCTGAGGAAGAAGTTGACTAAAACCAACTTACAAAAACTCTTCTAGAGAATAGATAAGGAGACTTTCTAACTCATTTTATTTTATTTAAATATTTCGAATGTAGTTGATATACAATGTTACATTAGTTTCAGGTGTAAAACCTAGTGATTTAGCTTCTTTTTGTGTTAGAGTATACTCACACATGTGGCTACCATCTGTCACCATACAGCACATTACAATATCACTGATTAAATTCCCTATGCTGTGCCTTTTATTCCCAGGATGACTTTAGTCCATGACTCAAAGCCTGTATCTCCTATTCCCTTTCACCCATTTTGCCCAACCCTCCAAGGCTCCCCTTTCGCAACCACCAGTTTGTTCCCTGTATTTATAGGTCTGATTCTGCTTTTTGTTTCTTTATTTTAGATTCCACATATGAATGAAATCATATGGCATTTGCCTTTCTCAGTCTGACTTCTTTCAATTAGCGTCGCACTCATTAGGTCCATTTATGTTGTCATAAATGGCAGAACCTCATCCTTTTTTAAGGCTGCATGATGTATACCACATCTTCCTTATTCACGATGGACACTTAGGTTGCTTTCATATATTGGCTATACCATAAATAATGTTGTAATAAACATAGGAGTGCATATATCTTTTTTAATTAGTGTTTTTGTTTTCTTTGTGTAAATACCCACTAGTGGAATTATTGGATCATATGGCATTTCTATGTTTACTTTTTTGAGGAATCTCCATGCTGTTTTCCACAGTGACTGTACCAATTTATATTCTCCTTGACAGTATACAGGTGTTCCTTTTGTTCCCCATCCTTTCCAACACTTATTATTTCTTGACTTTTTGATTTTAGTTATTCTAACAGTTATGAGGTAGTATCTCATTATGGATTTTATTTGCATTTCCATGATAATTAGTGATATTGGACATCTTTTCATTTGTTTGTTGCCCATTTGTATGTTTTCTTTAGGAAAATGTCTATTCTGGTCCTCTGTCCATTTTTTACTTGGATTATTTGTGGGGTTTTTATGTCGAGTTATACAAGTTCTTTATATATTTTGGATATAGCCTCTTTTGGAAAGCAATCTTGAGAAAGAAAAACCAAGCTGGAGGTGTCACAATTCTAGATTTCAAGATTTACTACAAAGTTGTAGTGATTAAAACAGTATGGTACTGGCATAAAAATAGATAAATAGGTCAATAGAACAGAATAGATCCCAGAAATAAACCCACAATTATATGATCACTTAATCTATGACAAAGGAAGCAAGAATATACAACAGGGAAAAGACAGTCTCTTTGATGAGTGTTGCTGGGAAAACTGGACAGCTACATGTAAAAGAATAAAACTGGCCCATTTTTTAAAAAATATTTATTTATTTATTTGAGAGGGAGCTTGAGTGGTTGGGAGGGACTGAAGAAGAGGGAGAGAAATAATCTCAAGTAGATTCCTTGTCAAGCACAGAGCCCAATGTAGAGCTCAGTCCCAGGATGCTGAAATCATGACCTGAGACAATATTAAGAGTCTGACACTCAACAGACTGAGCCACCCGGCTGCCCCCAAACTGGTCCACTTTCTAACAGCATATGCATGAATAAACTAGAAATGGATTAAAGATCTAAATGTGAGATCTGAAACCATAAAAACACACAATTTCTCTGACATTGGCTACAGCAACATTTTCCTGGCTATGTTGTTAAGGCAAGGGAAACAAAAGCAAAAATAAACTATTGGGACTATATCAAAATAAAAAGCTTTTGCATAGCAAAGGAAACTATCAACAAAACAAAACCAAAAAAAAGGCAACATACTGAATGGGAAAAGGCATTTACGAATGATATATACAACTCATTTCATTAGGCCAGCATAAGCTATATTCCAAAACATTAACATAGTATGCAGGAAAATAAAATTCCAGGAAAAACCTCTCATCAATTTTAATTAGATAAGCTATTTTTTAAAAAAAGTACAGTAGGTCCAAAAAATGTTTTAAAATATATAATACATCACAACTATGATTTTTTTTTAGTTCCAAGAATGTAAGTTTAATATTTGAATATCATTGTAAGTCACATTAAGTGATCAGAATTGCTTTTTAAAAATTATATGATAATCTCAATAGATGCAGGCAAAAATGTAATTAAAGTAAACATTTATTAAAGATAATGTCAATAAGCTACGATTGCATGGAATTTCCAGAACTTAATGAAAAACTAACAAAACTAACAAAAAAAACTAATAAGCAATTTAAATCTTACTTCCTCAAAAGGAGAAAAAGATAAAGATGTTCACTATCACATCTAATTAACATTGTGCTAAAGTACCCAGCTGGAGAAACAAGGCAACACAAATAGTATGTATATCTAAAGGTATAGAATAACTCAGAGGTATAGAGTTGGAAAAGGCATCACTTGTTTTATACAACCAGAAACAAAGTAGAACAAACAACAAATTAATGATCTTTTTGAACTTGTGAGGGAACTGAAGTCCCAGGGCAAAAAGCTAACCTCACATTCAGAGTACCAGGTACCTCCAATTAGAAATAGAATATGTATTTACTTAGGGCAAACATTGGTAAATGCCGTATAAGCTGATAAAAATGTTACTATAGAATTTTCTTTTAATGAACCTATTTCAAATAGAAATACAGGTTAAAAATAAAAGTACATGAAAAAAGATATGTCATGTAAACAGTAAGAAAAAAGAACAGGACTAGTTGTATTAATTTCAGAAAAAGTAAACTTCAGGGGACAAAAAAGGAATACTACCGGGGCGCCTGGGTGGCTCCGTGGGTTAAAGCCTCTGCCTTCGGCTCAGGTCATGATCTCAGGGTTCTGGGATGGAGCCCCGCATCGGGCTCTCTACTCAGTGGGGAGCCTGCTTCCCCCTCTCTCTCTGCCTGCCTCTCTGCCTACTTGTAATCAGAACTACTTCCCCCTCTCTCTCTGTCAAATAAATAAATAAAATATTAAAAAAAAAAAGGAATACTACCAAGGATAAAAAGAGACATTACATACTAATAAAAGGGTGAGTCCTTCAGAAAAACACAACAATCTAAACAATGAATACACCTAAACAATAGACCTTTAAAACACATGAGACAAAAATTGATAGATTATAAAAGGAAAAAAATATAAATCCACAGCTATAGTTGGAAATTAAGACATTTCTTTCACAATAATGGATTCAAGTGGACAGAAAACCAAGAAGGATGTGGATGGCTTGAATAACGATATCAACTAACTTGAACTATTCACATTTTTGGAACGCGCCATTCAACAGTAGCTGAATACACATTCTTCTCCAGTGCTCAGGGATGCATGTGTAAAATTCCATTAAAACTTTGATCTGCTCCCCAAAATGAGCCTAATAAAGCACACTTTCCCAATAACACAATGTATTATACAAATTGTTCTCAACAAACTAGTGTCCTCACAACAATTTACCAGATAATAGGAAAGTTTTAAAAGTAGAAATGGGCAGAAAAGGTGATGAGTGGTGTAATGCGAGACAAAGGCTATTGATAGAGATCGCCAGTTTCACTTAGAAATTATTTTTTAAAATGAAACCTGTACTGTGAGATCAACCAGAAAAGAAGATGGAATAGACCCTAAACCAGGTTAAATAAGAGAGAGGCCAAATATTGGGAATCCAGAAAAGAGTTTATATTTATCAAAAAAGGGTTCTGGCTTTGATTTTTGCAATAGATTAGAAAATGAGTAAAACTTCATACTTTGGTGAAGGCTGACGTAAAGGTCAATAATAAGAAGGCATGTGTGAGAAATCAAGATTGAATAGAGTCAAAGGTAGAGTAGTTACAAGCTAGATAACCAGAAAATAGTGGAGATTTTAGTGGAGGCAGAGGAAACTTTTAGAAAAAAGTGAAAAGGTTCAGGTACTTCTACAGCTATCCAGACCACTTGAGTTGGCAGCGTTGTCTGTAAATCTTATAAATACAGATTCTTTCCCTTTCACTTCAGGTCTAAGAAGAAATCTCAAATATGTGCTGCTGAAATATAATTCACAAAGAAGACAAAAAATTATCTTGGCTTAAAAGTTTTATTCAGGTATATCCAGTATTCTTGTTCCCAGTCTAAATCCATCCCAATGAATTGGATGTATTTTGATGGTAAAATGATTGTTTTCTTGTAGAAAACTTAAGGGGGAATAAGCATTTTGTCAAAAGTAATATAAACACACACATACTGATTAATATACATAAAATATATACAAAAATGATTACATGAGTGATCAATATTCAACATAATACAGGAAAATGACTCATTCATTCAGTAAAATATTTATATCTCACAATTATTTACTTTGATAAGTTAGAGAATTTATGCAAGGAAAACATTAATAAATAGGTGAGTAAGGGATGACTTATTTTCTCAAATATGATGTTAATAATTACTTTCAATAAGTCTCATTGTTAAATATTATAGAATTCTAGAGTGTCATGAAGTACATAATTTTAGGTACTAAAAGGCTGCCAAAACACTTCTTTTTTTTTTCCCTCCTAATTTATATCTTTCTCTAAAAAGGTTCAGCAATAACCCATGATCCCTAGAGGGTTATTACTTGATTTCCTTCCTGCTCCAATGAGAATTCTGTCTCCATCAACATTATACATTTACTCATTTGTTCAGTTCTATAAGACTTCATAAATAGTCGTAGAATTACTTTGCGCATGCAACTGTAGAAACAACTCCATTGAACTCCCATTGCCACTTAGGATAATAAAACTTTAAATAATGTTGCTTTCACTGTAATAAAGAAGCAAACCCTAGATACACTAAAATATCATAATTTTCATTGAACCCATCAGAACTTGAGGACAAAAAGCAACCCAGTACCTGAATTCCAGAGCCAGGATGTACACTATATATCAATTATGATAGAACACTGGCAGAAGAAGCACAATACACTATAAAAGTGGAGAGAAGAAATGGGCAAAATTTTAATGAAAGGCCAAATATGGGCTAGCATATCATTCTGGAATAGCTGGGGACCACAAACAAAAATGGAGCTATTACTCCCTCATAAGCTTTTTCCTACACAGCTCTCCTGGCTTCTTAGAGAATAGATCGGAGGCCAGAGAGAAGACTGGAAAGAGTCCCATGAGTAATGGCGAGCATGTAGGAGGTGATCAGCTGTTGTTGGGACAGAGGCACATAACACCACTCATTTTCCTGGACTCTTCTCTTGGAGGAGCCTTAAGTCACAAAGGAAGAACTAGCATAGCTGCTTCCTGCCCAAAGACAAAAACAATTTGTGGCTAGGGGAAGGGTAGAAATGATAAAGCCCTCTCTTCCTGAGGAGAAGTAGAAAACCAATGGGAAGAATAGCAAAGCTTTTTTTTTTTTTTTCTTTAAGATTTTTATCATGTATTTGAGACAGAGAGAGCACAAGCAGGGAGGAGAGTTGGAGGGAGAGGGAGAAGCAGACTCCCTGTTGAGTGGGGAGCCCAATGTAGGGCTCCATACCAGGACCCTGAGATCATGACCCAAGCCAAAGGCAACTTAAGCAACTGTGCCACCCAGGTGCCCAGATTTTCTTTTTTTTTTAATCTCCCATCCCCTTATTCACATTTATCAGTTAACACATCAGGGGCAGTATTATCAATTTAAAACATTCAAATGTGAATAACTTCAGAGGGGAAATATGCATAAACTTTTTAGGGTTAAATGTAAAAAGTAAAAGGAAATAACATTTTTTATTGTTCCTTAGCTCTAATTTATACCTTGATGGAAGATAATATCCTAGGCCAAGAACCTGCTTTACTTATTACCTAACTGAAATTTTAACTTATTTTCTGACATTTAGCTACAAGTTATTTATGCCATTATTTCTTGATAAATTTATTATTTTAGAATAAAGGTTATTAATCTTAAAAACATACATGTTTTAATATTTTATATTATCCAAGGGCATTCATAGTCAATCTTATCTTTTATCTCCATTATGCTAAAATAAAATGTAAAATAAAACCAAATTCAAGCAACAAGTTATTTCATTTATTTTGTGGCAAAACCTAATCTGACTTTGTTCCCCTTGGATTGAATGCATTACCTGAAGAGGTTGTTATGGTAGAGTGGCCTTGTTAGAGTCAAACATTAAGAGAAATGTTTAAGTTCTAAACAGCTGAAGCTGTTATATTAGAAGCTTCCAGAATCAGCTTATCTATAGTGCTTCATGAATTTATATGTAAACTCTCTTCTTTCTATTGCCAACAAAACAGAAATGTTGAGAAGAGTGTGAGCCTATAAGCCAAATGTTGACAAGAATGATATTTTTTTCTGATTCTATTTTTATTACTTAAATGGTTTCTCCCCCAAATCATGAAAAGCATTGTGATTCATATTTATGACTGATTCTGAATCTATAGAAATTATTTTGCCATTTTGTATAGATTTATAAGTGGAACAATTTTTGAGTAATCATTTCAAGTATAATGTATTCTGTTCTTAAAAATGTATTCTGACAAAGGATAATAAAAATCTAATTAATTTGATCACATTGAATATTGTAATCAGAAATGCCACCTAAAGCACTATTACTCATATCATTTCTTTATCAAACTTAAGGTATTCGTGTTTTCATTTGAGCCTTTTTGATATCAGAAACACAAAAACCTTTTATATCATGTGAATAACAATTTTGAGAATTAGTTAAGACCTACACATTTAATTTTATGCCTTTATTTGTTTGGTCGCTTAGGAATTATTTTTCTTAATTCATTTTGCAAGCTTAATCAATTGTGATATAAATAAAATTTAGTCCATATAGGTCTGATGTACTGAACTTCTAGTTCACAATTCACAGTAAGCCATGCTCAAAAATCCCAAGCTGACATTTAGGAATATTTCATAACTTTTCCAGTGATGGGATATGGTTCTGGCTTATAATTCATGTTGTAGTTTTAATACTTAAAATGTTTCTAAGCACTTTGATCTCTAAACTATCTTCTAAAGTATATACAAGGTGCTTCCAGGTCATTGCACTGAAACATACACTGAAGTTGTTTACATCTGTAGTTTTTGGGTCATTATTCTCACTTTTTGACCTTAATTTACTTCATTTAAGAATTTTACATATTAGTTTCTAGACCATATTCTAAAGAGTATTTTTGTCAGGAAAATCCAATCATTTTCAGAAAATTACAAATATGGTTACAGGTTTAAGGATAAGTTCAATGTTAACAAATGAATAGGTATATCCTAAGACTTCAGTTTAAATTACAGCATGCACAGTCTTTGTTAATGTCCTTTTATATTTAAATCAAAGCATTTATTTCACATTCGAAATTAGAAATGTTAATTATTAACACATTTAAGAGAAATAAAATGTAATTATTTCTTGCCCTACTGCACAAAGACTTGTTAAACGAAAAGCTCTGTTAATTTAAAAGCTATTACAAGTTATTAATCTCAATACTTACAATACTTATTGAGAATAAATTGCTTAAACCTTTAATTAAAAGTTGAATAATCACTAAAACTATGTAATTTGGAAAAGAAAGGGTCTTGAGTTCAAACACTTTTTAAATTTAATGCTAAATCTAGTTAAAATTTAGTTACACTACAATAACTTTCAGAAAAAAAAATAACTTTCAGAATACTGGTTTTAAACTAACAGTTTGAGAGATGCTTAAATGATATGCTCTCTCCAATTTGATACTACAATACAGCACACCAAAAATTTATTTTAAGCTAATGGGTAACATCATTGACATCTATGAACTTTGCTCTTTTAAACCAACAATTGCCAAAGCATAATCCCACTCGAACTAGATGCATTTCACAGTTCTGGCTGAATTCTTAGTATATGATGCTATATTTAGTTAGGTTGCAAGTCAAGAAGAAACAATTGTACATAAAAATTAACCCATGAAAAAGACCAGCAATTATGATGTAATGGCATATTAAAAATGAATGAAGTATTAATCAGAACTTCAAAGCAAACACACTTAACTAAGGCTATGTATATGTATGTGTGTATATATACTCAGAAAACATAAAATATCTTGCTGAAAATATGTTGCCCCCTAACTTTGAATTTTGCACTAACAGCAGCCAGGAAAGAGAATCAGTTAACAATAATGGAAATATCATTCACAGATGTCTGTCCATTTTGAAGAGAAACTGAGGTATGTTTTCTTCAAAAAAGAATAGTGCCTTAGTATTTACTACACACACACACACACACACACACACACACACACAGAAAACCTTTTTTTCATTTTCGATCCCATAAATATTAATTATAACATCTGACTCCCAGAAATAAAAATGAAGTGGAAGTGTACATTCCATCATGGATGGGGCTTTTCACTCTTCCTGAAGATAGCTTCCTGGGACACAACCATGTCCTACTTGAGAAAGTGTAGAATAATAGTTGAAATTTTTACATTTAGATACTTGCAATGTTCAAAGTAAACAACAACTCAATTGCCCAAGTATGACTGCCTTTTCCACTTAAGTGTGTTTTAGCAATCAAGAATGTTTAAGAGATCCAGTTCTCTGTCACCTCTTAGACCTAGAACTAAAGGCAGAATTTAATATAATTATTGAAAAATTCAACACATTCAAGTAACCAACTGAAAACTAGGCCCAGTACATCCACAGATTTTTTCACATCTTGGTTTCAGATCACTGTTTCTTTCTTCCTTTTTTCCCCCATGTGTTACTGGGTTAATAATTTTGTATTCTATTGCAAATTTTTCTTCACAGTTGTAAATTTTCAGTCAAAATTATTTAATCCTACTTCAAAAATCTGTATGAAAAACTTTCTGTCTAGTAAATGTTTTGTTTATTTATTTATTTTTAAAGATTTTATTTATTTATTTGTCAGAGAGAGAAAGAGAGAGAGAGATGTACAAGCAGGGGAACAGCAGGCAGAGGGAGAAGCAGGCTCCCAGCTGATCAAGGAGCCTGATTCAGGACTCAATCCCAGAACCCTGGGATCATGATCTGAGCTGAAGTCAGCTGCTTAACCGACAGAGGCATCCAGGCATCCCTTAATCTAGTAAATGTTTTAGAAAGAAAGATACAACTGAGTAATAATGTAAAATGCTAGCAAATTCCAAAAAAAGAGTGCCTTCAAATGTTATTTTTAACTAATTGTATTAGAATTTGAAATGAAATCTCTCTTGATGTGATTTACAAATGATAATTATATTACAAATTTAAACATAAGACTCACTTTAACTCCTAATGTGATGGAAATAATTACGTTTACTCCTAAATTGCTTTTACTTCTCAGTATCAGGCAATCTTGGATCTGAATGTTATGAGGAAGACAGGTAGTGAAACCAAACAGATAAGTGGGAAGGTACACAGGGAGTGGTTCCAGAGGCCACCTTGAGAGGTAGGTAGGAGGGTAGATGTAGAAGCAGAGGTATGGCAGCTGAAGAAACTAGAGGCCCCAGAAAACTCTTAGCTGTAGAGGAGTAATTTATGATAGTCAATAACCTTTGAATAGCAGTATAGTCTCTCCTACAAGTTCCTCTAACATCTTGCTAAGATAAAATAATTAATAGATTTATTCTATAAGAGACTCTCTGATAGGAATGCCATAAAAAATAACAATAAAGAACCTCAAATTTTCAAGAATGAAGGATGAACAAGAAAGTGGTAAATATGGAAGGCAAACTTTGTCCTCTAGGTTTTTTTTAAACTATGTACTACTGTTTCAGGTAAAAATTATACCATTACCTATTGTTTTTCAATATATGGTATATAACACACATAAACAATAAGTTGGTGATTGGAATAAATGCTCTTATAAAGTCAGTATTTTCCGGATTTTATACAAATTACCACAATTAGGTATTAGCACATTAGTCGGTGAAAGGAGTGATCTATATATGACAAGTTAGTTAAAAATAAAGAGATATATACAAATAGCCAGTAAGTAAATGGAATGTAAATAGGAAAAAGAAAAAAAGAAAGAAAGGAGAAGTAATTTAAGTCATCCAAAAGAAGTCAGGAAAGGTGAACAAATCTGCAACATAAATAGGGCACAAAAGTGATTATACATACTAATAACACAATAATAGAGTTAAAGCCAGACATATTAATAATTATATGAAATATTAATGGCCTAAATACTTCAAACAAAAAACAGAGATTGACAAATTTGAACTAAACAGTTATGTAAATCCAACATATCAAAGTTTGTATGGTATAATTAAAACAGAATTTAAGGGAAAATATTTAGCTTTGCATGCATATATTAAAAGAAGAAAAATATCTAAAATTAATGATCTAATCCTCCACCTAGAGAAGATAGAAAAAGCATAGCAAGGTAAATCCACATATGGAGAAAGAAGACAATAAAGCTAAAAGGTGATATTAATAAAATAGAAAACAAACAAATGACAGAGTATATCAACAAAACCTTATCCTGACTCTGAAATCATCAACAAAATTGACTGGATAATAAAGAGAGAGGCTACAGATTAACACTATCGGCAATAAAGTAGATGACACCACAGATCTTAATATATATTAAGGTAATAAGAAAGGAAAACAAATAATTTTCTGTCAACAAATTTAATAAATAGCATGAAGTGGATAAATTTCTTGAGAAATACAACTTAAAATTGATACAAAAAGAAATGGAAATTCTAAAGTTCCTCACTTCTATTACAGAAATTGAATATGTTATCAGCATATTATAAATACCCAAGCCTATATTTTTATTACTGGTAAATGTTATCAAAGAATGAATAACATCGTTTTTACAAAAATGTTTAGAAAATTCAGGGAGAATAATCACTCTACACCTTATTTTATTAGGAAAGCATAACCCTAACACCAAAAGTTGACAAGGACACTGCAGAAGAGGAAATACGTGGATCAATATTTTTCATGAATATAGATGTAAAATTCTTTAGAAAACATTAACAAATTGGCTCCAAAATTACATAAAAAGGATAATATCATGAACAAGTAAGAGTTATTATAGTAATGCAAGCTTTATTTAATATGTTGAAATGGGTCAGTGTCCATTGATGTATTAACTGTATAAATGTGAAAAAAAACACATGAGCATCCTAATGGATGCAGAAAAATGGAAAATGTCATAATTGAAAGACATGAATTTCCATACTGAATGCACACAATGGGTGCCTTAGGCAATGAATAAAATTAGATTCTCTGTAAGACATATCGCAGTAAAATGTCGGATCATTGTCTTTCAGCAGAAATTCTAGGAACAATGAAATGTTTCAAAAACTCAGAATGACTGGGCTTTTTTGAATAGATAGTGAAAACAAAAAGACACTGGCATAATGGCTTTATATTTCTGGAGGAAAATAATTTTTAACCTAGAATTTTAAATCCATCTAAATTATCAATCAAGTTTAGTGTGGAATAAATGATTTTTAGATATGCAAAGACTTAAAATATTTGCATCCTGTTATCTATGCAAAACAGGCCTCTGAATGATATCCACTAATGAATGAGGAAATAAACCTGAACAGAGAAAGATATGGAATATAGGAAATACATAGAATATAGGAGAGAATTAGAATCACCAATATGATAGTGAAGAGAGAGATCCTAGAATGAAACATATGTACCAGATTTAGAAGCCATGTGATTTGTTTGAAGTCATGTGACTTCAAACTATGAAGCTATGTGACTTGAGATGCAAAATGAGTGAAGGAGAGTGAAAGGTTTTAGCTTCCAGTTATGGAATGAATAAATCATGGGGATAAAGAGACCACATAGGGAATATAGTCAATGATATTATAATAAGGTTGTATTGGGGCAGATGGTAGCTACCCTTGTGATGAGCACAGCATAACATATTGAGAAGTCGAATTTAGTACGTTGTATACCAGTAATTAACATAACATTGTCAACTATACTCAAATTAAAAAAAAAATGCACTAATTTTGAGGATTAACAACATAATAGTTTCTATGTTTTTACCAACAATTTTTAGAACAAAACTTCTGGAAATCATATTCTACAGTAATAAGGAATTAGCTCTTGTATACTTATAAACGCCAATCTTCTGTTATGAAAGAATACAGGAAATCCTGAGAATAGACCAATAAAGGAAAAGCCATGGAACTTAATAATCAGGAAACTCATGAAAGAAGCAAATGGGCATTGGCATATATTAATACTGTATGTTTTCTTTCTTTCTTTTTTTTAAAGATTTTATTTATTTATTTGACACAGAGAGAGAGATCACAAGTAGGCAGAGAGGCAGGCAGAGAGAGAGGGGGAAGCGGGCTCCCCGCTGAGCAAAGAGCCTGATGTGGGGCTCCATCCCAGGACCCTGAGATCACGCCCTGAGCCGAAGGCAGAGGCTTTAACCCACTGAGCCACCCAGGCGCCCCAATACTGCATGTTTTCAATCAGTAATTTTGGACATTATGCAGATATCATCCAAATACTATTAAAAAGCTTGCTAAGAATCTTTTTCCCAATTCTCCTCATCTGAAGTAATCATTTTCTACTATGGCAGCTACCAAAATTACTTTAATATTATTTGATTTTTAAAATTGTGTGCATGATTTCCTTTGATTAAAATGAATATTCATTGAAGGTAATTTTAGATCATTCTTTGGAAGGGATTTATTTGAATGACTTAAAAGCTGGATTTTAAAGTTAAGGTAACTTTCTATGTTTATATTTCCATCAGAATGTCCATTCCTCCTCTAATCAGGAGTTGGTAGGTTTTGATAAGTCAGAAGTGATTCAGAAATTTAATATCTTCAACCTTGCCTTGCTTTTTAAACTACCCTACTCTCTTAAATACTTTAATCATATTTTATAATTTGTGTTGCTCCATGTAGTAGCACTGGAATATCTATAATCTTACTACAAATTAGGGCATTTCCAATAATTTTTCCTGCTGTCTCTAGGACTTATTTTTTTTTTAACCCTAGTCATACTTTCTTTATATTTACGTTATTTTTCTGCTTTCTCTTTGCCATCTTTCTATTTCTTCCTCTAACCTCTGCCCCCACACCAGTTACATATTTATTTTCTGCCAGTTCCATTTGCACTTGCCCAGACTAAATTCTACTACTTTTTCTCCCTTTATACCATCTAATATCTTTTTCTTTTCATCTTTTCTTCCTCTACACTGGAGATTTTTAACATAAGATGCAAAATCCCCTAAGCTTGGGTGGGCTTCAGCAGACCCAGGAGCACTGTGAAAGAGCACATTTTACCTGTTGAATGTGCTCCCCCTTCCCCCAGTAGCATATCTCTAAAGTCTTAAAGAAATAAATGAATAATCAGAAAATTATCAGAAAATTTCTATAATTTCCTCATGTTTTCCCTTATGTTTCCTTCTAGTTTCTATGCATTCTCCTGTGCAGAGCAAATTACTAGTGATATAATTACTAGTGATATACTAGTGATATAAAATTATATCATATAGTGATATACTAGTGATATAAAATTACTAGTGATATACTACTACTATAATCTCTCCTCCTGTTTTCATTTTCAAAATTTCTCTCCTTTCACTTACTTAAAGATGAAATTTTTTCCTTTAAGAAATTTCACTGTACTGGTAAGAGAGAAATAGCTTCCTGGAGATGCCACATGGAAGGAAAATAAAACAAAACAAAATGAAACAAATCCACAAACATGAAGATTGAAGATCTTGTACTTACTGATTCTCAGGAACAGTAACTTCTAACCATCCTTTGCTGCATCCATGTAATAAGGATTTAAAAAAGACCCTACTGTTTTCCAATTGATTTAAAAGGAAAAACACAAGTCTTACCACTTTTAACCAACCACTATAGGTTAACTTAAGATGTCCAACATCCAAGAGAAGGATAGCCATTCTTCCACACTTTCTCTGGAATAGACAATTATTATGGATATTTTCTCCCCTCTTTTCTTATGGCATTTTCTCTCCCTTGATATTTTTCCTCAATGCATTTTAAACCTCATAAATTACCATTAATTTACTACAAGACAATTTAGATGTAATCTTTAATACAAGATTTTTCTTCATTTAAATGTACTCTGATGTCTACTTTTCCAGGCATATGCACAACACTTTATCATGGTTTTATGCACCTTTTGGCAGGGACTGCATCTAATTTAAATATATATGTGTGTATATATATATATATATATATATATATATATATATATATATATATTATATAATATATAATGGTGCAGACTGTCCATAGGTACTCAAAATATGTAGAATAATTGAATAGACAAAAAATTAATAAGTAAAATTTAAGTTAAAAAGGTTTATTTGAGGGAAATCTTGGGAGGATCAAGATGGCAGAGAAGTGGGAGATCCTGTTTCAACCGGTCCCCTAAAGTGAGCTAAATATCTACCAGAACACTCTGAACACTCATGAAATCAGCCTGAGATGTAAGATTATACACTTCTGGATCTCTATGGGACAGCAGATATCAGCGAAGAGGTAACATGGAGTGGGAACGCTCAGAAATCAGAGGATAAACAGAAGGGGGAGGGAGCCACCAGAAGCAACCCATTGGAAAGTAATACCCAATACAAAAGTGCCTTGTGATTGGGGACCAATCGCCAGCATTAACTTGGACACTAGTTAAAAGCACTCAAAAAGAGCAAAAGATCTTAAGGGGCAACTGGTAGAATTGGGCAGTCACGGGCATAGGCCTAAGCCCACGGTCCCAGGATGGTTACTGCTGGTGACCACCCATGCCAGAGAGAGCCCGGCAGGAGTCCAGTCCGTGATCCCTGAGCCCCCAACTTTCTGCTGTTTGCACCACTGCTCTGGCCCGGTGCACTCCCGCCCCACCTGAGAGAGCCTCCTGCGGGCGACAGCCCACCGTCTCTGGGCCCACAGCCTTCCATGACCTGCACCTCTGCCAGGTGTGAGTGCATTGGTTGTGGGTGTGGACTCCAGAGAGCAGTTCCAGCAATGGCAGCCACCCAGGTTTGGGGTCGCCTGGACCAATATCACTCATGGTTTTAGTGGCACGGGGGTGCAGAGACAAGCAGGGACCTCAGGCGACCACTGAGACAGTGACTGGGTGTGCACACCACCTGTGGGAGGCTGCAGGGTTCAGTGGAGTTTGCAGAGGGGGAGTTTGTGTGTTCTGGACCACCCAAAGGGGAGCAAACTGAGGCTTTTCTCTGAGGTGCAGGTCTGGGTGCAGACAGTTTGCTTTCCACTAAACCTCTGAAAAGCCACAAAAAATCGCCAAAGAACAAAAACCTCCAGAGAACAAAAGCCTGAAAATCCAGTTTCCACAGAGCCAAGCTCCTTGATAGGGGGCAGAGTGACTCAGCCCAAGCAGGACTGACTGAAAAACAATGTGTCAGTCCCCTCCCCCAGAAGACAAGGCAAAAGAACAAGAGGACAACCACCACAGGGTCCCCTAAAAATGTAAAACCCCAACATCAGGGGAAAACAATATATTAAGCTTCCAGTTTGCCCCAAACCTGTATATTTCAAGATACAAATTTCTTTCTCTTTTTCCTTTTTTTAAATATTTGTTCTCACGATTCTTGTTCTTTTAACTTTTTTAACCTACTTACCATTAAAATTAGAGGTTTAATACAATATATTCCATAATAGCTTTTTAATTTGAAATTTTTTCATACATATATCTGTGTTTCTTTTTCTTTTCTTTCTTTTTTTTTTTTATATACGTATAGATATAAGCTTCAAGGTAATCCTTTTTCCCTATTCAACACTACCCCTGTATATAAACCAGTTTTAATTTCCCTGTATCTCTGGAAAGTTGAGTCCTTTAACAAAGATAAAAAGATTCACCCAGAAAGCACCACAATAACCTTCCTTGCCAACGCCAACACCAAGGGTTTATAACCATCTTCCCATCTTATTCTTCTGTTGGTGTTTCTGTGTATTTGTTTTTGTTTTGGTACTATATAAATCTTATTCTTGGGGTTCATTTTGGCTGGGTTTTTCTTTTGTTTTTTTCATGTCTTTTAGTTTTGTTGGTCTTTTGTTTGTTCGTTTTTGTTTATGTACCTTATAAATCTTACTTTTGGAGCTCATTCTGGCTGGGTTTTCTTTTTTTCTCTCTTTTCCTCTCTCTTTTCTCTTTTTTAGTTCTTTTTGGTGGTGACTTCCAATTACTCCAAAACTTTCCAGGGTGAAACTTGCCTATATCATGGTTGATATATTCAGCTATCTATCCCCTCAACCATCTTTCACCAAAATGACTAGGAGGGGGAACACCCAACAAAGGAAAAATTCAGAGATTGTGCCCTCTGCCACAGAACTATTGGATATGGACATAAACAGTATGTTGGAAAGGGAATTCAGGGTAACAATTTTCCAGGCAATGGCTAGGTTGGAGAAGACCATTAGTGACAACATAGAAACTTTAAGGGCAGAAGTGAGGACTGATCTGGCAGTACTAAAAAACGCTATCAGTGAGATCCAATCTAATCTAAATACTCTAACACCTAAGATAACTGAGGCAGAAGATCGAATTAGTGATCTAGAAGACAAACTGATAGAAAAGAAGAATCAAGAGGAGGCCTGGAACAAACAGCTTAGAAGCCATGAAAACAGAATTAGGGAAATAAATGATGTCATGAAATGTTCCCATGTAAGAATCATTGGGATCCCTGAGGGAATGAAGAAAGAGAGAAGACTAGAAGATATAGTTGTACAAATTCGAGATGAAAATTTTTCCAATCTGGTGAATGGAACAAGTGTTTGTGTCCTAGAGGCAGAAAGGACACCCCCCAAGATCAAAAAATCTAGAAAGACCTCCAGACACTTAATTATGAAATTCACAAATAATAATTTTAGACAAGACGTCCTAAGGGCAGCTAGGGGGAAAAGATTTCTTATGTTCAGAGGACAGCCTATCAGAATAACATCAGACCTGTCCACAGAAACCTGGCAAGCCAGAAAGGGCCAGAAAGACATATTCAGGGCACTAAATGAGAAAAACATGCAACCAATAATACTTTATCCAGCAAGACTGACATTCAAAACGGATGGAGAGATAAAGAGCTTCCAACACCTTCAAGGTTTAAAAGAGTATGTGACCACCAAACCAGCACTACGAGAAATATTAAAGGGGGTTCTATAAAAGAAGAAAGAACACATGAGTGACATAGAACAGAAACTTACAGAGACACCTATAGAAACAAGAACTTCACAGGCAATAAAAACTTATCTTTCAATAATCACTCTCACCGTGAACAGCCTAAACGCTCCCATAAAATGGAACATGATTGTAGACTGGATAAAACGACAGAACCCATCCATATGCTGTCTACAAGAGACACATTTGGAACCTAAAGATACATCCAGACTGAAAGTGAAGGGATAGAGAACCATCTTTCATGCCAACAGCCTCACAAGAAAGCTGGCATAGAAATTCTTATATCAGATAAATTAGATTTTAAGCTAAAGACTATAGTCAGAGGTACAGAAGGACACTACATCATTCCTAAAGGGTCTATCCACCAAGAAGATCTAAGAATTGTAAATATTTATACCTCCGATATGGGAGCAGCCAACTACATAAGCCAACTGTTAATCAAAATAAAGAGTCATATTGATATGAATACATTAATTGCAGGGGATCTTAAGATGCCACTCTCAGCAATAAACAGATTATCCAAGCAGAAAATCAATAAAGAAACAACAGCTTTGAATGACGCCTTGGACCAGATGGACCTCATAGATATATCCAGAACATTCCACCCTAAAACAACAGAATACTCATTCTTCTTGAGCACACATGGAACTTTCTCCAGAATAGACCACATACTGGGTCACAAATCAGGGCTCGATGGATACCAAAAGATTGAGATTATTCGCTGCATATTCTCAGATCACAATGCTTTGAAACTGGAACTCAATCACAAGAAAAAGTTTGGAAGAAATTCAAACACTTGGAAGCTAAAGATTATCCTGCTCAAGAATGTTTGGATCAACCAGGAAATCAAGGAAGAACTTAAACAATTCATGGAAACCAATGAGAATGACACATTGGTCCAAAACCTATAGGATATGGCAAAGGCGATCCTAAGGGGGAAATACATAGCCATCCAAGCCTCACTTAAGAAACCAAAAAAACAAAAAATTCCAAATACATCAACTCTCTTTACACCTTAAAGAACTGGAAAATCAACAACAAATTAAGCCAACCCCATGCACAAGAAAGGAAATAATTAAGATTAGAACAGAGATCAATGAGTTAGAACTAGAGATACAGTAGAAGACATCAACGAAACTAGAAGCTGATTCTTTGAAAGATTTAATAAGATCGATAAACCACTGGCCAAACTAATCCAAAAGAAAAGAAAGAGGACACAAATTAATAAAATTATGAATGAAAGGGGAGAGATCACAACTAACACCAAGGAAATAGAAACAATCATCAGAAATTATTATCAATAGCTGTATGCCAATAAGTTAAGTAACCTAGAAGAAATGGATTCATTCCCGTAAAACCAATAAACTTCCAAGACTAAAACAGGAAGAAATTGACAACCTGAATAGACCAACATCTAGTAACGAGATTGAAGCAGTGATCAAATACCTCCCAAAAAACAAGAGTCCAGGAATTGATGGATTTCCTGGGGAATTCTACCAAACATTCAAAGAAGAAATAATATCTATTCTCCTGAAGCTGTTTCAAAAAACAGAAAGAGAAGGAAAAATTCCAGACTCTTTCTGTGAAGCCAGCATTACCCTGATCCTCAAACCAGGCAAAGACCCCATCAAAAGGAAAAATGTCACACCAATATCCCTGATGAATATGGATGCCCAGATTCTCAACAAGATCCTAGCTAATGGGATCCAACAGTACATTCAAAAGATTATCTACCACGACCAGGTGGGATTTATCCCTTGGATGCAAAGGTGGTTCAACATTCCCAAATCAATCAATGTGATAGAACAAATCAATAAGAAAAGAGATGAACCACATGGTCCTCTCAATTGATGCAGAAAAAGGATTTGACAAAATTCAGCATCTGTGCCTGATTAAAACTCTTCAAAGTATAGGGATAGAGGGACCATTCCTCAACGTCATAAAATCTATCTATGAAAAACCCACAGCAAATATCGTTCTCAATGGGGAAAAGCTGACAACTTCCCTTTGAGATCAGGAACACGACAAGGATGCTCACTCTCACCACTCTTGTTCAACATAGTACTAGAAGTCCTAGCAACAACAATCAGACAACAAAAAGAAATAAAAGGTATTCAAATTAGCAAAGAAGAAGTCGAACTTTCTTTCTTCACGCATGGCATGGTACTTTATATGGAAAACCCAAAAGACTCCACCCCCAAACAACTAGAACTCATGCAGCAATTCAGTAATGTGGCAGGATACAAAATCAATGCACAGAAATCAGTTGCTTTCCTATACACTAACAATGAAAATATGGAAAGGGAAATTAGAGAATCGATTCTTATACTATAGCACGAAGAACCATAAGATACCTGGGAATAAACCTAACCAAAGTGGTAAAGGATCTGTACTCGAGGAACTACAGAACACTCATGAAAGAAATTGAAGAAGACACAAAAAGATGGAAAAGCATTCCATGCTCATGGATCAGAAGAATAAACACTGTTAAAATGTCTATACTGCCCAGAGCAATCTATACTTTCAATGCCATCCCAATCAAAATTCCACTGGCATTTTTCAAAGGGTTGGAACAAACAATTCTAAAATTTGTATGGAACCAGAAAAGACCCCGAATTGCTAAGGAAATATTGAAAAAGAAAAACGAAGCCATGGCATCATGTTGCCTGATTTCAAGCTTTACTACAAAGCTGTGATCACCAAGCCAGCATGGTACTAGCACAAAAACAGACACATAGACCAGAGGAACAGAGTAGAGAGTCTAGATATGGACCCGTAACTCTATGGTCATATAATCTTTGACAAAGCAGGAAAAAATATTCAGTGGAAAGAATACAGTCTCTTCAATAACTGGTACTGGGAAAATTGAACAGCTATGTATAGAAGAATGAAACTTGACCATTCTCTTACACCATACACAAAGATAAACTCAAAATGGATAAAAGACCTCAATGTGAGACAGAAATCTATCAAAATCCTAGAGGAGAACATAGGCAGTACCCTCTTCGACATTGGCCGCAGCAACTTCTTTCAAGACATTCCTCCAAAGGCAAAGGAAACAAAAGTGAAAATGAACTTTTGAGACTTCCTCAAGATAAAAAGCTTCTGCACCGCAAAGGAAACAGTCAACAAAACAAAAAGGCAACCCATAGAATGGGAGAATATTCACAAATGACACTACAGACAAAGGGCTGATATCCAAGGTCTATAAGGAACTCCTCGAACTCAATACTCAAAAAACAGATAATCACAGATAATCTGTTTAAACAAAAAACAGATAATCAAAAAATGGGCAGAAGACATGAACAGACACTTCTCCAAAGAAGACATACAATGGCTAATAGACACATGAAAAAATGTTCATTATCATCTTAGCCATCAGGGAGATTCAAATAAAACACACACACACACACACACACACACACACACACACACACATTGAGATACCACCTTGCACCAGTTAGAATGGCCAAAATCAACAAGACATTAAACAACAAGTGTTGGAGAGGATGTGGAGAAAGGGGAACACTCTTACACTGTTGGTGGGAATGCAAGTTAGTGCAGCCACTTTGGAAAACAGTGTGAAGATTCCTGAAGAAATTAAAAATAGAGCTACCCTATGACCCCGCAATTGCACTACTGGGTATTTACCCAAAAGATACAGATGCAGTGAGAAGAAGGGCCATCTGTATCCCAATGTTCATAGTAGCAATGGCCACAATCGCCAAACTGTGGAAGGAGCCAAGATGCCCTTCAACAGACAAATGGATAAAGAAGATGTGGTCCATGTATACAATGGAATATTACACCTCCATCAGAAAGGATGAATACCTAACTTTTGTATCAACATGGACGGGACCAGAGGAGATTATGCTGAGTGAAATAAGTCAAGCAGAGAAAGTCCATTATCTTATGGTTTCATTTACTTGTGGAGCATAAAGAATAACATGGAGGACATTAGGAGAAGGAAAGGAAAAGTGAATTGGGGGAAGTTGGAGGAGGAGGCGAACCATGAGGGACTGTGGACTCTGAAAAACAAACTGAGGGTTTTGGAAGAGAGGGGTGTGAGGGGTGAGCTTGGTAGTGGGTATTAAGGTGGGCCGGTATTGCATGGAGCACTGGGTGTGGTGCATAAACAATGAATCTTGGAACACTGAAAAAACAAAATTAAATTTAAAAAAAGGTTTATTTGAATTTCACAGTCATTCAAATATTAAAGTCAATTAATTCTTTTTATAAGTTGCATTATCTGAATTCCCTGAGATAGATCAATCTGAAAATATAGTATTTTTCAGATTTAATGCCAAATCCTAGTACGAGGTGTTCTAGAAGAAAAACACACACACCATATTAAAAACTTCTGATAAATCTTCAGTAAATAAAATCAATTTACTTAATTTAGCATTTCCACGGACATTAACTTTCAGGATCTTTATTATATTTTATAATTCTCCCAGAAGAGAAGTATTCTATAGAAATTATTAAACCATTTGGGGAAGTCCTGGAGTAGATAATAAATATACCATTTCATTTGAGCTACAGAAATAACAAATTAAAAGTAAAATCCTGAATATCATTTTATTCTAATAACCTCATTTCTTAACAATGCAAAATACAAACATGCTAACCATACAAAGATATTACAAAACAAAAATTTTAAAAACTGCAACATTCTACACCTAATCTACACTTACAGAAAAATGAATGAAGTTATTAGAAATAATATTTGTAATCATTTACCTTTAAAATGGTTAGTAAAGAGAAGCTGAGTCTTCTTTTTCACTCAAATATTTTATCTTGACTCCAAGGTGTTAAATTGGAATTGTCAACACACGACGAGTAAGAGTCATTTATAAGAGTATATAAATACTAATATATATATATATATATATATTAGTATTAGAGTGATACACACCCCATGATATTTGGGGAAAATTAAACGTCCTTGAAAATAGCATTGAAATGAATTTAATATAATGATAACTAAATAGAAAAGGGAAAACAAAGGAGATCTATATCAGTATTGTGAAATAACCACAGAGTAAGTCCACTGAAATGCATACTTTACTGGGAAGGAATTAGAGAACTTCATCATGATACTTGGTTTTGTTAATCCAAAAGAGCAAAACGTAAAAATGAATTTTATTGTGAGAATGCTGCGTAATGGAGCCAACCTGGAGAATAAATGTATCACAACATCACACAGAGAATGCAAAAAAAAAAAAAAGTTCCTCTAATGTTGGCCATCGGATTTTTCCCATCTATGCCTTCCCACATTTTTTGGGAATTGACCTTAAGAGACTCCATCTGCCTTCTGCTGTTAGCTATGGGAAAACTGCTGGCATGATACTATCAGTGTTCCTTCTGAAAAATCAACAATGACAGTCTTTCTCTAGTCTTGACTGTGCTCATTACCCATGTCTCCAAAACCAAACCACTTAATACAAATAAAATGTCTTCTCATGTTTAGACCTTTAGGTAACACACATTAGCTATAGACTAGAAATAATCCCCAGGGAAAATGTTTTCTCTTGTAAAAATACAATAGACAATTGGGTGGTTCTGATTTGTGTGGGATTTGAAAATGGGTATGTGCTGTTATCTCTTTAGAATGCAGTTTATTGAAAAGAGCAGGCTTTCTGGAGTAAGGTTTTGTTCATTCCTGAGGACCACTACGTACAGGCTATACACTTTAGAAAATTATGAAATATTCCTAAAATGCAGTCGCCTGCCTCATTTGAAAAATCACGCTCATGATAGCTATTACATTGTAATCATTTAAGGAGTACGCAGGTATGCCTGTATTGTACATACTATGGAACTAAGATTGGGGAAATGGTTAAAATGTTTCCTTTCTCCTCTTGTTTAAAATTGTGAACACAATCTCTCTTTTTTTACGGAAGTCATTTGCTTCCTGGTCCTCATAAATCTACCAGTCTATATCCACAATTATTCTGAAGATATTCCATAGAAAATTAATCATATGCACACATACACATATACATACATTTGTGCACACACACATATTCACATATTGAAGCAAGCAATATGAAGTTGTTAATCTTATCCTTGGCAGTATTAGAAATGGGTAGCAATATGGACAGTACAGACAGGGGAAAGTGTATGTTTTCTTATAGACCCTTAGCTTGGGTCTTTGGAAACATTCTGCTACTGTTACAATCACACTACTGATCTGTCAAAGGAAAAGGATGATGTTCAGCCTAGAAAATCGCTAGCATAGATCAGTGTGACCAAGAGGTAAGCAGTCTCTGAAACTTGACACATTGAACCATTTAATTAAATGAAAACAAAGTAGGATGGTTTAATAAGAACTTGGCTCACTCAACTGTCAGATGCTTAGAGAAGAATAGATGTTCTTTACTGAAATCTAAAGATATGAGTATATTTTCAGATAATTTTCTTTGCCCTAAGTAAAGAGAACTGCATAGAATAATAAACAGAAACCATTACTAAAATCACAATGGTACTGTCAAAAGTCCTGATTTGGGGGAACACAGGGAATTTCCTTTTAGGAATATTACTTTAGCAATCTTTCTTTTAGAAACATGACTAGTGAAGGGCATATTAGGTTTTTAAATGTATATTCTTGGACTATATATATATTTAAATGTTAATGCATTTGTCCTACACAGTGCCTGAGTAAAATGAAAAGTCTGTTAGTAATGATTTCTCTGAGTGAATTCTGTCATAGAGTAAAAATGCACAGACAAGTTAAGATTCTTAATTCATTTTGTTTTCTATTAAACTTATGGCAATGTATCTAAGAAACCATATTTACTTAGGTGTTGCTTATGAACTACTTGGGAGTACAAAAGTGAAATAAAGACCGCAACACAATTTTCTCATTTTATCTGATGAAATATCAAGTATATGTGCTATGGAAATATTATCTCATAGCTATATATAGGAACTAAAATTGCCTTTATTTCTAGCCACAGATGCTAAAGGAGAGATTTGATAAAGTTTTTATAAAACATTGAGTAAGCTTATAAATGCTTGTATACCTTATGCATGCAAAATATTGGAAAATTTAACTCTGAAGAATGCAATTTTAAACATGTTATAAACGTACTTTATAAATGCAATTGCTATATCATTCTTTTACATGTAGTCATTAGCATCTGAGTGCCATAAAGATTTGAAGTCCACAATCTTCAGTCATAAACAGGCTTTATTCTGAAAGTAGAGGTATCTCCAAATATGCCACCAACAAAATTATAATTTAATTAAATATACATTTTGTATCTGAAAGTCTTTTATTGTATTGTATAGTATTGAAGGATAATTTTGTGTAAAATAAAACATCTTTGAATATTTTACAATCATAAATTCCTAGTCTAGCCAGAAGTCCAAATATTTGTAATACTCTTTGATTCTTTTCATTCTCAGAAAATATCCACACATCCTATTGTCTCTACCATGAAGATACATCTAAAATCTTACCAAGTTCATTGCTACCATCCTGGTCAAAGCACCCTCTTGGCTGAGTTATTCTAATATCCTAACCTGTATTATTAAGATTTGTTGTGACAACAAACAATCTTCCAAACCTCAGTGATTTTCAGCAACAAAAATTCATTCTTGTTTATATTCCATAGATTATTAGGGATATCTGTAGCTCTACTGGGAGCTGCAGAGCTTTCTGGGCCTACCTTAGCTTACTGTGATATAGTGGGGTTTGGGCTTCATCTTCTTTTATTCTTGAACTAAGAAAGTAGGAACAACTGACCTCGTGGAGGGTGACAAATTGCCTGAGGGCAGAGTAAGAGGGTGGTTGGACAAAGTCTAACTACACACAGGTGCATTTAAAGCTTCTATTTAAATATGGCAAAAGTCACACCTGCTCATGTTTCATTGATCAAAGCAGGTCTATTTCCAAACCACAGTCAATGCAATGGGGAAATATATATTTTACTTATAGAAAGAAATTATAAAAGCAGCTAGTGATCAAATAAATGTGAACAAATGATATGATCAATCATTTCTCCATAACAATAACTCTTCACTTACCCTTATTATAGTTGAGGTTTTTTTTTTTTTCCTTATCTCAAATGGTATCCAAATGATCCTATTAAAGTAGAAGTCAGATTATATCACTCTTCGGCATAAAATTTCCCAGTGGCCTCTCACTTAATTACAAGTGAAATAGGAAATAGGAAGTCATTACAAACTCTTGTCTTATCTCCTATTTCTCTTACCTTTGCTCTCTTTGGGGGGGGGGGGGAAGAACAAAAAACAAAACAAAAAATACTTCCTTGCTAGTTTTGGAATGCAGCAGGCACATTCTATCTCAGTGCAATTGCAATTGCCCAAATGTTCTCAGGGCTTCTTCCTTCATCTTCTTCAGGTTTTTATTTAAATATTAAATATCTAACTTTCCATGTTAAAACAAAAGTTGGGTATGCTGAGTGAAATAAGTCAAGCGGAGAGAGTCAATTATCATATGGTCTCACTTACCTGTGGAGCATAAGGAAAAACATGGAGGACATTGTGAGGGGGAAGGGAGGGGTGAATTGGAGGAAATCGGAGGGGCGAAGAACCATGAGAGACTGTGAACTCAGAGGAACAGACTGAGGTTTTTGGAGGGGAGAGGGATGGGGGGATGGGCAAGCCTGGTGGTGGGTATCGAAGAGGGCACGTATTGCATGGAGCACTGGGTGTGGTACATAAACAATGAATCTTGTAACACTGAAAAAATAAAAGTATTTGTGGAAATGAAAAAAAAATGAAAGTTTAAATTTAAAAAAATAAAATAAAATAAAAAATAAATATCTACCTTTCACTGAGGGCTGTATTCATTATTGTATTTGAAATTTTAATCCCCCCCCAGTGTTATCTTAGCTCAACTTGTAACTTTTTTCTTCTCAAAAAAAATAAAAAGATATACTTTTTGGGGGTCACTCCTCTAGAGGAAGATGGAAACCTATTAACAGTCTCACCAAAAGAAGTTCAAGGGGGTAGTTGTGAATCCCCAAAGCAAAACTGGCACATGCTTATCAGAGAAACCTGAATGGATGTTGGGCAAAGGCAGATGCTGAAAACTTCATTAAAATTATTTTATGTCCAATCAAATAGTTTCAATTACTCTTACTGCAAGACAATTTTGGACAAATACATATCTTTTGAAAATTAGAAGTATAACAAAAGTAGGAAATTTCAGTAAGTGGCTTTTAAACTTTTTTGAAATATGTTTGAGAATACATAACACGAAATCTACAGCCTAAGGGGCTTAAATTATGTAATGGCCCCACTAACACTGAGTCAACAGAACACAAGGTCAGCTCAGTTCTTACATCAGCCCAGACTGCTTTGCTAGTTTATGTGTCCACTAAGCTTGGATGTGTCACACTCCCAGTGAGAGCACCCCCTCCCTGAATCTGGCCTCATTCCTCAGAGGGCTGTGAAGTGGGAGGGAATGGTGAAGTCAGCGGGGCTAGCGTTACAATGGTGAGGGAAGAGATAAGAAAGATACCATGAAAGCTTCTTTATTTCAGATACAAAGCACCAAGTAAAGTGAGTACTCCAAGTTGGATGCCCACATTTTGCTGTGAGAGCAAATGTGTTGGGATACATAGCAAACTGTTTTAAACAGATAAGCTGGTTTATGTAATTCAATCAATCAAAATTATTTGTCTTAAATAGCAACAAGTCACAATTGAGGAGCATCAAAGATGACTGGTCACTGATGAGTGATATTCCAAAAAGCACTTATCAATGCTGACAACTTTATCTATCCCTAACTTCATCCTTGCTTGCATGTCTCTTGTACTTTCCTTTACAAAGTCAGAGCATCTAGCTTTTCACGGACTATTCATATCTTGTATCTCAGAAGGTCTCTTCAAACAACATTTAGGGTCAAGATTTTTTACGTTCTCAACTTTAATATCTATGAACACAAGGATAAAGTCTGTATTTATTCACTATTGCATTCCCAGCATCTAACAGAACGTATTCAATAACTCTATAATAAAATAATAAATTTTTAAAAAGAGAACACAGATAACCAAGAAAAGCATATGGTACCAGCTGATACAATAACTAAAACCAGTGCTCAGAGAATTGCTTTGAAAGCAACCGTTGACTAATTCAGAGCTCACCTATCAAAACAGATACTACAGCACAGTGTTCCTCAAAATGTAAAGAACCCTAGTTCCTTAAAATGGTGATAGGTCACACACACACACACAAGTACTCCAGGTCATAGTGGTTAAGAGAGACTAAATAACATTCAATAAAACATGGGGGGAAAAACTAGTGCATGACTGGTAAAATGAAAAGGGTAAGTTCACTTACCCTCTTCTTTATTCCTAAGAAGGTTTTAACTAAAATGATTAAAATAATTCCAGATGAATTGCTACTACCTGATACATTTTCATGTGGCATATATCACCCAGATAACATATATACCTTCCAAGTGTCCTCTTTATTGCATTTAACCAAAAGAATGAGTAAAGTGGGAATTACATTCATTATGCCATTATAAGCTCAGGAGAGACTCTTTCTTTTTTTAAAGGCTGTGCATAACACATCATACTCACTGGTGCTGTCAAATGTTTCAGATAAAAAGAGCATCATAGACAAATACATACACATGAAATGCAAAACAATTTGCTCTATACTGAATTTTTGTCAATGCATCTTGCTAATGTAACTACAAAAAGAAATGCAAAACTCCAAATGTCATCTCGAAGTGAATCCTTGGGAAAAACTACGTGATGACTGGGATGGTGGTCAGAGAAAGGGTAGTGGTGAGAATCATGTGTGTGTGTGTGTGTGTGTGTGCCTGGGTGTATTTTGTGCTTGTCTGCCCAATCAAAACACAGCATCCTGAATCTTCTCAACCTTAGAATTAAAATCATATTTATTATAAAAACAGATTTTTATAATTATAGTCTAATAAAAAAAAAAACTTTCTTTTTCCTACAGTCAAGGTCTCTCAAGTAGAAGGCCAGGGTTCTAACAAGAATGAACATAGAAAGATATCTGTGAATTCTCAAAGATTGACTTGAAATTTCTTTTGCATCCTCTAGCCTTGCTCAATAACTGTGTTTTGTTAACACACTGTCTTCTGAGTCCTGATGACTCCCGGTAACTGGAATATGTTGTTAACTGAACTGCTGGAAATACTAGTGCTTGCAGCTAATGCATTCTCAGAGCTTCACAGTATGAACACAGCGGGTGTAAAGTAAAAGCAATAATAAAAAATTGAACAGACCTTAAGTGCTATGATTATTACTGTAGGCCAGTTTTTATCACCTCTTTTGAAAGTCTACTTCGTGAATTTCCTGCACCTAAAAGTATTGATAGCAATATTAGCCTGATATTTTCTTTCTTTGTGACGGGAACCACATACCATATTTTTAAAAAGCAAGTAATATTTGAACGGACTCTCCATACAGAGTAGACTATTAACCCTAAGAATGAAATTATTTAAAGATACTGAAAAGATTTCCTCAAATAACCTTATTACTGACTAGCAAAATTCAATAGAGTGATTGCTGAGATTTTTAACATCAACTTTCCTCCAGAGAATGTGTACATGTTGATCAGTTTTGTATCCTTAAATAGTAAAAAGAAGACAAGAGCTTGTATTAGAGATAAAAAGTGCAAGAGGGACAGAAAGATTTTGCATTGACCGTTGGAGAGTCGAATGATGATAATTAAATTCTAATTTCAGCATCTAGTAGTTATGCGAGATTGTGTTTTGAAATTAAATTTATCTCTGTCTTTACCCAGATAGATAGAGATAGATTTAGATGTAGTTGTTGAGATAATGATAGAAATAGAAATAGAGATAGAGATATGCCACCTGTAAACAAAGGTGAATTTATCTGAGTCAAATTATTCCAAGTGCATAATACATTTTACTTCTTTATAGAAAAACTGTATTCATGGTTTAATGGTAAAATCTTTGTCTCCTTTAGCAATATAAAAAAGATGAAGACTTTAAACTAGTAGGAAATGCAAATTCTATGTACATCTGAAGTCTTTCACAAAAGGATGCCTGTCGTGATACATCAGACATTCATATGACTACAATCATTGTATACACTTCTCTTTTTCTTATATCCTGTATCTCATCCATCAGCACTTTTTGTCTGCTGTAACTTTACAATATATTTAGACCACTTTGTAGTGTATACAGATATTGAATTATAAGCTGCACACCTGACACTTATAGAATGTTATACACCCTATCGACCTCAATAAAAACAGTTCTCCATTAAATATTATTCAAGCCAAATATATATGTTATTTATTAAATCACATTTCACCCCTCTGTTACTACCATTCTAGTCCAAGCTACCATGCAACTGGCTCTCACCATAATCTCTTATATGAATTACTGCCAAAGCTTCCAAACTGATCACTGCTCTTACACCATACTGGTCTATTATAACAGAGCATCCATTGTGATACCATTTGATCAATTTTGACCTCAAAAGATCCCAGTGCTACCAATCCCCCTTAAAGTGAAGGCTGGGTTTTTATTCTCTACAAGGCACCACATGATCTCTTCTCTGCCCTATTACATATCTGATTTTATTTCTAAATATTCTTCCTTTTGATCACTGTGTCCAGGCACACCCACCTCTTTGCTCTTCCTCAAATATGCCAGTCACAGTCCTACCTCAAGATTTTTATACTTGTTATTCACTCTGCCTGGAGTGTTCTTCTTCCTGATAACAGTTTTGTTGACTTCTTTAAGGTTGTTTCTCCCATATAATTATCTAAGTGTAGCTTCTCCTACTGACTCTATTTAAAAATCAACCCCTTCACTATTTCCTAATTTTCTTCTTTACTTTCTTCTTAGCACTAATAAGTGCTATTATATTGTTTATTGTCTATTTCCCCAAATAAAATGTAAGGAATATATCTTTGTATGTTCTGTTAACTGGTTTATTCCAGGGTCTACTGTAATGTACGGCACATGGAAAGTAGATGCTCAATAAATATTCATTTAATATTTTTCATATATATGGAAAATAAATTTTGTTGTATATAAGACTTCAGAAATACAAAAATCTTAGATATACTTTCTTCTAGCATCTTACCTATGGAAAAAACACTGAAAAAACTGAATTTTTTTTTTTCAAAATCTACAGTTAATTAAAGTCAGAGCCTAGAATGGAAGTTAGTTTTTTTTTTTGTTATTCTTCAAGTGATTATATTCCTTTACTAATGACAGTACATGAATTATACATTTTAAAAGGTAAAATATGTATTACAAATTTTAAAGTACAAAATAATTTCAAGAAAAATAAGCATAAAGAAGTACTATTCCTAAGAGATTGTGAAATTTTAGTTATTGATACATTAATTTATAATTAGAATTAAAAAAGATCTAGAGGTCATAGGATATCCCAAGTCAATTATGAATTAGAAACATTACAGTGTGAGTGAAAAAAATGTACAGTACAAGCATGCATTATACTGGGAAATACTATAATTGAAAAATGATCATCTCATTATACTCAACACTAGTCAAACCCTTATTAGAATAATATCTCCACCTCTGAGCTCAGAAGCAAAATGGAGATGTGGTCAAATTGAAGTATGCTCAGTTGAGAGCCACAAAGATAATTAAAGTGCTGGGAAATTTGGCCTCTGAGGGTAGGTTAAAATAGCTTGGATATTGAAAATGAATCAAGGGTAGGTGAGGAGATGCTGAATAATAGTTACCAAATGTAAAAATCGTTATGTTTTAAAGGAAGGGAACTAACTGTCAGTTTCTCTGTTGGGAATTAAGAAAGGGGTCAATAATATTTCTCTGCAGCATACTGAAATTAGGTTAACTGTAATGAAACTTTTCTTTATATGGAAGAATTATTAAATAGGAAGATGTTACTGAGGAAATATTTTCATCTGATAGTCTAAAATTGCCATGACTTCTCAAAGTTCAAGACTGATTAAATATGCCTTTTGATGTGGGTATTGATGGAGTAACAAAGCAAATTCTCTTCTGGTTATTTCATGTCTGGTTCTCATTAATTGTTCCAATTATTCTTTAAGTAATGTTTGATTATAATTTAATTGTAATTTCATTCTGCACAGATATCTTGGTCACTTCCTGCGGTAATCAAATTTTCATATTGCTGAATAATGTTTGGGTACAAATGATATGAGATTCTCATAATCACTAATACATGAAAGCTATTTATTAATAACTAGACTTTTGCAATATCTTCCTAAATTTCTTTACCCTACCACCCCCGCAACGGAGGTCCTCTGCTATTCAATTTCATCCTACATTCTTACAGAGACATTATTTCCTTCTTCTATCATAACTCTAGTCATGACAATGATATTTTTTTCCTTAAAAATCAAGTGCACATAGACTATTTGCACTGTTCTGTGGTCAGACAAATGAAAGCTTTACTTAGCTCTTGAAATTTAATTCTGGTGTAATACATCACTAATGTTGAATACCACTTTCCTTTGATAAACTGTCTTACAGGTTATACTGACCTGTTTTTTTTCATATAAAATTAATGAAATTTTATAGACTGCATTTTGAAAGGGCAGAATTTAATCCACTTTGTGATTGATCATCTTGTATTCCTTGTCTTCTCAGCCATCTGGTCTATACTTCAAAACATCATATAGATGCGTATGTCCTCACAGAGACATCTCTGTAACTCTGGTTGGAATGAATCCCATAGTACTCTGGAAAGGAGTATGTTTGACAGTATCCTCTAACCCTCTGCTCTCTGTATTTCCCTAAATGTAGCAATTACCTATGCATTCTGTCATTTGGCCTTAGAAAGAAAGAGCTCATCA
Organism: Potos flavus; assembly: GCA_028534135.1. NCBI lineage: Eukaryota > Metazoa > Chordata > Mammalia > Carnivora > Procyonidae > Potos > Potos flavus. Next base: position 50,420,915 of record CM052892.1, on the reverse strand, counting down.
ACAACCTTTGTAAATACTGTTTCCACAGCAAAAACGGATTGTTTTTCTTTAAAGACTTTTCTAATTTTCTCTTTCCAAAATCTATTCCATTTTTTTTTTTCTTGGCTTCCTAGTAAGGAGCAATATGTAAAGAGCATTGTTTTTCAGCAAAAATTCCCTTTTCAGTAGTAAAATATTTAAAATTTCCTTTCACTGGGGCACCCGGGTGGCTTAGTCGGTTAAGCATCTGCCTTTGGCTCAAGTCATGATTCCAGGGTCCTGGAATTGAACCCAGCATTGGGCTCCCTGCTCAGTGGGGAGCCTGCTTCTGTCTCTCCTCCCCACTTGTGCTATATCTGTCTCTTTCTCAAATAAATAAATAAAATCTTAAAAAAATTAAGTAAAATAAAATTTCCTTTCACTATTTAAAGTAGATATTGCTACCATAAAAATGCTCAGAAATGGATTTTCATTAGATAAAATGGGAAAATAAAGAGTGGTTTAGAAATTATTAATAATTTTATCACTTAGAGACATTAAAATGTGAAGGTTTTTTTGAAAAAACAATTATATAATAACAATGCCATTTAAAATAAATGGTTTTTAAAAGTTTAACTGAAATGAGATAATTTTTTTTTGAAATGAGATAATTTTTAAAATATTTTTAATAATCTTTTATCTCCAGTATTTGATATATAGTGAATATCTTTCCACATCATTATGTTCAAATTATTATGTTTTAAAATCTGCATAATATTCCACTATTTGGTGTAAGGCTACCATGTGTGATTGTGCAGGTTTTTAACTAATCAAAGGTCCCTGCTTGAGGGCATACCATAGGGCTGAAATTTAGTTCACACTGCATTTACCCAGCTCTATTAACCATTTGTGCTTGCTCAGAGGAATTGTCCTTTTCTAATTAACACAAATTATCTGTATGGATAGCAATGTCCTATAGTTTTAAAGATTTGTTTATTTATTTTAGAGAGAGAGTTAGAGAGTGAGCAAGGGGAGGGGCATAGGTTGAGGGAGAGAAAGAATCCCAAGCAGACTTCCCACTGAGCTCTGAACTTAGGAGGGGTTGGATCTCATGACCCTAAGATCATGACCTAGCTAAAACCAAGAGTCAGTCACTCAACCAACTGAGCCATGCAGGTGCCCCAACTCTGTTGTTTTAAAAGTTTTATGAATGCAAATACACACACTCACAGCAGTTCCCCCAAAATTGTTCAAATATTTTTACTAGGATCAATATTTAATATCCACATGTTATGATTATATACATCTTAGTTGTTATTAAAGTGATATTTTGCATTTCCAATTAATTTCCTTTTCCATATGACTTTTTTACCACAGTTAATTATTTTATCTATTTGTTTACATGTGGTTAAATGTTGCTATGTTACTTGCTGTTAATTCATCCCACAACTCCCCTCCAGAAGTGTAACTAAATGCAGTATGTTCAGACATCACATGATTCATTGGTTTACTTTTTATTTTTATTTATTTATTTTTTTAGATAAATACTTATTGAAGTTATTTCCTTTTCTTTTCCAGTCTGGAGTCTGTTTTTCAATCCTGTCAGATACCTGTTATTTTGTTATCTTGGGATCTCCATTCAGCCTTATCATAGGGTTTTCTACCAATTCTTTCCTATATTGGAACCCGGTTTCTTTTCATTTTCCCATACTCTTGATTTATGGCTTTAATTCTAATGGCCCATATCTTAGAATATGTCTATGAAAATGAATTGAAAACAAGTAAATTTTTTGAGTTCTTGGATATCTGTAAATAATTAATAATTGTAGCTAACACTTATTAAGAACTTCTCAGGTAGAGAATATTCTCATGGTGTTATAATAACATTATAAGGTGACGGATGGTAGCTACACTTGCAGTGAACATAGCATAACGTATGAGCTGTCAAATCATGATGGTGTACACCTGAAACTAATGTAACATAGTGTGTCAACTATACTCCAATTAAAAAAGAACTTCTTAGATGCTTGACACTGCTCTTTGTGTTTTTTATTTTTATGTTTTATTTTTTAAGATTTTATGTACTTATTTGAGAGAGAGAGAGACAGTATGAGCAGAGGGAGGGACAGAAGGAAAAGCAGACTCCCCACCAAGCACAGAGCCCAATGTGGGATTTGATCCCAGGACCCCATGATCATGACCCGAGCCCAAGTCAGACACCTCACTGATTGAGCCACTCAGGCGCCCATGCAATTTTTGTTTGTTTGTTTGCCTTGTTTTGTTGTTTGTACTTTATACTTACTTATTTAGTCCTCAAAACAATGTATTTCCTTGGGGGAGGGGGAGAAATTTAAGAAATCAAAAACTAATGATGTACTGTATGGTGACTAACATACATAATAAAAACAAAAACGAAAACAAAACGAAAAAAAACCATTTAAGTTTAAAACTTAAGTCATGGAGAGAGTGGTCGTACCAGCATGTAAATGACAGAAATCAGGCCTTAAAGTCTGTGTCTTCACCCCTGTACTATGCAACGTCATAATAGCATTATTCTACCACCACATGTAACAAATAATTAAACTTAGATAATAATTGGCTTCTAGTGAAATTGATATATTTTTCTCCTTTTTCATTATTATCCCCTTCTATTGTTTAAATATTGGAAATCCTCAATGGGGCACCTATTTTTTTTTTCCTCAGGTATTTTCAATTTCTCTTATGGAAGATTTTGTTAACTAACTTTCTAACACGTCTATTCCAGTTTTAAGTTTTCTTAACTTATTTTAATTTTCAAGAACATTTTTTTCTATTTTACTCAGCTCCTTCTTGATTCATGAACAACCAAACATTCCTCATTTTTGTGTATGTTGACTGTGGGGCTTCTATGTATGGTGATCAAGTTGAACTGTTTTTTGAGGGAATTTCCTCCTTCAAAGTCTACTTCTCTCAGTTCTCCTAAAGAGGAATTACTTAATAATAATTAGTAATAATAAATAACAATTATTTAATACTAATAATAATATAGCATGCCCACAGGCTATAAGCCTTGCAGCCAATGTTTTCAGAGCTGAATGGGAGAAGTGGTTTTTCTATTTTCTGTGTGGGCTTTCACATAGCCCTGGCTTGCCACAGAGTATTTTCATCTTCCCTATGCCTCCCACCAATTCCAGAGTCATATGTGGTTCAGTCTTCAGACAACTAATCTTTTTTTTCAATGCAGGTAATTCTTTTATAGATTTTCCAAATCCACCTTTTCATCAGCCTCACAAGCACCGTACTTCCAATATTTTGTTTCCGTGAGTCAAATGTGCTTCTTTCTGAATTCTCCCCACTGCTACATTAGAACGCCCTCTGTTCTGGTGCTAATCCATTATCATATGTCCATCTGTTTTTCATTTTCCAAAATTTATTATTGTTTCCCTTTTTCCATGTTTTGATCTGTGGATGCAAGTATACATTTTTCTACCTTTTCTGACTATTTAGTGTGATTTGGGGAGCAAGTAGATGCACTGTTTGTTCCACCAAGTATACCAGAAGCTGGTTTTCATTCATAAAATAAAACCCAAGACCTCTAAGTTACTAAGAATTGGATATTATCGGGGCGCCCAGGTGGCTCAGTGGGTTAAGGCTCTGCCTTCGGCTCAGGTCATGATCTCAGGGTCCTGGGATCGAGCCCCACATCGGGCTCTCTGCTCAGCAGGGAGCCTACTTCTCCCTTTCTCTCTGCCTGCCTCCCTGCCTACTTGTGATCTCTCTCTCTCTCTGTCAAATAAATATATAAAATCTTAAAAAAAAAAAAGAATTGGATATTATCTAACATCCTTACCTAAGAGACACATGGGCTATGTGGACTTAATGATCTTCCTCATAAATTTGTGTTTACCCTGTTCTTGCTGTGCCGCTGCCAGCATCATTCTGACATGATCTACCCAACTGTCTTATTAATATTTACACCAACAGTTTTCTTCTTTCCTCCTTTACTAACATATGAAATAGATTGATCACTCCATAAATACTTTAATTAGGCCTAAGGTAAGAAAAGCAATTTAAAAACTGAAAGTAGCGTATATGTAGAGATCCTGGCCGCAAGACCCTCTCTCAACCACATGGGCAAAAGATAAAAGGAAAAAAAACACATGCAGAAATTACTGACTCCTTATCTTATGCCTGCCCACCTCGCATTTCCACATATGTACTTCAATTTTGAGAACACTGTCGTCCACAAACAGAGGTGAGTTTTAGAATACATCTATATATCTAGGCATTATTTGTTTACATGAATAGTTCACTTTACATGCTTTAAAAATGTTTGTCTTCCCTTGCCCTCACAACACTTATTTATTCTTCTTATAAATCAGTAAATCTGCTTTACTCTGATGAATTTCTTTCCTTTAAGAGTTTTCCTGAGTGTCTGGTATCTGTGTAAAACAAACTTCTGTAAACTTCTAAAAGTGAAGACAATTCCTTCTTCCTTCAATATCAGATTGTATATAGCATGCGTAATGTATATTGCATGTAACAGAGGTCGAGGATAAACTTAATCAATAAAATCATTTTTCACACTTTGCCAACAATATGTTGAGAAAAAAAGCTGGCGATGCAGAAAATGTTAAGACTATCAACATTTTTCCTCATCTTCAGCGTCAATGGCAGGTACTTATTTTGACATTGTCTATGTCATTTTCCTTGAAGCCAGTAGAATACACTATCATTTTAAATATTAATAAACGTTGTTTATTGAAAATGATCAGAAGACAGGGACAAATTCTGAAAATATGCATACAATTTCAGAGAAAGGGTAATATCACACAGAGGTAGAAGGAAAAATTTAAAATGTGAGAGAAAAACAAGCAGAAAAAAATAATTATCAAACTGGAAGAAGCAAAGCAACTTTTATGACACAGAAATAAAGTCAAAATATCCTGGAAAGGGAGTTAGAAGATAGCTTACATGAGTGTATAATTTACCAGAGACATATTCAGGGTAGGCACAAAGAGATGATTATAACAGTAGTTCAAATGAGCATTTCAGCCTAGGTAAGTGGGCTGCTAAATGTATAAAACATGATTGCTACTCTCTTTTGTTCTGTTTCAGGCAATGTTATGAAATGAAAACTAATTTCTTAATATTTTTGTGGAACAAATTTGAGATTTCAAAATTTCTTTATTATAAGATCTGAGTATAACAGTGGCTTCATTGCTCAATCTGAATCTCATAGCACCCAGTAATAATGCTTGAGCATCATGGATCAGCCATTGAGTGTACCACAGATTTGGTACACTGGGGTCTGTGTATCTACACTCTGTTCCTTTTAGTGCCTAAAATATAGTAGGCAATGAAGAAATATTTTGAGTAAATAAACAAGAAATGAATGAAAGATTAAAGACACAGCTAGTAAGTAAAAGATTTACACTCCATTCAAATAAAATGGGGTGAGTGATTAAGGCAAAATGCTGGGCTCTGATAGCCATGGAACTCAAGGCAGTGAAATTTAAAGTTAGAAATTTTCACACTTAAGTGATTTGTCTCTGTATTAGTGGGCACCAGAGAACTGTCTGTTTTGGTATTGATGTACCTCCTCCTCTCACCCTCCCTCTAGAAAAATCCCTTCATGGGAATTTTCTCTAGAATTACTCTTAATAGGAAAATACAACAAGCTTTAGTGGAAAGCTTCACATTGTAATACAGTGTTGACTCCTAGTGAATATTCTAATTAAATATTAATCTATTTTATCTATTTTTCCCTATCTTTATTTTTTATAACAGCATCGTTTTAAATAATTACAAAAGCAAATAGTGAAGTAAATATGAAAATTTCAGTCTTAGAAAACAGCTCAAATAAATCTATATCTAATTGGCAGATGTTTGTTCCAAATATAATATTGCAACATGAAAATGTGCACATTTTATTACGCACATACAAACAAGAAGACGCGCGCGCACACACACACATACATACACACCCCTCTATATTTGAGTGAGATGCATGCCATGAAATCCCTTGAAACTGTTGATCCAGATAGAAAGTAGGATGACCTTTCAGATTCTCTGTCTTATAAATGTGTCTCAGATTTCCCATTCATATCTAAATGAATCAAGGTCACAAACTTTGGAAGCTGAAAAAATTCAATATCGCAAATAGCTGCCTCACATCCTGCTTGGAATTGGAGGAGGCATGGGGGATGTATAAGCAAGTAATCAAGTGGTCCTAAATCAGAAGTCTCCCACAAAAATAAAGGACATATTCATTTCCACACCCATACCAACGTGTTGACTAAGAACAAAGATTATAATTCAAAAGCTTAAAAATGCCAACGAGGTAACATAGAGGTGAAAATTAGTCTAGCCGCATATTGGTTCATAGCAAAGGGAGAAGGGAGAAGTAAGTTCTATGAACTGGATTGTGCATGGCTTGCCCAAAGTCAGCAAAATAAAATAAAATGCTCGTGTGCGTACAAGTGCATGTATACGCTGTGTGCATACACACACAAACATACAATAAACACACATTTACACATCTTTTTTTTTTTAAGTTTTTATTTATTTATTTGAAAGAGAGAGAGAAATCACAAGTAGGCAGAGAGGCAGGCAGAGAGAGAGGGGGAAGCAGGCTCCCTGCTGAGCAGAGAGCCTGATGTGGGGCTTGATCCCAGGACCCTGAGATCACGACCTGAGCTGAAGGCAGAGGCTTTAACCCACTGAGCCACCCAGGCGCCCCTACACATCTTCTGTAGGCTAATAAAACTTTGCTATGACGAAGTTTCATTCCTAATTTTGGGTAAAGCGTTCTCTCCCTTAAACAAAGCAGTCATAAAGGTTTAATTTGATATTATGTCCTTAAATTGTAGTAATTCATAGCCATTTTGATTTTTGTGTTAATTTTCTCTTCTATCTATGATAAAGTTAAAACCTCCTTGCCACATGTCAGAATGTTTTAAGGAATGTTTATGCCTTTGAACAAAATCTAGAGCAGTAAATAACACACATAAATTACTTATAGCCTAAGTATTAGGCAGTGAGGTAGAAACTGCATCATTGGACCTTATGGTCCAGAGAGAAGGGTAAGGAAAGATTTTAATGGATTCTCTAGAATGTGGGCAAGCTTATTTGGAATGTAAAATACATGATCATGGGTACCAGAGAGGCATCACTTAGTCTCTGTTGAAGTAAGTATTATACCTGGATCTAACCAATAACATGTCTTTCTTAGCATTGTGATTTTTTCATGTTCCTTAAATTGCTTTGTGCTGCTATCGTGAAGATCCGTAGATATTATTTACTTACACAGCACTTAGTACAATGCTTGACACATAGTAAGTGCTCGGTAAACATTGTTTTCTGTTATTTCATTGTCAACATTATTATTATTATGCCTGTATTTGAAGAGTACTTAGCAAAAGATAATAATAATAATAATAATAATAATAATAACAACAACAATAATAACAATTATAATAATAGATGACATCTATTCAAGGAACAAAATGTTCCAAAAACTGTACCAAGTACCTGAAGTCATTTAAGCCTCTCAGCAATCCTATTCCATTTCCAATTGTACAGATGAAGAATCTGAGCCTTTAAAACAAAGCATCTTGCTCTAGGTCACACAGGTAGAAATGACAGGGCTGGCATTTAAACCCAGAGAGTCTACTATTAGAGTCAGGCTCTTGACTAATATCCTACACGGTCTCTTGAGAACGCAAAACCAAACATCCAGATAGGAACCATGTGGATTAAAATGCCAGGTAGGGCAGATAGACAAGATTGCAAAATATGAACGAAAAAGAAAAGAACAGGTATATTTCTCTTAGCCCTATTTGCTCATAACTTTCACCTATAAAAAGTAAAGAGGAACTAGAAATTATGTACTAAAATTTTGCTATATCAAGGATTCAAGTGCTAAATTAAATGAGAATGTGCCTTATTTATGGCTATATATATTTTATACATTAGTTGCATAGAGCTCTCATGCTATTGGCTGTTTTCTGTCACTATTAATTTGTCTTTTCTTGTTCTGTTTTGCTTTTACTATAAAAATAAATATATATTAACCTATATTACATATCATGTATATATAATATATAATAAACATATCGTCTTAAATCTAAAAAAATCATTTTCTAGTACTGATTTAGTAATCTTCTACCTTGCAGAGTATCTCAAAATCAAAGTTATTATTCTGATGTCCCACTAGGAAAACAGTGTCTCTATCTCCTATTTTTAAAATATCACATTATCTCACTCAATGTAAGGTATAATTTGTTTCTCTGTATGTATTTTCCTATGGTTTTCTGCCCTTCTTTTTCCTAGATACCCTCTTCTAAGTACTCACACAAAATAAACAAGCACACATAAAACTCAACAACAAAAATACATTTAAGGAATACATTTTGTTGCTTTTATTCATGGTATTCAATTGCACTTTGGATCCCAAGAGTTAAGTCAGTTGCCAAATGTGAGCCATTATTATAAAACCACAGAAAATTTATATTATGTAAATAATATTTAATCAACTTCATTATATTTATTAACAGCCACATTGAATTAATTGTTAGGGAATATAATTTCCTCAGAAATGGAAATGTGGTCACAGAATGTTTTAATGACCTGGCTAAAGGCACTGAACAAATCTGTAGCTGAAATAGAACATAGTTCGAGTTCCCAGATGCCTGGCCTACTTCTCATCGTCTCAGGACAGCAGGCTAAAAGCAGTAATGGCATGAATTACCAGGCCCAATCCATGAATGCTTGAACTATAGTCTTGTGCCATGACTCTTTCAAAGCAGTTTTACCCATACTACAATGAACAGCAAAGGGGACATGGGTTCTAGTCTCATGGGAACCATATTTTCTAATGTTTCTATTAGAAGTAAACTCTATATTCTCCTCCCCATGGCCATTATTATAAACATAATTTTATGTGGATAAATTATTACTATATTTCAGCTACGCTGTGGGTTAAACAGGCTTTTGTGAGCTGCGGTGCAGAGGCAATCATTTCATATACTGTTGGTATTATGGAAAAATGAATTCTAAGCTAAAAATTTGAAAAAGACATTTTATAAACATGAAAAATATGTCATAGTAAATAAAGTCCTCTTAATTTCTCGGGGCTGAAAATTTCACCATGATGGCGTTGAGGACAGAAACGGGTATTTTCTTCCCATAGGTGCCCCGTAGGGATATTTATCCCTTAATTTATCTATTAAAATATCTTCCCAATATGGTAGGCTATAACATGAAATTGCTAGTATTTGACTGTTTTGGACCTATAAAAGTGTTAGTTTCACATTGCGTAATTTAACACAGATATGAACCAGCCCTGCTCTCCATTCATTATACAGGCCTTTTCTCTACTTCCCATTATACAATAGAAACAACTAATCATATTCAGTCATATTACACTATTTTACACACTTTATTACTTTTATTTTCATTCAATCACCATTTATTTAGCATATACTACATGCTAAGCATATTCTTTTTGTTTTAGTTCATAAAAGTAATACACATTCATAACATAGATGTGTTTCACAAAAGTAACCAACGTGTATAAAATACAGAAAGATAGTTAATAAAGGTCATGAATAATTGCAGAAATACTACTGATGATTTTGTAATATTTTTCTGGTTTTAGAAATACATATGTGTTTAAAATGGGAGCATGATAAATATGCATCTATAATTTTTAGATATTTATATCGCATCTTTCCTGTGTCATGAACTATTTCATAAAGACGTTTCAATGACTGATACATCACCTGGTTTGGTTATACCAATACCATGTAATTCTACCCCTGCTTTTGGATAGTTAGCTCTCTATTTTATTTTCTTGGGGTATAACTGACATACAACATTGTTAGTTTCAGATGTACAACATGATGATTTGTCAGTTGTATAAACTGAAAATAATCAAACAATAAATCTAATTTTTCTTTCATCCTGTAAAGTTACATAATATCCAATACAATATTATTGACTATAGTCACCATGCTGTACATTGCATCCCGATGCCTAATTTATTTTATGAGACTGTTTCTTTTTTTCTTTTTAATTTTTCTTAGAGAAAGAGAAGGTGCATGCAACCACATGAAGGGCTGGGGAGAGGCAGAGGAAGAGAGAAAATCTTAAGCAGACTCCACGCCCAGCTTAGAGCTTGACACGGCGGTCCATCTCACGACCCTAACTATGATCATGACCTGAGATGAAATCAAGAGTATATAGCGAGTTTACTACAGAGTCAATATAAAAAAGCCAAGGGATTTCTTTTAAAAATAAGTTGATTGAGATATGATTGAGATATAAAAAACTACACATATTTAATGCAAAGAGTGTGATGAGTTTAGAGATACATACAGTTGATCTTGAACAATATGGATTTGAACTATGGAGATCTACTTAGGTGCAGATTTTTTTTTTTTAATAAATATAGTACAGAACTGTTAAAAAAAAAAAAAAAAAGAGTTGATAGGTTAACCAACCAACTGAGCCATGCAGGTGCCCCCGAGACTGTTGCTAATTTCTCTCTACAACATGACAAAATCAGTATTCTTGCATATGAAAGTTGCATGCATCTCTGATTCCAAACATAAGAAAATATTTTCTTAGAAATTGACTTTCAGGTTTAAAGAGTAAATCCATTTACTTTTTTCAAATTATAAATTTCTTCTATGTTATTTTTTTTAAAAGACATAGGCAGTGCAAAATCCTCAAACAACACAGAAACATGTGACAGAGAGGCACAATACTGCAACATTATTGACTCTGAAGATGGAGGAAAGAACCATGAGCCACAGTGTGGGTAGCTCTGGAAGTTGGAAAAGTAAGGTAACATTTTCTCTCCTAGATCCTTCAGAAAGGAATCAGGCTGCGCTGATAGTTTGATTTCTTAGCTCAGTGTGTCCCATTATGGACTAATGAATTCAGATCTATAAGATGATACATTTACATTGTTTAACTTACTAAGTTCCTGGTATTTTATTATGGCACAATAACTTGTAGCAATTGTGACTAATACATGTGTTTAACCATTCGCTTTTTATTTTTTTATTTTTGAAGATTTTATTTATTTATTTGACAGAGGTCGCAAGTAAGCAGAGAGAAAGGCAGAGAGAGAGGGGGAAGCAGGCTCCCTGCTGAGCAGGGAGCCCGATGCAGGGCTCGATCCCAGGACCCTGAGACCATGACCTAAGCTGAAGGCAGAGACTTAACCCACTGAGCCACCCAGGGGCCCCAAACCTGCCATTTTTTAATAGGCATTTGTATATATTTTTCTAATTCCATCTATAATAAATAAATAATAAATATAAATTTATATATATATATTTATATAAATATAAATAAAGTTGCTATAAACATTATTGCATAACTTGTATGAACACAAGTTTCTCTTGGTTGAATTCATAGGAACTGTAATCACCCATTTCTATGGTAATTGAGTGTATAACCTTCTAAGAAACTACTGAAGAATGCACAAAAGCTGTAGCCTTTTACAATCCCAACAAAATATTTGAGAGCTCTAATTACTTCACATCTTTGCTAACACTTGGTCTTGTCACATGTTTAAAGTTTTAGTTATTGTAATAAATGTGAAGTGTTATCTCAGTTTTTTAAATGATTTTAATGAAATATAATTCACATGCCATAAAACTCACTCATTTGAAATGTACAATTACATTTTTCAGTATATTCACAAAGATGTACAACCATCACTACAACCAATTTATAACATTTACATCACTCCCCAAAAAACTGTATTTAATTAGCAGTCACTCCCAATTTTGCTCCAAATCCTCCCGTCCCCAACACCACCCATCACAGACCACCAAACATCAACTTTCTGTTCCTATAGATTTGTTTATTCTGGAAGTTTCATACAAATAGAATCATACAGTATGTGGTCTTTTGTGACTTAGATCACCTCAATAATGTTTTCAGTTGTTATCCATGTTGTAACATATATCACTACTTTATTATTTTTGTTGCTGAGTAACATTCCGTTTCATACATATACCTTATTTTATTTGCCCATCCATCAGTTGATGGGCTTTTGGGTTGTTTCTAATTTTTTACCATTATGAATAATGCTGCTATGAATATATGTGAACAAGTTTTTGTGTGGATATATTTTTTACTATGTTCAGTCAGTATGTTTTAATTAATTTTGGATATATGCCAGAAGTGGGATTTCTATATTTTAAGGTAACTTCAAATTATTTTGAAAAGTGACTGTACCATTTCACATTCCTACCAACAGTGAATGAAGATTCAAATTTTTCCATATCCTTGTCAGTACTTGCTATTATATGTACATTTTTATGATAGCCAAACTACCCCACTGTTTCATTTACATCACTCAATTCACTAATGATGTTCAGATATATTTGCATGCTTATTTCTGTGTGAACTTTGAAGCAGGAAAGTAATTATGATAAAGTTAAATTTATCTTCTTTTTTTTGTCACTTGTGCTTTTCATTACTGTAGTTTTATAGTGAGTTTTAAAGTTTGAAAATGTGAATTCTCCAGATTTCTTCTTTGCTTTCAAGATTCTTTAGGCTATTCCTGGTCTTTTAATTTCCATATGAATTTTAAGATCATATGTCTGCTCCTGAAAAAAAAAGCAAACGGAATTTGCGAGGGATTGTCTTGAATCTGTAGGTTAATTGGGGACTGTTGCCATCTTAACACTATTGTCTGCTGAAAAAGAAACATACAATATCTTTCCATTATCTTGGTCTTTAATATCCTCAAAAATGTTTCAGTTTCAGTATACAAACCTTGTACCCTTTTGGTTAATTAGTTTCTCAATATTTTATTTTTCATGTTATTGTAAGTAGAATTGATTTTCTAATTTGATTTCTGGATTTTTCATTGATAGTATGTAGTAATTTGATTGAGCTTTGCATATTCATCTTGTACTCTGAAGGCTTGCTGAACTTACTAGTTCTAATTTTTATTAGCTTCCTTAAGACTTTCTACAAATAAGTTCATGTCATCTGCAAATAGATACAGTTTTACTCCTTCCTTCCCAATATTGATGCCTTTTATTCCTTCTTCTCTAACTGCCCTGGCTACAGTTTCCAGTACAATGCTGAATAAAAATAGTGAGAGTTGACATCATTGTCTTGTTCCTGACTTAAAGGGAAATCATTCAGTCTTTCACCATTAAGTATGATGTTAGCTATGGATTTTTTGAAGATGTCATTTATCAGGTTGAGAAAGTTCCCTTGTATTCTTATCTTTTCAGTGTTTTTATATTGAAAAGATATTAGATTCTTTCAAATGCTCTTTCTGCATTTGCTGATATAATCATGTGATTTTTGTCCTTTAGTCTATCAATATGATATGTTATGTTAGTTGATTGCCAGATGTTAAACCAATAATGCACTTCTGATAAAATCCACTTGGTGATGGTGTTTAGTCTTTTTTAGATGATGGTGAATATGGTTTTCTAGTATTTGAATCTTGTGTGACTCTAGGATTTCTAGATTCACAAAGGACACTGGTGTGCGATTTTTCTTTCTTGTGATATATTTGTCTGGTTTGGTATCTGCGTCATATTTGGCTCACAAGATGAATTGTTAAGTATTCCATCTTATTTTTTTTTCACTGATATCTTTTTTTTTTTAATTTTTTATTAACACATAATGTATTATTTGCCCCAGGGTACATGTCTGTGAATCATCAGACTTACACATTTCCCAACACTTACCATAACACATACACTTCCCAGTGTTCATAACCCAGCCACCCTATCCCTACCCCCCTACCCCCCAGCCACCCTGTTTGTTTAGTGAGTTTAGGAATCTCTTATGGTTTGTCTCCTTCCCGATCCGATCTTTTTTTATTTCCCTCCCCTCATATCAGAAGCAACAATGTCCTTTCTTTCATGCCTTATTTAGTCACTTCAGTGTTTTTTTTTCAGTGTTTTTGTTTTATGTGGAGTTTTTCATTTTTAAATACTTTTTCTAATATCTATTTCATTTATTCATCTATTCCTACTTAAAATATTTCTTCTTGCTTTGGTTTTAGTTTCACTTTCCTTCTCTAGTTTATTTATTTATTTTTTACAGTTTCTTAAGGTAAGTTAAGTTTATTGACTTGAAGTCCTTATTTCTTTTTAAACACAGATTTTTAATGGTATAAATTTCCCTCTAAGCACTTTTCTATCTATATCCCTGCAGCATTAGTATATAGCATATTTCGTTTTATCTATCTCGAGTTATTTTATAAATTATTATTATTGATCCATTAGTTTTATAAACATGTGTTGTTGAAGTTCCACTTTTCTGTGAATTTCCCACTTTCTTCTGTTCTTGACTTCCAATTAATCCCACTGTGTCTGTAGAACACATTTTGTCTGGTATAAATCATTTTTTTAAGTTCTATTATTTTCAGTCTTTTTGTAGTATTTTTCCATTTATATACCTTCTATGATGAGGTATCTTTGTATACTTGTACACTTTATTTTTTTTTTGACTTAAGTATAATTAACATAGAGTGTTATATTAGATTATGGTCTCAATCATTCATTGAAGCTTGTTTTATAAACTAAGGTATCGTCTTTCCTAGAAAATGTTCCAAATGTCTCTGCTCTTAAGAATGTGTACTGTGTTGCTTTTAGGTTAAGTATTCTATGAATGTCTGTTAGTGATACTAAATCTTCCATAACTTTGTCATCTCCTGTCTAGTTATTATATGCACCATTGAATGTTGGCCATTGAAGACTTCAATTCTTACTGTTGAGCTGTGTATTTCTTCATTATGTTAGTTTTGCTTCATGTTTTTTTGTGGGGCTTTGTTTTTAGGTGGATGTATGTTTATAACTATTATACATGCCTAGTGGATTGATCCTTATACCATTGTAATATGTCCCTCTTTCTCTGTAGTAACACTTTTTTTCCTTTTAATGTCTATGCTATGTGATATTAGTATAGACACTCCAATTTTGATACGGTTACTGTTTGCATGAATATTTTTCCCATCCTTTTGCTTCCAACCTACTTGTATCCTTGAAACTAAAGTGTATCTCTAGTAGACACAATATTGTTGGATCCTGCTCTTCTGTGCAGTCTATTAATTTCTGCCTTTGATTACATCGCTTAATCCATTCACATTCCTAGCTATTATTGATAAAATTGTTTTATTTCTGCTATTTGATTCTTTTTTTTATTCTTTGTGTCTTTTTGTTCTTCAGTTCGTTCTTTCTTTTGATTGATAAAATATTTCCTAGTGTCATATTTTAATTTCTTTCATAATTTTCCAATATTTTTGTGTTAAATGCCTTGGAGATTGCTTTAGATCTACAATATTCATCTTGTCAGAATCCCTCTAAATTTATTATTCTAGATTTACAATATTTGTGTTAACAGAATCCATCTCAAATTTATATTAAATTAATTCCAGAGCTATAGAAATGTTAGTCTTTTATAGTTTCTATTCCCCCTTCCTCCTTTTTGTGCTATTTTTATTATACATATTGTGTCTATATACATTACAAACTCAACAATATCCTGCTATAATCATTACTTTATGTAATGTTCCCTCTTTTAAATAAGCTGAAAGAGACAAATAGAAAGTATATATTTGCAGATTTGGTGATACTAACCTTTTTATTTACCACTTCTGGTTCTCTTCATATGGTCCTGTGGATTCAAGTTAATTATCTAGTGCCATTCCCTTACTCTGATACAGCTTTGTTCCCACCTACCTCCTTTACGCTATTATATAATTATATACACATTGTATTAAGCAATTGCTTTTTAATCAGTTGAGAAAAAAGGAAAAGAAATATGGAATTATAATGTCTTTTAAAATCACCTGCTAATTACCTTTACTAATGCTTTTATTTATATTTTTGTTTCTTTGTTTGGTTTTGAATTACTTTCTGGTATTGTTTGTTTTCAGCTTAAAGAAGTCCCTTTAAAATCTTTTGCAAAACACTTCTGCTAGAAACAAAGTCTCCCTTCCCTCTAATAATCCAGAGATGTCTTTATTTTACCTTTTTTTAAATTAACATTTCATTTTGAAAGAATTGCAGATTCATATGTCATTACAAGAAACCATACAGGAAGCTTTTGTGTTTCCTTTACCCGAGTTCCCATAATCCTTGCATCTTGCAAAACTATATCAAAACTAGATGTTGACATTGATACATCCAAGGTAATGCTTTCACCAGAAAGTTCCCTCAAGTTGTCCTTATCTGCCACTCATACCCACCTCCTCCTTAACCCCTTAGAAGTACTGATCTGTTATCCAGTTCTAAAATTTTGCCATTTCAAGCATGTTTTATAAATGGAATCACACAGTATGAAACCTTTTGAGAACTTCTTTGAGATTGGCCTTTTCCCCTCAGCAAAATTTTCTGGAGGTTATTCCAGGTTTTTTCTGTATTAATAGTCATTCCTTTTACTTTATACTCTGAATAGTATTCCATAGCATGAGTGTACCACAATTTGTTTAACTATCTACAGTTGAAAGACATCTGAGTTGCTTCTGGTTTTTGGCTATTGTGATATACCTGCTATGAATATATGTTTATAGGTTTTTGCATGAAGTTTTCAACATTCTTTTGGATAAATACTCAGGAGTCTTATTCTTGGGTCCTATGATAGTTTCATATATAGTCTATGAAGGCATTTCCAGAGAGTTGGTACTATTTTATATTCCCATCGGAAAACCACGAGTGATCTCATTTATCCTCATTCTTACCAGCATTTGGTGTAGTCATTATATTTATTCAAAAATTATATCTATTCAGTATTTTACACTATATAAAAAGCTGCTCACCAGTTACACTGTAATTTTAAACTTGATATTTCTGTTTTTATCTTCATCACTGTTGACTCTGTTTTGATATAGTCAATTTCTTCTTTAACCATGAGAGTGAATGAGAAATTTTTCAAATGTTCTCCTGTTATTTGTATGTTGGTAAGATATTCATTCTGATTCATTGAATAGGGTTCAGCAAACTATAGCCTATAGAACAAATCTGGCCTATCACCTATTAGGGAGCAAGAATTCCTATCTACTTCAACATCCTTCTAGTTGGACTAAGAATTGACATAAGACAGATTAAGAGGAGAAAATCAAATTTAATAGTGTATGTATGGAGAATCCACACCAACTTGGAAATTCCAAAGACAATCAAGCAAAATGAGATATATATGTCATCTTGAATTAATGAGAAGGGGCTAGGTATCTGGGACTTCAGAGGAAAGAAATGGAATTTACAGGGAGATGAAAAAGAGTAAAAGTTTGGTAAACAAATGTTTGCTGGGCCATTCAGGAACAGTGGCACAAAAAGAGGACTTTAATCAAAGTGGCTTTGCTAGGTAATTCCCTGTCTACCATACCTAGTTTATATCATAATGTAATTGGTTATCTATGGTGATAACTCTCTTCCTGAAGCAGGTCCTCTACCTAGATTCTTTTTAGGCAGTTAAGGGAGGAGGTAAAGAGTTTTTCCTGAATCTGTTTGGTTTGATTGCTTTTTAATTCAAAATAGTCCTCATGCCAAAGTGGCCCATCTTAGGGCTGCTTGCTGTTGGCCCCTACAGACCTGTTTTTGTAAATAAGGTCTTACCGGAACACAGCCATACCCATTTGTTTACAAATTGTCTATAATTTTATGTATGCCACAAAGGCAGAGTTGAGTAATTATAACAGAGACCTTCTGACCAACAAAATGAAATATGTACTATCTGGCCTTTTACAATAACAGTTTCCCAACCTTTGCTGTAGAAGATTTTTTTTTTCTTTGAAATGCTATACCTATGACAGATAATGTTTCTCTGCTAATTATTCTTACAGAGACACTGGTTCCCATATTGTAAATTAAGGTAGCTTCTTCCAGATATTATGAAATTCCTTTCTGAATCTATGAAACTAAGGTAGAGTAAAAGAAAATAATTTAGATTTATTTTGTTATTTTGCAGATCAGATATCAAGTAATGATGAAGTACGTGAATAATAGAATCAGAGTTAGAAATAGTCATGGCAAGGATCCTTAGCTTTATACCAAGAATATTTACCTCATTTGGTACCCCAGGATTTACGTAGGGCAGTATTCAAATCTTTGCTAGGCTATGATTAGAAACTAGCCACACAATATCCCTGTTCTTTCCTAGCTATGATCAAATCCAAGCTGGACATAAATTGAAGTTTTGATTCCTATCATAAGTGTAGAAACTGATACATTCCTGATTGTCAAAAACCTGAAATCTATCCTCCGAACATATCTGAACTAAGATTCTTCTTCCATCTACTTTTCCAAGCACACGTCCTTCATATTAGGTATTAAGGGGATGAATTGGTAGTAGATATTGCCATTTTCTAGATTTTAGTCCTGTCATTTTCTTTTTCTTTTTAAAGATTTTATTTACTTGAGAGAGACAGCACAAGTGGGGGGGAAAGGCAGAGTGAGAAAGAGAAGAAGACTCCCCACTGAGCAGAGAACCCTACATAGGGCTCCAAACCAGGACCCTGGGATCATGACCTGAGCCAAAGGCAGATGCTTAACCAACTGAGACACCCAGGTGCCCCTCTGTCTTTTTTTTTTTTTTTTTAATTTTAAAATATGCTAGTAAGTTCAATAGAAATATTGTAGCAAGCAGGTTAGTAATACATTCTTAGGTTATCATCTAGACAGATATAAAAAAATATATATATTCTTGAGATAAAGGAGATATAGAAAGAGAAAGAGAGAGACAACTGTCCCTTGTATAAAGGATTAAAAAAAATAAAAGGAGAAGAAAGAGCTCTAACAAATAAGCAACTCTAGAAGTAAGAGTGATATTCAGGGGCCTCTGACTACATCAAAGCCACATAGCAGGTATAGCCAGGCAAGAGTTCAGCTTGATCATGCAGGGTGAAAATAAAACACATAAAATGTGGCATCCTCTCAGCATTCATTTTTGTATCTCTTGTGCTTCATGTCAAAGCTCATTTGACCTCAAAAGAAAAGAAAAAACACAAATAGAAATATTTATCCACAAGGAGCATCAAGTAAAATGTAGCTTAACAGGGAAGAGGCAAAATCCCTTTGTCCCTCTAAAGAGTGTCTTCAACAAAGTATAAAGCAAACAGTCAAGAGTTAAATTTGACTTATATTATATAGTCTATCTGGGAGCTGTTTTGTTTTGCGTATCCTAATTCAATCTAACATTATTCCAAGGCACATAACAGATTTGTATATAATCATAAACATTCACACCTGAAAAATAATCTCTATAAAACTTGTTTTCAATGATTTTTGGGTCATAGACTCTTTGAGAATCTATGAAAGCAATGGGGTTTTATTTTATTCCAAGAAAAAACATCACTTACAGTTTCAGGCATTTCAAATAGTTTGTAGTTCAATCCTTTTGTAAGAAAATTAAAAAAAAAAGCAATAATAATAATAATAGTGGTATTTAGTGATGTCTGTATTCTCATTACAATGTTTTCTTCTCTCTCTCTCTCTTTTTTTTCCAAACAGATCCTATTGTTCTACAACAAACCACAGCGATGTTTTTCAATGATATCAGAGATTACTTAACGACGATCCCTAAAGCCTATTTGCTATCATTTTTATTTTTTGATTAAGGCCAAACTGTCTTATATTTTCTCCTGCAGATGTCCTAGGGAACACTTGGTCCATGTTTGCTATATTTATATTCTGACCACAGAACAAAAATTGAAGGGGAAATAGATAATTAAAAATTATACCTAAATTAGCCTGCATATTCCATATCAGTATTTCTCATCCTAATAACTTAAGATGTTTTATAAAAAAAAAAAAGATGTTTTTTAAAATTTTCAAAGAGTGGGGCGCCTGGGTGGCTCAGTTGGTTAAGCAACTGCCTTCGGCTCAGGTCATGATCCCGGAGTCCGGGGATCGAGTCCCACATCGGGCTCCCAGCTTTGCGGGGAGTCTGCTTCTCCCTCTGACCCTCTCCCTTCTCATGCTCTCGCTCTCTCTCATTCTCTCTCTCTCTCTAATAAATAAATAAAAATCTTTAAAAAAAAGTTTCAAAGAGTGTAGTTTCTATCTTAGACATGATTCATGTAGAATTGAGCTTCTGTCATCAGTCTGAGTAAATCATCCTTAGTGCTTTCTCTCAAAGACTGTGATACTGAATTCCAGGGCTTCGACTTTTAGAGGAATTTATATGGATCTCATTTAATTCACATACCCAAATCACAATGTTTATTTTATTCAATTTTTTACTTCTATCCAAACACTTTACTTATCTTCATTGGAATAACCCTATCACAGTCTGTGATTATCTCAAACCTGCTTTCAGATTAAGTTCCAACACCTCTATATGCTCATTAAAACCTTTCAATACTTTCCAATTTCTTAATTTTTAGGTTCCTAGTGTTTCTCTGCTACATCACAATTAAGGGGACATAAGGCTACCAAATGTCCTGATCTATTAGGAGAGTGAAAACATCAATGATATTAATTGTAATTATGATGCTAGTCAACTTTATTTCAATGGAGGACTTTTTATATAACTAATATAATGTATATTAGCCCTACTCTTGCAGATAAATATTACCCTCACAAAGTATAAAGATAGCGAGTGGGGGGAAGTTGCCTCACTCCATAGCTATAGGAGCTATCAGCCTTCTGACAATGGCCTAAAACAGAAGTCAGTCAGATGGAATTTGAGACTGAGTGACAAGTAACAAATATTTAGCTATTATTTCATATATTATCTGATTGCTCTGGTTCACAAAACAACAGATATCCAGAAATGTTTACTATCCTTATATTATTCACTTTTTCAAATATGAGCTTAGACATAATGAATCATTCTAAATTATTTAAAAGGAATGCATTCTCTCTTATACTTGAACTATTGAACTTTTTTCTTTCTTCACCTGAAATACAGCCTTCTATTTTTCTTTGCCTGGTTAAAAATTATCTTTTGTGCATTAGTTTAGATATGGTTTTCGTGACTCCACTTATATTATGTACCTAACCCCATTTTATATCTCCTGCACTAGGCTCTAGGCAATATGAAGGCAAACAAAGAATCCTTAAAAAAAAAAAAAAAAAAAAAAAAAAAAAACAGGGGCGCCTTGGTGACTAAGTCGTTAAGCCTCTTCCTTAGGCTCAGGTCATGATTCCAGGGTCCTGGGATTGATTGAGCCCCGCATCGGGCTCCTTGCTCCGTGGGGAGCCTGCTTCTCCCTCTCCCACTCCTCCTGCTTGTGTTCCCTCTCTTGCTGTGCTTCTCTCTGTCAAATAAATAAATAAAATCTTTAAAAACAAAAACAAAAACAAGTACCTATCACAGTGCCTGGCAACAGTATATGCACAATAAAAATTGAATAATGGAAAAATTGAAAGAAATCCAAATATCTTTCGAATGCAAACCTAAAGGTGTAAACTAAATAATAATAGAGAGGACCTAAGTAATAAAGACAAATAATACTATTTCTGAGCTTCTTACCTTGATAATAAGGATTTTTGTGTTTTTTTATACATATGCAAATTATCATCAAGGTGTTTTAATATCCCAAACTCCTTATTATTATGAGTTTTTGGTATTTCCCTTTCATAAACTCATTACACTTTAAGCATCTTCTTATTTCTTTTATTACTAGACTCTAATTTTATGAGCACAGGGCTGTCATCTTCCTTGACCATTGCTATACCCAACACCCAGCTTAGTGCTCAGCACAAAGTAGGTACTCAGTAAATATTTTCAATCAATAAATGCATATTATCTAAGTAAAAATGGCCTTTAACCTTATTATCTCTGCAGAGAGGTGGGTCTTAGGTAAATGGCCCAATTCATGACACTCGGAATCACTCTGATCTTTTTTTTTTTTTTTTTTGGAATCACTCTGATCTTGACAGGAGGCCCATTCTCTGAGCATAAGAGTCACATGAAAAACAAAAACCTAATGATCTCAAAACATTGCCAATAATAAGTACTCATAAATAAAAATATCTTCCAGATAATTAATATAACTGCTACAAAAATTTTTTCATCATGGACATAATGATACTTATAAACTTCAACAAAACACTCAAACTTTACATAATACACACACACACACACACACACACTTCATTCCCAATAAATCCCCTGAGAAACAATTAAAAATGTAGGGGCTTAGGGGCTTATTTCTGGGCTCTTCATTCTATTCCATCAGTTTATGTTTTTGTTTTTATAACAGTACCACACTGTTTTGATTCATATAGCTTTGCTATGTAATTTTGAAATCAGGAGGTCTGATGCCTCCAGTTTTATTCTTATTGCTAAAGATTGCTTTCGCTATTCAGGGTCTTTTGAAGTTCCATAAGAATTTCAGTACTTTTTTTTCTGTTTCTGTGAAAAATGCCATTTGAATTTTCATAGTATATTGCATTGAATCTGTAGATTGCTTTGGGCATCTGGCAAGGGATTAATATACAAAATATATAGTAAATACTCACAACTTCGTAGTAAAACCAAGAACAAGTACAACCAGAAAATCAAACAAAACACCAACCAAATTATCTAATTGAAAATGGGCAAAGGATCTGAACAGACATTTCTCCAAAGAAGACCTACAAATAGCCAATAAATATATGAAAATGTTCTCAATGTTACAAATTATAAGGGAAATACAAATCAAAATTGCAATAAGATATCACCTCACATCAGGAGGGCTATCATTAGAAAAATAAATGACAAGTGCTCCAAAAATATGGAGATAGGGAATACTTTTACACTGTTGTTGGGAATATAAATTGGTACAGGCACTATGAAAAATAATATGGAGTTTCCTCAAAACATTAAAAAAAGTATTGCCATACAGTTTAGCAATCCCACTTCTGAGTATTTATCTAAAAGAATTAATTGACACTCTCATGTTCATGGCAGTGTTATTCACAATAGCCACAACATGAAAACCACCTAAGTGCCCATCAACAGTTGAATGGATAAGAAAATGTGGCATACACATACAATGAAAATAGATGAAGGGGATTGAGTGCACTGATTGTGATAAACACTGAACAATGTATAGAATTGTCAAATCATTATATTGTGTATCTGAAGCTAATATAACAGTATATATTAATTATATGTCAAATAAAAATTTTTAAAAACAAAATAAAATAAAATTATTTTTAGGAATATTGTAGTAAGCAGGATGGTAATAGTGTATGTATGGAGAACATTTAACATTTTTAACATTTTAACTCAAATGTTAAAAAATAATAAATATAATGGAATACTATTCTACTGATAAAGAGAAAGAAATTCTGCCATTTGAGACAGTATGGATGAACCTGGAAGATATTATGCCAAGAGAAATATACCAGACAGGGAAGCATCAGTGCTACCTAATACCACTTTTCTGTGAAATCTAAAATAGTCAAACTCAGGGGTTCCTGGGTGGCTCAGTTGATGAAGTGTCTGACTTTGGCTCGGGTCATGATCCCAGAGTCTTGGGATCCAGCTCTGCATCTGGCTCCCTGATTAGTGAGGAGCATCCTTCTCTCCCTCCTTCTCCCTCTGCTGCTCCCCCTGCTTGTGTTCTCTCTCTCACACACAAATAAATAAATAAAATCTTTAAAAATAATAAAATAAAATAGTCAATCCCACAGAAGCAAAGAATGGAATGGGGGATAACAGCAACAGCGCAAGGAGGGGACAGAAAAATAGGGAGGTGATGGTCTAAAGATGTAGCTTCAAATTATAGAAGATAATTAAGTTCTAGAGGTGTACTACACAACGTAATGCTTATAGTTAACAATACTGAATTATATTCTTAAAATTTGCTGCCTGTATAAAACTTACGTTGTGTTCTTACCATAAAAAATTAATAAAAACAGGAGAAAGCATAGGGAGGTAGTGGGCATGTTTATGTCCTTGATAGTAGTTATGGTTTCATAGGTGTATACATATCCTCAAATATATCGAGTTGTAAACATTAGATACACACAGTGTTTTACATATCGATCATATCTCAATGAAGTGGTTTAATTAATTAATTTCACACTAAGAGTTATAAAAATAAAAGTCATTGATCTTGGATCAGAAAAATTATGGACTTCACCATTGAAATCCACTTCACTTAAGTCATTGAATAAGAGAGACAAAAAAAAAAAAAAAAAAAACCCAAAACACAAGTTGCAGAGTATCCAAACAAGAAATTTGTTATACTATTGTGTTGATTTTTTTCCCAATACTTGTTCTCTTCTAAAAGTCATATAACACATTCTTAATGTTACACTTTGCAGACATGTGCATCAAGTGCATGGTATCTGATGACTGGGAGAGTGGCTAGGTGTCTCAGGGCATTACTTACAAGAGGTTCGAAGCCATGGCCCTTATGTATGAGTTATGTCTTTTATCTTGTCTTACTTATTCCCAAAGAATGTTCAAGCTACTATAATGATTGAGATTAAATAAATACATTTCTTCTGCTTTTTTTACTTTGCCTTTCTTGCAGTTTTTCTACGTAAACTGTTTCTATAATATGTATTACATTTCTAATACAACCTTAACTCTCTTTTAAATGTGAATATGGAATAACAGCTATATAATACCGCAATAAAAATAAACTATGTTAATTTTGGTCAGCTTCTGATCTTAAAAAAATACAGAAGTAAAATTCTTGGAGCTCATTTCCACTTTTCCTATTGATTTCCACTTGCCACAAATTCTTGAACACTGTCTGATATTAAGCATTTATTGATGTCTATTATTCATTTTTAATTTCATGTTTTGTAATCCTGTACATTTTTTCAGATGACGAATATCTTCTTAGGCTATAGCAAATCCCACAGGCTCTGTTAAGTGACCTAGAATCCTCAAAGGATACAAAAGCCCTTCTATTTAAGATTAATTTTGTCCATGCTCATTGCAGTAGTGTAGGTTTCGATAAATAATATTGAATTAAAAATTTTGAAGTTTGATAAGTAATTAGAAGCATTGCTTTTTTAAAGACATAAAATAAAATGTGGTATAACATCTACCACATTTTGGTGTTCAATAGATATTTAGTAAATAATGAATAAATTACCTTATTTACGTCATTTTCACTGCTATTAAATCTCTCTGTTTAATCTTCTTTCCCAGAGCTACATTTTTTTCTTAGTTTCTTTCTGCAATATTCATAAGTGGAACGATTATATAAACATTTCTCCAACTTATTTCTTATTGATATGTATTTAAGAATATATTTTTAAGGGGTGCCTCAGTCGTTAAGCATCTGCCTTCAGCTCAGGTCATGATCTCAAGATCTTGGGATCAAGCCCCGCATAGGGCTTCCTGTTCAGTGGGAAGTCTGTTTCTCCTTCTCCCACTCCCACTGCTTGTGTTCCTTCTCTCACTGTATCTCTCTCTCTGTCAAATAAATAAATAAAATCTTAAGGAAAAAAAGAATATGTTTTTAAGAATTTAAGAATTTGGCATTGTACTTCATGGGAGTTTTGTGTATATTTAATTTAATATTGAAACAACATAATAATAAGACTTGTTTCATTATAACTAATGAGAAGCTATCTTTTCAGTGAAATAAGAGACTTTTCTCTCTAAATGAAATATTTTTCAATGCTTGCCATATCAACAACTGATTTCTAATAACATAATAATTTTATGTCCTATTAAGAAATAAGGGCCATTACTAGTGCTAATAAGAAGCAGTCATTTGTGTCACATCTAAATATAATTTTAAGAATTTATAGTAAGGTTTCCTATATGTTATTTTAGTATCACCTTCCTCTGATTTGCTAAACAAAATTGATTATTCAGTTGTAAAAATACCTGTGGTGCAGCTTCATATAGATGGTTGCATTGCACAGAAAAATCAAGAACCTCTGAGTGAAAGGTCTAAGACATATATATTTGGGTATTAATTGATGTAAGAGAAACAAGCTGCAATCTACACCTTTTAGCTTTTAAATAATTTGTTTTCAGAATCATTTTTTAAAAGCTTATACTAGTGTACTAAAATGCCCACATCTAAATCTACTCAGCTTTTTCTTATTAAATTTTAAAGCACATATTTTAGAAGTACATTTTCATGTTTTCAAAACCCTAAATATCAATAAAATAAAAATGAACAAGCCAGTCCAACTCCAATGGGAACTTGTCTTACGAAGTAGATCAATGAAGATTCCAGCTGAGCTCCTAAGAAAAGAAAAATTGTCCACCTGCTAGGGGATCTGCATTTCAACAGACTGTTTATATATTTACTCATGTGGAAAAGGAGACAAATGCTGTGGTTTTTACCTTTTAGCTTTTCTAAGCAGGAATATTTTCCTTAATAAAGATGTACTTTAAAAGTAAGTTAAGTGCTGTACATTTTTATTTTGTTTTTTTCTCTCATTTAAGGAAAATGGTACATATAAAATATGGAGCAAATAGAAACCTAAAGCATACTTTAAATTATAGTAAATGATGTATTCTATTTAAGATGTTATTTTCAAGGTTGTGTAGAAATAGAATATGACATAGAAATAGGAAACTAGGCCAGTGGAAGTTTTGTGTGAGCACAGTTTCCCAATGCATATGTAATAATAGAAAGACATCAGAATACATTGACAGAAAGTCTTCCCTCAGCTGCTATCTTCCAGAGCATCAAAAAAGTCAGTGGTGGGCCAATGATAGCAAAATGCTTTTCCAGGGCACTCAATGATGCAGTGACTTGAAGGGAATCAATAAGATAGAAAGATGAGAGAGTCAAATGCATTCTAGCTACGGAGTAAAGCTTCTTAATCTTCTTTAAAATTCTCTTGTGGTCACCTAGTAGAACAACAAAACTTGGAAAGCCTTCTCTAAGTTGCCACAGGAGAAAGATGCACGTGTGTGCAAGCTAATTGTGATATAAATCTCTTGACTGGCAGCACAGTATAGCTTAAAGAGAGGACATTAAGAGTAGTAGAAATCTTAATTGGAACCCTAGCTTTCTCAAATAGTTCCCTATGTGTTTTTCAGAAAATTACCTAATTCGAGACTGTTTTCTCACCTATGAAATAGGGATAATAATGCATACATCATCATAAGATTGAGAAGTACGTAAGACAACTTCTGAAGTCTATCATATCATTCAATGAATGGTAGAGGCTTCTAACTTTTAAAAACATAATCTCCAAAGTATGTTAATTTTAATGGTTTTGATTGATCATTTCATAAATACACTTCACAACAAAGTCTTACATTAGCACTACATACATATGAGATAAATTACCAAGCCTTGAACTCTATAAAATAATTCTCAGCTTCAGAAAAAAAGTGATATTTTTTCTTACATTTTTCTTTAGGGGAACAAAGATAGGGTAACTTTATTCCTGAGGTTGAATTAACCAATCTTTTTACAAATTGTATAGCAAACAAAGATGCTATAATGAGAGAATCTCAGGCAGACCACACCAAGTGCAGAGCCCCATGCAGGGCTTGATCTCACAACCCATGAGATCATGACCTGAGCCGAACCCAAGAGTCCGATGCTCAACAGACTGCGCCACCCAGGCACCCTATAATGAGAATTCTTATGAGTCTGGATACAACACACGTACTGGCTAAGAGTGTGTGGATTCATTTTACCAACATCCTTACCTCTGAATGCTTATGTAAGAACACTGAAATTATTGGTATTTTTCACTATACTTTTTTATATGACCATAGATTTTTTTCCTTTTAAAATATAACATTTCCCATTCTAATATATCCATATGATACAAAAAGAGAATGTCTTCTACTGACAGTTACAAAACACATGTGCTTCTAGTTAAATTGCCTTCCCTATAAATACCCTCCCCCACAAATTACATGTATAACGTAACAAAAATACATTAAAAATGCCTTACTAGCCAGGGTCTTGATATTTTAATTCTGTAATAGAAATCCAGAAGGCAAATGTCATAAATAGATATTATCAACCAGTTCCATACACCTATCAATTTTGACATACGTCTTTGTATATTCTGCTTTTACCTATCTTATTATGAATGAACTATCCATGTTCTTAGCTAAGGACAACCTTCCTCTCATCTCTTCTCATCTAATTAGAGCTAATGCTTCAGGAATTTACCCTCTCACTTCTGAATCATTTGCTTCCTGTGTCTCTATTGGATCATTCATATCAGGGTATGAACTTCGTATTATCTCAAAAATGAAGGAAAGTAAAATATGTATTCTGATAGAGACCGAATCACTCTCCAGCTGTTACAGTCCTAATTCCATGCTCCCCTTCTGATAACACACCTGAAAAAAAAAATTATGACTTTAAAGTACACAGTTCCTTTACATTTATTTTCTAAATCCCACTCCAATCAGATTTCACTCCCACTAAAACTCTATACCTCTCTTGTCAAGGTCAACCATAACCCACGCAAAAATAAATCCAATGGTCAATTTTCAGCCTCTACCTCACCTCAAACAACATAATTATTTCAACAGTCATTATTTCCTCCTTCTGGAAGCATTTGCTACACCTGGCTTTCAAGACAAGTTCTTCTCTAATACCTCTGGCCATACTGTTTTAGTCTTTTTCTTGATGGCACTTTCTCATCTTTACTCTGTACTCATTTTCAGATAACGTCACCAAGTCATAGAGCTTTAAACATAATCTCTGCTGCTGATACCCAGCTTTATGTCTCTAGTCTGGAAATCTACTCCAACTACCAGACAAATAATTCAAAATTCCTATACAGCATTGTAACTTGGAGAGTAACTTAACATGTCCCAAATGTTGCTCTTCATCTGGTAAGTGCTAATTATACTTTTGTCATTCCTTTGTTAAACAAACAAACAAAAACATTAAAGTATCAGGATTTAATTCTCTCATTTTTCACCTCGGATTTATCAACAAATTTTGTGCCTCTACTTTCAAAATTTAACCAGGATGTGATCAGTTTTTACCATTGTACAGCTATTATCTTGATCTAATCAACAGAATTTCTTGCCTGGTTACTCTGTATCCTCCATTCATTCTTCCACCATATCCCACTTCTATGTATTCTGAAAGCAGCAGCAACAATGAGACTATCTGCTTAAAAGTCAGATTAAGGTACTGTTTCCTCAAATCCTACATTATCTTTTCATCTCATGTATGATCACAGAAAATGTATTTTGTAAATATTATACAGTTTATATATACATACATAATTATGCTGGGGCATGGGTAAGTGAGCAATAAAAAACTTGTAAATGTAAAATGCCATGTTAATATGAAATAATAATAATGACTTGTTTCATTATAACTAAATAATAATAATGACTTGTTTCATTATAATTAATGTTAAAATATTACACTTTCAGCAGTGAAAGTGTAACAAAAATATAGTAAAAGAAGAAAATATGTGAAATTAAAGCTCTTTTATGAAAATATTTAAAAGAGATTATGTTGAGTAGCATATTATAAAGGTATTTAATTCCCACTGGATAAAAGTAAATGAATGCTTATAGTGTTTATATGCTTTTTATTATTAAATATCAATAATTATATACACAAGAAAATTTATTCTTTCAGTTATACTTGAATATATAATGAAAAATGTTATATTTGCACTTAAAATATATAGAGAAGAAGCTTCTTGAAATTCAGTTAGGGTCTAGAAAACAGTATGGAGTTTTCTCAAAAAAAATATCAATATGATCCAACAATCTCACTTCTGGGTATATAGCAAGAGGAATTGAGTTAGGATCTCAAAAAACATCTGCAATTTCATGTTTCTTGCAGCATTAATTACAATAGCTAAGACATGGAAACTACCTCAATGTCCATCTATGAATCAGCGAATAAACAAAATGCAGAACATAGATATAATGGAATGTTATTCAATTTTAAAAAGAAGAAAATCCAGCTATTTGAGACAATATAGATGAACCTGGAAGACATTATACTAAATGAAATAAGCTGGACACAGAAAGACAAATGCTACAATACCACTTTTATGAGGAATCTAAAATAGTCAAGTAGAATGGAGCAGAAAGTAAAATGGTAGTTGCCAGGGGCTAGAGGCAGGGGGTAATCAGGAAATATTTGGCAAAGGGTAAAAGTTTCAGTTATGCAAGATGAATAAGTCTTATAGATCTACAGTATGGAATAGTGCCTATAGGTAACGATACTATATTATATACTTAAGCATTTGCTAAAAGGGTAGGTCTTACGTTAAGTGTTCTTATCACAAAAAATAAATGAGTAAATAGAGAATGGGAAGAAACTTTAGGAGGTGATAGATATGTTTACAGCATAAATTATTATGATGGTTCACTGGTGTACACTTATATCCACATTTATAAAGTTATATACATTAAATATGTTGAGCTTATTATATGTCAACCATACCTCAAGAAATTGGCTAAAAACATAAAGAGGGTGCCTGGGTGGTCCAGTTGGTTAAGAGTCTGCCTTCAGCTCAGGTCATGATCTCAGGGTCCTGGGATCAAGTCCCACATTGGGCTCCCAGCTCAGCGGGAGTCTGATTCTCCCTCTACCTCTCCCCTGTGCTCGTGATCTCTCTATCTCTCAATCTCTTTCTCAAATAAATAAAATCTTCAAAAAAATAAAAAAAATAAATAAAGAAATGCACATCACTTCTGTAGGTTATTACCAAAATTGCATAACCCCAATAGAATCATTGGAAATATCAGACAGACTCAAAAGGAGGGAAAGTCTACTAAACAGGTGAAAATTATTACTTTGAAAATGCCAAAATTATAAAAGGTAAAGACTAAGGAATTGTAACACGTTGGAGTAGACTAAGGGGACAGAGCAACTAAATGAACTGTGAGATCTTCATTTGCTGGAAAAACTGATGAAATTTCAATAAACTTTACATATTTTAATAGCATTGTATTATTATTAACTTCTTGGTTTTGATAAGTAAAATATGGCTATGTAAGATATTAACTTTAGGGGAAGCTGGGTGACAAGTATATGTGAACTCTACATTTCCAACTTTTCTTATGTCTAAAATTTTTATGTCAAAGTTTGTAAATCTAAATATCAAAATAAAAAGTTTTAAAAGAACCCCAAATTAATAAAAAAGGATATATTTTCCCATTCATTTAAAAGATACTTTTAATGAAAATCAAATGTGGATCAAATCCTGGGCCAGATTCTATAATTAAAGCACAACCTTGGAGCCTCACACCTTCACTTAAGTTTCAGGAACACATTTTCAAGCTGTCCTTTGGGAATTTAGATCTAACTTACCCTCAGTCTATACTGTTATTAATAATTTAACTAATTGATTTGTTCATTAATATGGATTCAATAAATTATAATTCTTGACATAGAAAGATAAATGAAGTGTGTTCCTAAGACATAAGACAGTATATCTCAAAATATAGTGTCTTTCAAAGGAGAGTCTCTATTAAACACTCAGATTATAGAGCTCCATGCTAAAAGTCTTAGTAATTTGGTACTGGGAAACAAGCTGCTCAGATAATTTTGATAAATATTAACATTTGAGGAACATAATGTAAAGATTACATAGATCTATAAAGTATAAAACATTGCTATATTACTATTTTTATATATTGAAATGTACTAATATTTTTAAAGAGTAAGCAAAGTTAAAGAAACATTTGTATAAAAAGATACTGATGTGGTCCTGAAAAGTTTGAATTTACCAGATAAAACAAATCATTCCAGGGATAGAAATTACCATATGAGAGACTGTGGACTCTAAACAACAAACTGAAGGTTTTGGAGGGGAGGGGGGTGGGGGGTTGGGCGAGCCTGGTGGTGGGTATTGAGGAGGGCATGTATCGCATGGAGCACTAGGTGTGGTACATGAGCAAATAATCTTGGAACACTGAAAAAATAAAAAAAAATAATAATTGGGGGAGAAAAAAAAAGAAGTACCATATGAAAGAGCACACACTGCCCAGAGCAATCTATTCTTTCAATACAGTCCTTATCAAAAGATCATAGACATTTTTCACAGAGTTGGAACAAACAATCCTAAAATTTGTATGGAACCAGAAAAGACCCTGAATTGCCAGGGGATTGTTGGAAAAGAAAACCAAAGCTGGGGTCATCATAATGCCTGACTTCAAGCTGTATTATAAAGCTGTGATCATCAAGACAGCATGGTATTTACACAAACACAGACACATAGATCAATGGAACAGAATAGAGATCCCAGAAATGAGCCCTCAACTCTATGGTCAACTAATCTTCAACAAATCAGGAAAGAATATCCATTGGAAAAAAGTCAGTGTCTTCAATATATGGTGCTGGGAAAATTGGACAGCCACATGCGGAAGAATGAAACTGGACCATTCTCTTACACCATACACAAAGATAAACTCAAAATGGAAGAAAGACTTACATTTGAGACAGGACTCCATCAAAATCCTAGAGGAGAACAGAGGCAATACCCTCTTTGATATCGGCCACAGCAACTACTTTCAAGACAAATCTCCAAAGGCAAGGGAAACAAAAGCAAAATGAACTATTAGAACTTCATCAAGATAAAAAGCTTCTGCACAGCAAAGGAGACATTCAACAAAATTAAGCGGTAGCCCATAGAATGGGAGAAGACATTTGTAAATGACATTAAAGATAAAGGGCTGATATCCAAGATCTTTAAAGAACTTCTCAAGCTTAACACCCAGAAACCAAATAATCCAGTCAATAAGTGGGCAAAAGACATGAACAAACACTTCTCCAAAGAAGACATACAAATGGCTAACAGACACATGAAAAAATGTTCAACATCATTAGCCATCAAGGAAATACAAATCAAAACCACAATAAGATAACACCTTACGCCAGTTAGAATGGCAAAAATTAACAAGACAAGAAACAAGTATTGGCAAAGATACGGAGAAAAGGGAACCCTCTTACACCGTTGTTGTACCATGCAAACTGGTAGAGCTACTCCTGACAATGGTATGGAGGCTCCTCAAGATGTTAAAAATAGAGCTACCCTATGACCCAGCAATTACACTACTAGGTATTTACCCCAAAAATGTAGATGTAGTGAAAAGAAGGGCACGTGCACTCCCGCGTTCATAGCAACAATGTCCACAATAACCAAACTCTAGAAGGAGCCAAGATGCCCTTCAACAGATGAATGGATAAAGATGTGGTTCATATAAACAATGGGATATTACTCAGCCACCAGAAAGGATGAATACCCACCATTTGCATCAACATGGATGGAACTGGAGGGGATTATGCTAAGTGAAATAAGTCAAGCAGAGAAAAACAATTATCGTATGATTTCACTCATATGTGGAACATAAGGAATAGCTCAGAAGACCACAGGGAAGTGCGGGAAAACTGAATGAGAAGAAATCAGAGAGGGAGATAAACTATGAGAGACTCTGGACTCCGGGAACAAAACTAAAGGTTATAGAAGAGGCGGATGGGGTATCCAGGTGATGGGTATTAAGGAGGGCATGTATGGTGATGAGCACTGGGTGTTATATGCAATTAACGAACTCTACATCAAAAACTAATGATGTGCTGTATGTTGGCTAATTGAACATAAAAAAAAGAAAAAAAAAAAGAAAGAACACACAGCACTCTATGAAATGATAGTTTAAAGAAAAAGAAACGCATTCCTCCTTCAAGAGCAGATTCAGAGACCGAATTAATCTGCATTTTGTGACTTAAAAAAAAATGAATGTTTATCAAATGATTTTTCCTAAGTCAGAATTTAAGAGGATTTCTCCAAGAGATATGAAAGTAATAAAATAAATCAGAACAAGGGATAATTCATTTTATAACATTTTTGTAGTGATATTAGATTTAAGTTGAAAAGAAGGAACATGCTTTCTTTACATATGTCATCTGTCTTTCTCAACAAACAATAAATTTGTCAAGATAGCATCTCTACAGTTAACATATTATATTCATGATATGTATTTATTCCATAATTATGATATATTTGTCAAAATTAAAAAGTAACTGATATAATTAGATAGATTAGGATCAAACTCAGGATACCATATTGCACTTAGATGCATTCTGCTTTAAAATGTCATATGCTTTATTCATTGATATTTTTAAAGTAAAAGACTAAGTGAAAAAGTTTTTATTTTTTTATTTTTTTAATAGACTTGTAACCTTACAATGTCTGTACAAGTATAACACTAGGAAATCATATTAAGTACTGTGAAGATAAGTCAAAATACCTATTAAATACATATTACTCTGGTAAGAACTGAAACACAGTAAGTTAAACAATCTCTCCATCCAACCACCCATCCGTCCATCCATCCATCCATCCATTCATCAATCCATCCATCCAACCTAATAAAACAAATCAAATTTACATTACATTTCAATAATAGATATATCATCTATTCTTTCCATTTAGTTGTACTCTGAAACGAGAGCAGTGCTAAACTTGCTGATTTCACCATGACTAATCAGAGCTATTCCATTAATGTTAATTTGCAAATTTAAAATTAAATTCTAGAATTGTAAAGATAAACGTATTTGGCTAACATCTGAATGAGTGTGCTTGAGAAAAATAACTAGATTCAATCATTTTATGTGTGTGGTAGAACATTTTGTGATTCAAGTTGTGAAATTTAAGACCATGTCCTCTGTGAATATTTCAGAATAATATCGTATCTTGTCCTGTCCCATTTTTTCTGCCCAGTTTAATATTTAATCCTGTCATTTCCTTTATCACAATTGCTTCAACATTCAAAAGAACATTTTTTTCTCATAAGTTTAATACATATTTTCTGTATTTGAATGTATATTATCAGAACCAAGGCCTTATACACAACATTATTTTTTTATTTAAGATGGTAACAATTGACGGACCAGCCTATAAGTTATTTTCTTTGAAAAACAGAGAAATTCAAATTCCAGCAAATTGATGATATCTCTAAAGGCTGACCTACGGGACACAATAAAAATGCCAATTTAACCCACACCAAAATGGGCTATGCAAGCACATGTCTAGTAAGCACACTTTTTATTTTCATTCGTGTTATAACATACCAACTTAGTATTTCACATGTGAAAATGGTTGAATTAGTGGGGAATTTTGAGTTTGAACATTTATAATAAGTATTGCTTTATTCATTTTTATTACAGAAAAACATAAATGTCTATTAATCAACTTTTTTCGTTATACTGTAGTCAAAATTCCTCATGATATCCCAGTGTATTAACTATTTATATCCTTTTTTCCCTACTGTTTCTCTCTTTCTTAGGGGTGGAAATGTGCTACATTCTTTTGTTTCCTTGAATTTATTATTTTTTGGGGAATATACAATGTAATGGACAACTTTGCTACTTACATGTTATTATTTTATGATGCCTCTGAGTGTAATATTTTTACTGATCCAAAAATTTTTATCTCATTACTATTTTCATTAAGCTAATTTCTATTTTATTGCTTTACTTAATGTTTATATGTGAGTTATTTTTCCAAAGCAATTGGATGATGTTGTCATTAACTAAGATGAGAAAACTACTAGCATAGGGCTTAAAGGAAATATCAAGAATTCAGTTTTAGATATAATTCCAAGATGTCTATTACACATACAAGTATAAATGCTGACTGGGTAGTTGGATATGTGAGTTTAAATCCAGAGGTTTAGGCTAGAGATAAAAATTGGGGGTCTTCAGTTAATAGATGGTATTTAAAATCACTGAGTTTGTATGAGCTCATCAAAGGATGAGCATAGTAAATAATAAGGGAAGTCCCATGACTGAGCCATAAGACCTTCTGGGAGAATGAAATGAGAACCATAAAAAAGGTCAAACTAGTGAGAAAAACCAAGGAGATATGGAATTATGGAAGCCAAATGAAAAAATGTGTTTCAAAGAAAAGGGAATGACAATTTTCCCAACATTAGGGAAATATGATTGAAAACAAAATCATCTCCCAACTGAGAAATCCTTTCCACAAACTTAGTAGAGAAAGAAAACATTTTTAGTTTTTTTAATAATAAAACATCTTTTTATTTAAAAAAAATAAAATTTATTAACATATAATGTATTATTTGCTTTAAGGGTACAGGTCTGTGAATCATCAGTCTTACACAATTCACAGCACTCACCATAGCACATACCCTTCCCAATGTCCGTAACCCAGCCACCCTATCCCTCCCCCCACACAGCCCCCAGCACCCCTCAGTTTGTTTCCTGAGATTAAGAGTCTCCTAATCTCCCTGGTCCCATCCTGATTTTCTCCCTTCCTGGTCCCATCTTGTTTCATTTTTCACTCCCTACCCCCCACGACTCCCCACCCTGCCTTTTTAGTATTGAGCCAGTATTAAACCAGAATGTGATACAAATCACAGGCAATACACTAAGAGATTGGAAAAACAGGAAAAACTTTACCCTTTTATATAGCCAAGCATATACATGCCATTGCATAAATGCCCTTATCATAAACTATAACTAGTCTTCAAGTAAAAGGACTTGACAGCACCATTTGTGACCTATAGCTTATCCTAACTTTACCTGGTAATTGGAGTGACCAACTGTGTTGGCTAATTGGCTTTATCTAGGGGAGAAAACAAAACAAAACAAACCTTCTCATATCTTTATTACAGGAGATAGTTTTCCAACTTGAAACAGGGTTCCTTCCAAAGTCAAGCTCCTACAAACAAACTGGAAGACAAAAGACCTATTGCTCTGTATGTTTACATTTCAAAGAGATGGTTCCCAGGAACTGAAGAAAGATATTTTTGGGTCATAAAGCTGATAAAGGGCTTACCTAGTTTTCAAAAGGATTAATATACATTTCAAAGAGAGGAAAGAGTACTTAAATTTTCTAAATTACAAGTTTTCTGAAATAAGCATTCGTAGAAAAAGAAGGTAAGAGAGGTCTCCTTTCTACCTTTCAAGAGGAAAAATTAAGCCTCTATTTTTAATTTGTACTTTTCCTTATTCCAAATAATGCTTATAGGATAAATGAAATAAGAACCGAAAATTGACTTTTGAATTAACAAACATAGAGGCCATTCATGACTGGTAAAAGCGGCTTCAGTAGGGGCAAATTTTTGTTACAGTGGTTAAGAAGGAAAAAGGAAATACTGGATTTGGAGATGAGTAGAAAGAGGTAGTTCATGGAGTTCTGCATGAATGGCACAGTGGGGCAAGAGCTAAGTGAGGAGAGAATAATTACCTTGAGTATTTGCCTTATTTAAGGGGGTCTAATGTAAAGGAAGACACAAACACGTCCTTACTACTAGTTTTATTCACTTTTACATCAATTTAACCTACTACTTTAGCCACAGTTATGGTAATAAAGAATGTTGCCTGGTCAGAAGAACATTAATAAAGGAATTGTAGTGTCATAGGTCTAACAGAATTGCATATACTAGTGGTGAATGGCTAACGAACTAGACCCTCCTTATTGAGGCATTTAAATATTAGATACAGAGAAGAACATAGCCAGTGCAGGAGAGCATAAAATGAGTGACAAACAATGAAAGCTGAGAGCAGAAGCTCTGAGGAAGAATCCTCATGCAAACTCCATGAAATACAGACAGCATCTCAGGAGAATTACAATTAGAAAGTGGTTTAGTATTTGCAATGTAATGACACTTAGCTAGAGTTAAGTGAATGGATCATTTGAGATTAATTATTATCTGACTGTATGTTAATCTATTTTTGCTGCCTCATTCTGAAATTACAAAGAAAGAAATAGACCTGAATAATCATGAGACTTTTTTTTTGAGACTTTTATTTTTTAAGAGATTTATTCATTTATCTAAGTACTCTCTACACCCAACATGGGGCTTGAACTCATAACCCTGAGACCAAGAGTTACATGCTCTACTGACTGAGCCAGCCAGGCATCCCTTTATGAGAGTTTTATTGATCATGTAGTATCCACTAAACAATATCCAGGTATTCTCCTGGTTAAAGCGTGACTGAAACCTTTAGTAGTAGTAGTAGTAATAATAATAATAATAATAATAGCAGCAGCAATAATAATAGTAATAGCAAACTGTTAATATTTCCAATATATTAATAGAAAGATGAAGCACAGAGAAGTTTAGTAATTTGCCTCATGCCACACAGGAATCATTATTACAATGCCATAATTTGTTCAATTTCCTTCTTTTATCACTATGACAATACAAATTTAGAGGAATAAAAGGAGAAAGTACTAATTTTTTTTCTTTAGCCAGAGATTTTTGTCTCTTTTTATGTATTGATCATCTATTTATTTATTCAATAATTCTACATTGAGAGCTAATGTATGCCAACTACTGTGTTAAATACTGAGGAATCAAACACAAGTAAGTCATGATAGGTATTTCAAGAAGTTTACATTCTTCTGAGGGAGGAGAAAATACATATTATTAATTTTTCCAATAATTATAAGTAGTTAAAAGTGTTTTAAAGAAAAATCAATGTTTTGAGATAGAGAATAAAAATAGACTCTGAATGTCGTATAACGAGCATCTGATACTGTTAAAGAAAAAAACAAATATTGATGATATTTGTTAAAGAAAGTAAAACAGACCTCATTATTTAGGACCATCACAATAGGTATAAAAACCACTGCAATGGGATTTCCCATTAGGGAAGAGAAATTGCACTCAACTCCAAATACAAGACAGAAAAGTGAGAACTGATAGCCAAAGTGCAAAGTTGGAGTCAGAGGATGGAAAATTACTGAGAGGAAACATCAGGGTTAAGAGGGATTCTGGCTAAACTGACCTAACAGGTTTCCTGCTAAAGACAAACAAGGGTGATCAGACATCACCTGGGGGATGATGGAAGATAAAGAACCCTGTTAGATATGAAGGGTGATCAGGTATCAGGGTGGAGGGTTCCAAATAAACTGGCTTAGAAGAGTTCTTGCTAAAACTAGATTTTACAAGGAAGTGCACTGTTGGGCCTAGGAGAAGGTCCAGTAGCCTGACTAGAGTTTGGTCAAGCAAACTGGGTCAATACGCAGATACTATGCCCTTCACCTTTTGTAATCCATACATTTTCAATCAGGTGACTGAGCTAGTCCAAGCAAAGATGCCTCTAGAACTAAGTTTTGGGGGTACCAACACATTTATTTGGGAAAGAAACAAAACGGAAAATATGTTTTAAGAGTCCAGTCAGCTAAAAGATTATACACACAATAAAATAATCAGATTTGTCAGAGGAAGAAGAGAACACAGATTGAAAAGTTTTCTAGTGTTCATTAGTTTTGTAGGCATCCTATGCTTATATTTAATAAGTGTAGGGCTTTATATCATAATAATACCCCCTACTTAAATTAATGACTAGTGGTTGACAGAACTACATTTGTCGAACTGGATTATCAAACTATTAGTAGTAGGATTTATAAATGTTCATGTGTAGGTAGGTTGGGTGGCTCAGTTAGTTAAACATCTCACTTGGGCTCAGGTCATGATCTTAGAGTCCTGGGATCTACCCCTCTATTGGGCTCCCTCTTCAGTGGGGAGTCTGCTTCTCCATATCCCTCTACCTCTGCCCCTTCCCCAGCTTGCATGCATGCTCACTCTCTTTCTCTCAAATAAATAAATAAAATCTAAAAACAAATAATAAATGTTGATGTGTAAATTGAAGCAAACAAACAAAACTAACCTCTATTCATATATCCTCACCTGACAGAGGTTCTAGAGTGGAGTTCAGTGGTTAAGTGAGTTTAAGAAGGTTAAGACTGTGGATTTTGGTGTTACATAAACATCATTTTGAATCCTGAGTATATCATTTAATAACTAATAACTAAATTACCTAGGGAAGATATTAATCTCTCTGAGCCTCAGATTACTTTATGTAAAATTTGAAGAATCACAGCATTTACTCAGAGGGCTGGAACAGGCATAAATGAGGTTGTGTATCCTTATTAGATCAGTCTTTCTAAGTCGTAACATCCAGAAATAGAACTCATAATAGCTCATATAACTGAAAAGCCTAGGATGAGTTTTTAAAAATGGCTGAATCCAATAAAATGAAGCTGTAAGATGCGATTCTTACTCTGTATTTGGATTCTGTTTTCTTCTGTGTAGCCACGATCCCCAAAAGTCTTTTCCATATGGTGGTCACCAGCAGATGTTATATTTTCCTTTGACCTAGTAAACATAACTTTTCCTTCACAATAGTTCCACAAAATTCTGGGATTGATCTTCATTGGATTGCCCTGTGTAACTTTTGACCCAAAGATCACAGCCAGGGGAAATGTAATATTAATAGCTATAGCATGGTCCACAAGCCCACCCACTGAAATCACATGGATTCTGAATGGGCATGGTAGGTACTTCTTCAAAAATCTGGATGCTGGTACCAAGTGCAGAGGAAAATGGATGCCAGCAGGGAAAAAAAAAAAGCGATGTTTACCAAAGCATGTTATTATGGTAGCTAACACAGATTATATTAGTACAGTGCCTGATATGTAATTATTACTTTGAAAAATTATTTTAAAAGATACACTTACCAGGTTTCCCATATTAATGGAGAGGATAAACTGTAAATTAGCAGCCTGAAAGGAAAATCAAGAAAATACTTGTTATAAAGGATTGTTTGCTCTTTTACAGTCCCTCAGAGTATCATTAAGTGACAGTACTGTGCAACGGATGTCCTTAATTGTAACCCCATAGGTTTGCAAAGATGGCTCTGTGTACAACTATTTTAGAAGATTTCTATCCCCGATGTTCTAACTAAGTTTTTGAAACTTTAAGCGTGAAGATTGACAATGCATTCACCAATTCTTTAGGAAGACCAGATTACAGACTTTCTCCTCTATTTCTTTGGTGTCCTCAGTGTCTTTCACTCTGGTAGACATGGAGTAGTAACTCCGTAAGTAGTTGTTGATAATTTCTAAGGTCAACACAATAATGTAAACATATTTACGAATCTACTACTAGGCATTTACTAATTTAAATTAGCTGACATTATGTCAACACCATATTAGCCAATTTTTTCTAGGGCATATTACAGAAAAAAAAATCCTTTCTTTTCAATAGTTTCCAGTTGAGAGTAACACATTCAGATGGACCATATCTTCATTTAATCTAAATGAAATACCTTCATCACGTGCATATATTTGAATGCTTATTATTTCTTGCCATATTATTTGAACACTGTTTTCATTCCCAGCACTTTCATAACTTTTTCTGGGGATGTTGTTGGGTGGAGTTTGTTGTTTCTATCTGGTGAAATAACAGGTCAGTATACCATTTAATCAGTTTTGACATTTTTATACACTCATATAACCACCTTCTCAAGTAAGATGTAAAATATTTCCATCATCTTAGAAATTTTTCTACTCTCTTTTCAAATCCATCTCTCACTGTAGCAACTGGATATAAGTTCTTTTATTTCTTTATTTTTCCTAATATCATAAATTTTATCACATATCTTGGTTTGCCTGTTCCAGAATTTCATATGAATGAATCACACACTATTGATTTTTGTGTGTTTAGTTTCTTTCACTCAGATGTTTTTGAGATTCTTCCTGGTTTCTGCATGTACCTATAGTTTATTCCTTTTTATTTTTGAATAGTATTCAATTACATGAGCAAACTACCGATT
This sequence comes from Potos flavus, assembly GCA_028534135.1. Taxonomy (NCBI): domain Eukaryota; kingdom Metazoa; phylum Chordata; class Mammalia; order Carnivora; family Procyonidae; genus Potos; species Potos flavus. The sequence continues at coordinate 50,379,520 of CM052892.1, read as the reverse complement.
TTAAAATAAAATATCTATTTTATTTTAAAATAAAATAAAATAAGGAATATTTTAAGGAATATCTAGCTGTTTGCAGTGTTTGGTTATTATGAATAAAGTTTCTATTAATATTCTTTCCAAGGACTTTTGCAGAAGTATATTTTTTATTTATTTGTGTACAAATATAAGAAAAAAGAGTATATTTTACTTTTTAAGGAAGTGACAAAATTTTCCAAAGTGGTGGCACCATTTTATATTCCCACTAACAAAGTATTAAAGTTCTGGCTTATTCACATCCTTGATCTCATTTAGTGTTAAAGTTCAGTGATGAACTTGTATCATTCCAGGGGCTATGTGGTTGTAGTTACTGTAATTTTAATACGCACGTCCCGGTGACAATTGATTTTCAACATTTTTTTCAGGCCTTTGTTGGACATTTGCTGATTTGGTCTATTAGTTCTCGTTTTGTACTTTTTTACTACTGGTTGTCTATCTTATCATAGACTTATAGGAGTACTTTACAGAGATTAGATATCAGTACTTTGCCAGATGTATATGTTGTGGATATTTTCTCCTAGTTTGCAACATGCCTATTCATTTTCTTAATAGTATGATTTAATTAAAAGATATTTTAAAATGTTATAAAGTATAATTTGTCAATGTATTTTACAGTGAGTCCTTTTGTGTTCTCTGTAAGAAATCTTTACCTATCCAAAATGATGAAAATGTTCTGTTTTTTTTCTTTCTTTCGGTAATATCGTCAATTAAGTCAAGTTGGGTGATAGTGCTGTTCAGGTCATCTATATCTTTATTGATTTTCTGTCTACTTGTTCTATTGATTACTGAGGAAGGAGTGTTGGAGATTCCTAGAACTATCCATTTCTCTTTTAAATTCTATAAGCTGTTGTTTTATAATCTGAATAGCTATTATGGGAATATAAATATTTAGGATTACCATATGCTTTAGATTACATAACCCTTTTATTACAATTACAAGTCTCTCATACTCCTGGTAATATATATGTTCTGAAATCTTTGTTTGATACAAATATTGCTACTTTAACATTCTTAGGATTAATGCATGATGTACTTTCTTTCTTTCTTTCACTTTAAACCTATTTATGCCTTTATTTGTTAGAATGGTTTTGGTACAGACAAGTTTAGTCCTTTTTTTAAATTTTATTTTAAATTTTTTGTCTTTTATTTGAAATATTTAGAACATATCTTTTCAAGGTAATCATTCATATATTTGGGTTTAAATCTACCACCTTGTTACTCATTAGTTATTTGTAATCTCTATTCTTTGCTTCTTTAATTCCTTTTTTCCTGTCTTCTTTATTTGTAACTGTTTTATTGAGGTATAATTGACATGCATACATGTACATATTTGAAGTGCACAATTTGATGTTTTGATGTATGTATACTATTAAACTATTGAATAGTTAAAACAGCAAATATTTCTATTTTCCACAAGCGTTACCTTGTGCCCTTTTGTACTTCCTCCCTTTGTAGCCTTTCACATGATCTTTTTTTCCACCCCCCTGGAAATCATCAACCTGCTTTCTGTCCCTATAAGTTTCTGTCTTCGATAATTGTATATAAAGAGAATAACACAATATGTACTAACTTAGGGAAGGATCTGGCTTCTTTTGTTTTTTTGGCATAATGATTTTAGATTCATACATTTGGTAGCATATATCAATATTTCATTCTGCTTTTTTGCTGAGTAGTATTCCATTGTTTATACTACAGCATGCTTTTTACGGACACTTGAGTTGCTTCAAGCTTTCTACTTACTGGTAGACATCTGGATTATTAAATTTTTTTGTCTATTACAACTAAAACTGCTATGAACATTCATGGAGAAGTCTATATATGGGCAAAAGCTTTGATTTCTCTTGAAAGTATACATATTTTTTTATTATTTTGTGTAGAACTGGCATGTATTTATTAAATAAAATGTCTTCCTTGGCCAGCAAAGCCACCTGGGTCAGGAATTTTCTTTGTGGCAATGTTTTGAGATAAAATTCAACTTTTAAGTATATATTGGGCTACTGAGGTCAATTATTTCTTCTTTATTGAGGTTTGTGGTTTCTGCCAAGAAATTTGTCCCTTTCATCTGGAGTATCAAATTTGTTGCTGTATTTTTTCATTATATTCTCTTACTATCTTTTTAATAACAGATGAATCTTCAGTATATCAACTTCCTCATTTTTTTTAAAGATTTTATTTATTTATTTGACAGAGAGAGAGAGAGATCACAAGTACAGAAAGGCAGGCAGAGAGAGGGGGAGAAGCAGGCTCCCCGCTGAGCAGAGAGCCCAATGCGGGGCTATATCCCAGGACCCTGAGCTCATGACCTGAGCCGAAAGCAGAGGCTTTAACCCACTGAGACACCCAGGAGCCCCTCCTTCCTCATTTTTGTTAGGGTAATTTGTGTCTGATCTTCTGCTCAGCTAGAATTGTATCAATTTTATTGATCTTGAAGAGACTGTGCTTGATTTCATTAATTTTATTATGATTTCATTGATTTTCAATCGTTTTGCTGTATTTTTCTTTATTTCATTTCTACTTTAGTTTTATATCTTTATTATCCTTACTAATTTGCCCTTCTTTTTTTTGTATCCTACATTGGATACTGAGGTCACTGATATGATTTCTAATGTAGGTGTATAGAGTTATCATTTCTGCTTGAGTTCTAGTTTATTAGTATCCTATAAATTTTGATCTATTGTATTTTCATTTCTACCTAGTTCAAAATAATTTGCTGCTAATTCCATTTTTCCTTTATTTCTTGATCTGTTTCTATTGGCTGATTTTTTAAATGTTTATTGGTAGTATTTGCTCGCTTACTTTCATGTGCAGCAATATTTTACTGAATCTTCATCACAATGCTTTTTTGATTGCAAATTTTAAAATTTTCATATTTTCTGGTGGCTCAAAATCCCCACCAATAGGCTATGAGTGCCTAACCCAGGTGGCGAGCTGCCCCAGTGTGCTAATGCTGGCCCCTGCCACAAGACCCCCTTCTTCTATTGATCATAACCTAGTGATTTTAAAATGCACCAATAAAAATCCCTTCACACCTTTGGCTTGTGTACTCCACCCTGACTCCAATAATGGCATCTGCCCATGGGTCCTCACTCTCTCCCAGATTTCAGTTTGCTTGGTTGAGCTGGTTCCCTGACATGCTTCCCAGTGGCCACCTTCTTGGTGTGCTGTGCCTTCCTCTTCTAGAAACTGTGAATATAATATAACCATTAATTTTATATGCCTTTCCATTTGTGATTTCTGCATTTGTACTAGTATGATCCTTAAAGACTTCACAGGGGAGACTTATTCTCTCATTTACAACACATTGCTATTGTGTGGTAGATATTTTGTATTATTTTATTTTATTAAGATTTTATTTATTTATTTGACAGAGAGAGGCACAGCGAGAGAGGGAACACAAGCAGGGGGAGTAGGAGAGGGAGAAGCTGAGCAGGGAGCCCAGTGCAGGGCTCTATCCCAGGACCCTGGGATCATGATGTGAGCCGAAGACAGATGCTTAAGGACTGAGCCACTCAGGAGCCCCGATATTTTGTATTATTTTAAAGAAGCATTTAAATTACTTACAGATCAGTTTGATCTTTTACAAGGCTTTTGATTTTTTATTTTTAAAGATATGTACAGAAGCTTGCCCTTTATTCCAGGGTTATTTTATTTACAATATTATGATAGTATAATGTTACCCTTTTCAGGTCTCTCAAGAATGTCCCATATATTTAGTGAGGTGTCTATAATCAGATTGAAGAAACATGAGCAATTCTTTGTTCTTCGTGAACCCTAGAAATTTTTCATTTTTAGCTTCCCAGAGAAGGCGCTTTCCTTGGCAACCATTCTTTGCTAACCTCATGGAATTTTTGGTATGCATGCCAGACTTGAGGGGATCCTTATCAGTTTTCTGGAACATAGTTTCTTCATAGCTCCATCCACTGTAGCTACATTGGCCTCCCCATACATGATTTTTAAATCCTTTGACTTTGATTTTTTTTTTAATTCACTGAGATCACCACATTTTTTTTTGTTTGTTTCAATGTTCTCTCTTTCTTTCTTTCTTTCTTTTTTATAAAGATTTTATCTACTTATTTGACAGAGAGAGAGACAGTAAGAGAGGGAACACAAGCAGGGGGAATGAGAGAGGGAGAAGCAGGCTTCCCACAGAGCAGGGATCCCAATGCAGGGCTTGATCCCAGGACCCTGGGATCATGACCTGAGCCGAAGGCAGATGAAGGCAGACACTTAAGGACTGAGACACCCAGGTGTCCCTCTCCCTTTCTTTATCCACAGTCAGGGAATTTCTTCTTGGCAGAAAGCTGGAACAGCTATAGGGCTTACTTTGTTGATTTTTCTCCTTGCTGAAATCCAGTCCATGTTGACCATTGTGCAAGGTCTTAAAACTGTTATTTCACATATTAAGCCCAATTTTATAGTAGTTGGTGATAGAAAACAAGTCCTATAACAGTTAAACGCTTTTAAATTTAGGAGAAAGCTGCTATTTTTAGTGTAGTACATAGATAAAACTGATCAAAATGCATAAAAATATTGAGAAATGTTTACTGGAAATGTCTAAGCAATGAAGGCTCCTACCCAGGAATTTGCCCTCAGTAGCTTTCTCACCTTATCTTATTATAAACTAACATACCTTTGTAGTTTTTTTGTTTGTTTGTTTAAACTAACATACCTTTCAAAGGTCTCTAACCAGATCTTGTGTTTATTACCATCATCCAGACTCCAGTACTGCTGCTTGATTCAGATGTACCAGAAACCAGTTTTCTGGTACTTACTGTTTATTATGGTGCAGAAACAGTATTCTGTTGTCCTTCAAGCATTTTCTGTTCAGCTATTAAAATTATTTACTATTTAAACCAAAATCCCCAGGAATCCTTATAATTAATTGCCACCATTAACTGAGGTAAACTGAAAGTCTCTCTCTCCCTCCTTTACTTAGCTAAATAGAGTTAAGTATCCTAAAATTTTCATTAAGATAGTGAACAGAATCTCATGTTTAGAATATGCATTTGGCTATAATACCGGGTCAAGGTGAAAATCCATGAGAATCCTGACCTTATCTTTGTTTGGAAGCTGGAGCCAAGGACTTGTGAGGCCTAAAATTTAGTTAAGCAAAAGAAAAGTCTGCGCTGAAGATGAGGCTTTGAGTATTTGTACACCAGTAGTATATAGCGTTATGAGAAATTTCTAAAGAGTGGAATAAGAAGATTGTTTCTTCTACTGTTATAAACCTACAATAAGAAGTAATAAATTTCAGTCTTCTGCTCTCCTTTTCTGAGTAGTTAAAAATATCCATTATGTAACCATTTTTTTCAGAACGTAACACTGCCTATTATTTTTGCACTTGCTGAATATAATGACCATAAACATACAACTCCATATTAGAATTTGAGTAGAAGATAAATTCCAACCCCACAACAAAGTTAGTTGTCAAAATCAAAGTGCTGATTGACAAAGATTTAAAAGCTGTCTATTAGAATGGATCTCTCTGAAAGGATTTTGATTGTTCCATGTACTTATAACAAATCCTATTCAACAATTATTTACACTTAATCACTGGATGAGAATGACAATATTCCTTGCTATAAGACTCATACTATGACAATATTCAAAGTAGTTCTGACTGTGGAGTGATGTGTAAAAGTATATTACAAATAAATTATATGAAATTTAACTGTAGAAAATTTTAAGAGGTGACACAAAAGTCATGGGAGAATACATTGGAGTATTAGTAGATCTTATATTAAGGCATTATGATTGAAGAACAGGTAGTATATGATTAAAATATAAATTTATATTCTGGCTGGGGTGAGGCTGTAGGAGGTATTAGCTTTTTAGTTTTCACAACTTGTGCTAATGTAGGATCTGTATTCAACAATTGCCAGGGATTCCTGGTTGATAAATAATTTTCAATAAAGCCTACTGTGTGCCAGAATAAATTCATGTATTTTCACTTATTTCTCTTGTTTCAACCCTCAGCATGATACTATGAAGCTACTACCATTATTTTTACTTTATTGTACATAGAGTTTAAAGCTAAGAAAAACTACTAATGTCAAGCCACTCATTAAACATTTATTGAGCAACTCCAGGAAATGTGGCATACTAAAACGAGAACAAGCTTTGGGTAGGGCAGAGCCAACACTGCTTTCTGTGGACAAAGGGATAAGTCAGTCTTTGGCCCACAATATTATAATTAAGTCATTCTTTAGGATTGACACAAAGTAGTTTCATGTCTTTATTTTTCTGACTTTGCAGTGATATTAATAATCACATTATCTATTTAGAGAAGAGGTAGGACTATGGTTGGAAAGTTGCTCTAGAGATTGAGAGACCTATATTGCCAAAATCACAGAGGTTTTGTGAGGGTCCAAGGAAATGTTTGTGGAAACTGTGAGAGTATATGTCACTGGAATACTCATATTGTATAGTGTTGTGATGGTTTTTTGACAAACGTAGAATATTCAGTAGAATTTTTAAGAACCCAGTTTGGGAGTCTCACATATCCAAGCAGAAATGCAATTAACTTTTTGATTTTCCTTCCATACCCTACTGCCTCTGTGTCTTTTGTTACATTATTTAAACTCTCTGTGCTTTAGCTTATTCAACTTTAAAACACCTATGATTATAATATTTACCTTTGGGGTTAATGTAAATATTAAGAAACCTATATGTGTACAGTATATATCAATTAAAGTAGTTAATCTATACTAGGTATTATAACAGATGTGTCTGATACTATTACGGTAAGGTGGCAGGCACTATATGTGATACTTTGCATTTATTACCTTATTTAAATGAACACTTTCATTTCTGATGAATTGGAATTATTACAATGATGAGCAACCCAAGGATCACATAGTAAAAGTAATTGTACTGATTTATTTATTCACTCTGCAAAATTTATGGAACCCTTATTATATATTACATACTATGAGAAGTCCTTGGTATTCAAAGATTAATAAAGTTCACGATAGAATATATGGCTGGTAATGTATCTAAGTGCATTATATCACAACCTATACCTAAAGGTCTTGAGATTGGTTTGGCATTGTAGTTTACACAGTGATTTCACATACATTATCTTATTAATACTGTTAGAGATGTAAGATAGGGTTATTATTTTATTTTTTGTATGCAAATTCAATTTTACTGAGCCTTATAATGAATGTTGGGCATATAATTTTCCCTTATGTGACAATTTATTGGCTGGACTGTTATTTTAACATCATATAGAAACTGGTGTTTACAACAGTGAGTCCTTCTAAGGACTAAGCTAGAAATCAAGTTTATTGTGCATGCTGGGAATAGAGAAGAAATTGTTATGAGAAAAAGCAGAACGGATGTTTGACATAAAACAGTATTAATTAGGTATTGTAGTATCTTTGTCTCCCTTATCAGCAATTGGCCTCCATTCTACACCAACTCAATTTCCCATTCAAACAGTATTTTATTGATTTTGCAGAAAAGACAACAACAACAAAAAAAGGGTGAGACATTTATAATGTATTTTGATTCATGGAAGCAAACAAAAAATCAATAAATATTTCTTCTCCAAACTTAACTCTGTGTGATAATACTAATGTGTAGTCATTGTTTTAATATTAGGTTATATAAATTATCTTTCAAAAGTAAATAAACAATTTTAAAAAGAATGATAAATTGTTGGTATAGATGTGTCCTTAAATCAAAACAAGTTATTTTAGGGCTCTCATAATTGAATAGTATTTTATATGCTTACATTTGAGTTTGTATTCTTCCTACAAAAGCATGAGCAAAAGTATTTTACAATGGTTTGTGTTAGTTTGAGAAAAGTATAAAAGACTATCTAGATATTTATACCTTTGCTACAACTGTACTTCATAGTGGTCTTAAACTTTATTCTTTAAAAATTAAATAGTGTTTCAAGTTTAATCAGTTTTGTTCTGCAGAATAATACAAAAATATGTTCATGCTTAAACTAGATATCACATTTTCTTTGGGGTGTGTTTTTTTACATTTTTAATTACTGGAAGACAAATAGATTGAATGTATTTTCTATACACTATTTTGGTTTGATCTTTTAAATTTCTTTAATCTAAAAAAACAGTTTTTAAGTAAATAAATTAACTGACATAAATATCTTCAATATTTTTGTTTCTGTCATTTCATAATTTAAGATCTTGTTTGTAAAAAGTATCTTCACTAAAATATAGACTGAGATTGGAATATTTTAGAGCTCAAAAGGAACTTTCAATTTCATCTGGTCCCTCTCAAAGTAATTCTATGAAAATAGTAACATTTGGGAAAACTGTGTGGCTTCTGTTTCCAGAGCTCTTAGCTTAGCTGGATTTTGATGGAGACTAGGGGTTGGGAACACATCCATCAATGGCCAGGAAGAAAATAAGAACCTGCGAGGCAGCCAGTGAAGGCATTAGGGCTGTGGATTTCCTTGGGGGAAATGGAGAGAGCACATCAACCTAAATTTGGTCAACTCTATTCATAAACAAACAAAATACATGAACTAATCAAACAAACAACGCAAACTGGGCCTGCCTTTCTTAAGAATGCTCTTTGGCCTGATCTGGCCATGAGTTTGAGAGCTATAACTGAGCTTCTCCACTGATCTCTCCAAGTCTCTTTTCAATTTGACCTACTTTCTAATGTTAAAAAAGGAAAGGTATTCCTTGTTTTGCTTAAAAAGAGGAGACTAAGAAAACGTGCCAAATAGGATTTGGAAAAGTCTTATGCAAAAATTACCATTTACTGACTCCCAAATATTGATTGTTTTAATCTTTGCTTGAGACCTGTGGTTCTGAAAAGAGTGATGATTAAAAGAAAAAAGAAAAAATCCCTTAGCTTATGTGTTCCTGGAAATAGTTTCCTGCAAAGAATCTTTTTTTTCCACTTAGAATTTACAGATGACCCCTTTTTACACAGACCCTCCACATTCCCTTTCTTTGCTTCATAAATTCATAACTGAACTGTTTGTACTCACTGACTAATCTGGACTTAATATCTGATCGGACTAACCTTTAGTTCAGTTTCTCTTCTCTTAAATCCACCTTCAGTCTGAGCCAGCATTTATCCTTTCTGCTGATCTCAGGAAAACACATTCCCGGATCAGCCGTCTCATCACACCACCCACCTCTTCCCACTCTCCCCTACTCTATTCTTTCTAGCCTTGCTTACTCTTGTCTGTAAAAGAAAAGCCTTATTTCTGCCCAATCTTTGAGACATTTGCAAATCTTATGTTGGGAGCTTTCTCCCTATTGCAATAGTCTACCTTTTCCTTATTATAATAATTGTTTCAAATAAATTTCTCCTTACCTAATTCTGGATTTGTTGTTCTTTGAAAGTTTATAAACTATCTAAAAAAAAGCAAAACTAGATTTTTTTTAAAAAGATTATTTATTTGCCAGAGAGAGACAGCAAGAGAGAGAAAGAGAGAGAGCGCACAAGCAGGGGGAGCAGCAAAAGGAGAAGGAGAAGCAGGTTCTCCATAGAGCAGGAAGCCCATGCGGGGCTCAATCCCAGGACCCTGGGACCATGACCTGAGCCGAAAGCAGATGCTTAACTGAATGAGCCACCCAGGTATCCCCAAAACTAGGATTTTTAAAAGTGCTATTTTCATAAAAAATATTAATGAATGCATTTTTAATTTTTACCAGTTTCTGTTACACAATATTCCAAAATATATAAAGAATTACACTCATATGCCTGGCATCAGCTTTCTCAAATATAAGCATCTTTGCATATTTACGTAATTTTTTTTCAAATAAAAAGATAAGAAATTACAGATAATAGAATGTTTCTAAATATCCCTCTTATACTTCATTGCTTTCTATTGCTACCAAGAAGTTAAACACCATTCTGAATTTAGTTTCTCATCTCTATGCCTGCTTTCACATTTTCACTGTATATTTATAATGTTTGTACTTCTTTGCAATGTGAGATATTAATTTAAATACATATATATACATTTTATGTTTAACCATATCAATATAGGCAGCTCTAGCCAATCATATTTTCATTGTTATTGCATCATATGAATATGTTTATTACTTTACTATCCTATAAAATAACATGCAGATTTTCATCAATATTGCCAGCATTCCCAATATCTCACAAACAATATTGCAATGAAATTTCTAATATGTCTCGTTATGTATATTTATGTATACATTTGATTTTAGTGGTATATACTTCAGGTGAAATAATAAGACAATAACTGGATTTCCTTAAGCATGTCTTCATTTTTATTAGGTATTGACTAATGCTTTTTTGAATGACATTCACGAGATAAATTCTACGTGACAATGATGTATTTTTAATACACTATGGAATTTTACTTCCTATTATTTTATTTAGTATTTTATATCTGTGTTCCTAAATGAGCTTTTAATAATATTTTCTATTCTTGTTCTGTTCTTGTTTTATTCTACCTTCATAAAATGAATTGGGTAACATTATTTATGTTCAATTTTTATTCTCTAAAATGCATTGTAAAACTGGAAATTAACTGCACTTTGGAGATTCGATACAATGTGGTTTAAAATAATATATATTCAGTGACTTCTGTGGGGGTGTAACGATTTTTTAAAACTAATTGAATTTCTCTAAGTGAAGTTTTAAAAAATTATGCTAGTTCTTCCTGAACAAATTTGCTAATAAATATTTTTCACAAAAATGTCAATTTTTCTGTTTCAAGTTTATAGTCATAGTATTTTCCAATATTTAAACTATTCTACTTCAATGTCTTTTATAACTATTCCTTTTTATCCCCTTTATAATGGTAATTGCTAAAATTATGATAAAGCAAATAAAATAGATTTTTAAATGACAAGCAGTGGAATACTGATGAATTCCTGAAGTTCAAACTAATTAATGCCATTGACTTTATTTAAAAATAGTTTGTGTTTATCTTCATTAGTATTCTATAGTTTTCTCTCTTGTCCACTTATACATTTAGTGTCTTTTAATGTATTTCTTTAAGTTTTCCTTACAGTCCTTTACTTATCTTATTGGCATAAATATATCACTTATATATACAAAGCTTCATTATTGAAATAAATTCTTTTAAAAACTTAAATTTATTTTGGGGCAACTGGGTGGCTCAGTTGGTTGAACATCTGAGTCCTGGTTTCAACTCAGATCATGATCTCATGGTTGTGGGATCCAGTCCCAAGTGGTGCTCAGCTGGCAGTCTGCTTGAAATTTCTCTCCCTCTGCCCTTCCCGCAACTTGCAAGCACTCTCTCTTGTGCTCTCTCTGTCTCTTAAAATAAATAAAGAAATCTTAAAAAAAAAACCTTAAATTTATCTGTATTATTTTCGTTATATCCCAAAATTTTTCACATGTAGTGCATTCATCACTGTTTAGTTTAAGATTTATAATTTCCATTGTTATTTCTTCCCTAATATGTTAGTTATTTAAGAGTGTATCCTAGTTTTCCAAATGTATGCTTATATAATATAAAAATATATTTCCATTTATTACTGAGGATTACACAGGATTAGATGATCACGTTTGAAGCATACAAATCAGATAACTTACCCAGTATCAATCCTTCCTAAATAATTTCAAAAAGACACAGGTAGTCAAAAGACTCAGACAAAGAAGAGAAAGTTTGCTTCTCTGGTGCTTCCTTTCTAGTCAGGCATGCTCTTGTGGCCCAGATTCAACAAGGCTTTCAGTGAAGGTCATGTGATTTCTCAAACAGTAAGAAATATTTTGTGAAATATCTTTTTTCTAAGATAGAAGGAGAGGAAAAGAGAGAGTCCCCAGGCAGACTCCCTGCTGAGCAGGGAACCAGACATAGGACTCAATCCCAGGACCCTGAGATCAGGACCAAGGCAGAAATCATGAATTGGCTGGCTAACCTACTGAGCCTCCCAGGTGCCCTGTGAAATATCTTTAGGTCTCGCACCAACAGCAAGACAGAAGAAAGAGAAATTAAGGAATCAATCCCATTTACAATTGCACCCAAAACCATAAGATACCTAGGAATAAACCTAACCAAAGAGGTAAAGAATCTGTACTCAGAAAACTATAAAGTGCTTATGAAAGAAAT